>SNQJ01S0002887.1:120881-146523 GCA_010110895.2 Picea sitchensis | reverse complement strand
GGGGAAACCTCCTTTTACCCCACTTAAATGTTCAAGTACAAGATGATTCAAAATGAAAATGTCTCCTTGGTATATATAGGAGACTAGGAGGTATAATTACAACTAATGGCATAAAGCCAACATAAATAAAATAACATTACTAACATAATATGCCCCAATTAAGGGGTAATGAGACAATATTAGGGCTTAACATAGTTCTTCTCATAAATCCGGATCACCACAATTCTACAGAAAAAGAAGGTGAAGAAAGAAGACCACACAAGTCAATATGAACAATATGCAAAGGGGCCGAGGCATGTTTGTCAAAATTGTCCTAATGATGTTTTCTAAGAACACAACCGACAAAAACACCATCCCTGCAAGAAACAAGAGGAAGACCAATCACCATTTATTGATTACATATTTGTTGCTATGAGCAATATTGATAGAAGGTTACATGAAAGAGTTGGAACACATAATACATCATTGAAATGGCCATTATCTACCTGAACTATTCCAGACCCTACAACACCAAGAGACCTATCATCACCAACAAATATGTTCTTGGTATTACATTGATTAAGAGAAGAAAATATGGATTCATCTTTAGCCATATTATAAGATGCTCTATAATCAATAAGCCACTCATTAGAAGAAGAAGTAGAAGTTTCATTGAAGGAGAAACCAAAAGCAGAATGCATGTCCATAAGAAGAAGAAGAAGAAGAATCAATATTGATGTTGTGCTTATTCATTTTTTCTTCCAAATATTCCATATTCTTAAAACATTTGGAATCCACATGACCATCTTTCCCACAAAAGTTTCAATTTCTTTCAGTCTTATTATTTTTATATTTTTCTTCTTTGTCACCATTAGAAGTTGAAGTTGGTTGAGAGGGTTTGGGACCCTTGTTTTGCTTGTTGTTTTGGCAAGGATGTTTCTTCTTGGGATTCTTGGATTTATCTTTCTCTTGGACCACTAAGGATTTGTTGGATGTACCTGCAGTGCTGATCAATCGAAGTTGCACAAGATTATATTTCTCTTGAATTAGAGCATCAAAAAAGGACCCAAGAGATGGTTCTTTATAAGCACTCCCTAGCGTTTCTCTAGTGGAATAAAAGGTAGATTCAAAAACCTAGCTTAGAAAAAATAACATATATGAATCATTATTCCTTTAGATCTAGTTCACATTCTATGCACAAATTTCTAAGTGTTTTGAACTTATAGAAGTAGTCTTCAAAACAAGGAAAATCATTTGGAATTAAAGTCATTAACCGATTTTCCAACTGGTTGGATTGAGTAATATTGTGTTTACCAAACATAGTCGAATTTTTTTTTCAATCTTTATTGGGAGCATAAATTCCTTGAAGGTGAAACCTTAAATTAGGAGAGATGGATGTTTCAATTAGTCCATGTGCTTCACCATTCCTAGTAACCTATTTGGCATACTTGTCATCATCAATGGGTTCTTTTTATTTTCCCAAGGTAATCCGGTATAGTCCTTCACTTTTTAATACATCCTCTATATGGGTTTTCCATGAGAAGTAGTTGGTACTAGTAAGAAAAATATCATCGGGAGAAGTCATATTAAATATGTAGAGAATATGGATTTAAAATATGAAACTGATGGTCTGGATGGAATGTTCTCGAAAAAATAGGTTGTTTAAAAAAATGATATTGAAAACGGAATTTGGATGTGAAAGTAATGCCCATCTGAAAAAAGGAATAAATGATAACCAAGGAGCCATGTGGAAAGTAGAAGTTGGTCCATGTGGTGATACCCTTCCTTCTAATAATCTCACTTTTACAAATAAGATGCTTGTGAAGTGACCCACTTTTATAGAATAAGTGGGGATCACTTTTACTATGAAGTTACTTTATAAATGAAAGTTGCATGCAAAATAAATAACTTAAAATAAAATATTAAAGCTACTTATAATGATTCATTTTTATAATTTAAGTGAAATAGAATTTACAATGGATGCATGAACCATTTCAAAAAAAGTAACATAAAAGAGACTTGAACTCAAGACCTCTTACTTAATAAAGAAAATTTTAACCAAGTGAGCTAGTGAAAAGCATATTATTTTATTTAGAAGAAGGGTTGGGTTGTTGTTGTTGATGATGAAGATGGGCTTTGAGAGCGTGCTCATAAAAAACTCTTTTCACACAAGAAAAAAAAATATCTTCTTGACAACAACAAGGTTTAGATCTCAGTTAGCTTACCCTAAAAATGCAAAATTTCCCTCTGTTTCTTATTTATCGAGATCACACAGAGCACACGACAAAGAGAATATGCAGATAAGAAAACCCTTTCCACCATGTTTATGATTTTCCAACATTTCAAAGAGCGTGGGAAAATGAGCATATGTAGATTGAAAAGAGTATAAACCTAGAAATAAAAAATATAAAACTAAAATAAAAATAAAATATTATCTCTACAAAAACCTAAAAAGAGTGTATTCGGGCTTTGTACCTCCATATCTCACTGAAATGGTCATATCTTGGGAATACAATAACCTTTTCGAGTGAAAATAAAAGAGATCCCGACTGAAAAGAGCGCTCTATATGTAATGGAATAGTCCTCTTAGCCCAAAAATGTATAGAAATGGTAGAAACTAGAGACACGACAACACTGCTTCAAGATCTAGATCTACAATGGGAGTGGTTATTCATATGCGCTATGATACCATGTTCGACAACATGTGTATTCCAACATAGGACAAACACCTTCATTACATTAGTATGGTAGTCTTTTTTTTAAAATTTGTTTAATGTGTTAATGAGTAGATGAGATAGTATGTTATATTTTTCCTCATAGGAATCTTGTTAATCCAAGGTGATCTTATGTCATGCTCTTACAAAGTATCATTGGGTAGATATTTGAAGGAAGAAGGAAGGCCCACACACATGGGATGGAGGAGAATGTATGTAGGAGTGAAACCCAATGAAATTCACTCGAGTTCAAGGGGAAAATAGGCATCCCAAAACCAAAGAAAGCATGGAGGGATGCAAAGGGAACTTGGTACATTTGAAACAAGAGTCATTGATGAGAAAGTTCCATGCCCTAAGAAGAAATCATGAAGTGGGGATGGAAAACCATATTCAAGATTATGCTTCAAACCACCAATCAAAATTATTGTTAATATTAATTATTTTTTCTTGAAAAGTTGAAATTAAAGAGGTTTTCTCTATCCTAATAAGAATTTATTGTTTTCTTGTGTACGGATAAATTTAATTCTTTTTGATGAATATATGTGTGTGCATACATACATACATATATACAAGTCAAATGGATCTAGCCTTGATGGTTTGGAGAATTTTTTTTTAACCTCCCCATCCAAGTTCAATCCCCATAAGTGACATGTTTGATCTTTTAATTGAGATATCGTGTTATTGGAAAGGTACCAACAACGTCACTCTTTCCTTCGAGCTTAGAGAGAGACTGAATTTATTCCCTAGGTGGTACCCAATGCCAAAAATGTTTATGAAGAAATATGTATGTATGTATATTTATATGTCAATTAGGTTTATCTTGGCTGGCTGGAAGGAATTATTATTATCCTCTCCACCCAGGTTCAATTCCCACAAGTGACATGTGTTGGTTGTGGAGCCTAATTATGTTCCTGATTTAGAGGTCCTTGCTTTAAGTCGTGTTTATACCCCATGAAGACTTTACACCCTAGAAGTATGTACACTCTTCCACGCGGGGGAGTGAAGAGGGGGGGTACCCCCTCTACGAGGTTCGGGGGAGCTATCCCCCTAGCTGGGGGGTTCTGGGGCAAAGCCCCCGAAGGAAAAATTGCCTTGTAAATGTATATTGTAATTTCATTGTAAATCTGGACCGTTCATTATAAGGTCGCAGATCTAACAGTATAAATTATGTTAGGGTTTTTTTTCCCTAGAAGGAAACCCTCTGTTATGAGAGAAATGTATTGCGGCTATGCATCATGGCGAGTATTGTATTCTGAGAGAGGAGATTGCAAGATAAAGAAGAGGAAGTTACAACGGGTTTTTTTATAGGTTGTATCCCTTCATTTGTTGGATAATAATAAAGGAAGGACCTGGCAATTTCTCTGGTGGACGTATCCCACATTGGGTAAACCACGTAAATTTGTGTCTCTCTTGTATTGTGTATCTTTTGTGTTTTGTTTCCGCATTTGTTTTATTTTATTGCTCCATGGTCCTGTTTTTCTAACAACATGTTGAGATGTTAATGAGTATATTATTGCAATGACTTTGAGCCTTGTTGTTTATCATCATTGTGCCATAAATATTCTAGGGTTTACCCTGGGTACCATCCTTTAGATGAGAGGAATTATTTGGGGGTTTTCCCCGGGAAATGTAACCTGGATATATATATATATATACAAGGTAGTTTATCAATTTTATATGATAGGTGGAAAAAAAATACTTAAATGCATGGTAGAGAGATTCAACTTAGGAGCCTCAAACCAAATTCCTTATAATGTCCTATCATGTCTTTGACTTGAGCACTCTTGTAAAAAAAATTTAAAGCTATATGAATATGTTTTTACCTCTAGCATCTATATATTAACATAAAAAAAGGAAAGTAGTATATGGAATATCTTGGCATCTAGCCCTTACATTCTATCAAAAAAAAAAAAAAAGAGATTCTCCCTTGGCCTCTAAATTTTTTGAAATAGAACATATAAATAAGTAAACTCAAGGGTAGAGTTGAACCTTGAGTATTGGCATGATATTCTGTTGGATTACTGAGAGGGGGGGTGAATCAGTAATAGAGCAATTTAATCCCTTTTATCCATATAATCCAAGTGCTATATCAATGAAGCATTATTATCCAATAACTACAGAGTAAATAAGCAATTAACAAATGAACAATCATACACATACATAGTACACCAGTGTTTTACGTGGAAACCCAAATCGGGAAAAAACCACGGAATGTTTTTTCTTATATGTCTTGAAGAATTACATTCATTGGAAGCACCGACTTTCTTTGTTTTCCAGCTGCAACTGGAAGGAGGCTCCAACCCCCTAGTTTCTCAGGCTACAACCTGAGGGAAGCTCCAACTCCCCAATTCTCTGGCTACAACCAGAAGGAGGCTACAACCCCCTAGTTTCCCAGGCTACAACCTGAGGGAAGCTCCAACTCCCCAATTTTCTGGCTACAACCAGAAGGAGGCTACAACCCCCTATGTTCTCCGGCTACAACCGGAAGGTGGCTACAACCACCTAACCCCCAATGTTTTCCGGTTACAACCGAAGGTGGCTACAACCACCTGTCCTTGCCTCGCCCTACCACCTCGGCGCAGAATGAATGATGAACCACTGTCACACTATCACTGTGAGATATATATTGCTGTAAACCTGTACCAATAAATTCGGAACCATACATTAACCATGCATCAACCTGTACCATAAACAAGTGCATCAACCATGCACCAACCCAATCAACCCAGAACATAAACAAGCGTATCAACCATGTACCAAGCTGTAATCAACCTGTACCATAAACAAGTGCATCCAACCATGTACCAAGTATGTACCAATCATGTGTCAACCACTATCAACTATGACTCCATCAATATGTACCAACATCATCAACTATACACTTCATGTATGTGCCACCATCAACTACTGTCTCAACCTTGTACTCAACATGTAACTCCACCAAAATCCTCATCAATTTCATCATCAGCCAAATCTGATTTGTGATTTGGTAATAGACCTAGTTTATATCATCACATTTCTGCAAACTTTCCTTAACAAAAGACTACATTTTCATCAAACTTATTTTAGTCTCACATGCCTAGTTTTGGATTAGTCAACAACCCTGACTTTGAAGTAATCATAACTTGGAACCCTGTAATGCATAAAGATTCAAAATGATACAAAATGTTCTTCAGTTTGTTTTATGCAATTCCTCCACTGGCAGTGTAATTGGAACCCTCCCTAAAGGAGTTATAGTAAAATGGCATAAATCTTTGTTGAATTCTGGCTTATTCTAGAGAGCGACCTTGTAGGAGAGTGCCCTGCACAAAATATTTGCTGAAATGATCTGGAAATATTACACAGAACATTACAGACTTGAACCTAACCGACAAATTTGGTCTCACCGAATTGGGATCTGTTGTGAAGAAGTTATGACGTTTTACCCGAAACACCTGATTTTGACTAGTTTCCAGGACTGGCCACAAACCCTATTTTCCACAGAGTGTAACTCAAAAATACAACGACCCACAATCTGATTTTTGAACTACAGATACTTGGATATGTTTTCTCACTCCTTTCTATAGAAATTTCTCAAGATCAATCATTATAGAAAACAAGTTATAGCGAAATGAGATGACCTGAAAATAACATACCTAGAAAGCACCTTCAAAAGAATTCATCCTTCCTTGCATTTCGGCCTTCTTTCTTCACTTTCCTAGAATTTAGGCTTAAGATATCATTTGTAAACCTTAGACACATATAGATATTCACATTCTCTGTGTTTCAAATTAGAGAGTCTTGTCTCTCTATTTATACCTCCAAGTAGCTTCCTAAAAACATATTCTAGGTCACTGGCCCCACTTTCCCCATTTTAGGGTTGGGTACTTAATTTCTCCATTAAAATTATTATTGAAATAATTTATTTTATTCAATTTGAATTATAATACACTCATCACTTCACCTTATTGTTTACCTTTTTTAAAATCTCTTAAACCACTTTGATTACTTTGACCTTTTTGGGGATTCTAGATGACATCTGAGGGTCCTCCAACTGTGGCCATAACCTTCAAACCGTGAGGAGTTATGACGTTCTACATACCACTAGAAATGGCATGACATGTACTATCCATATATAATAGTATTATTCTGGAAATATATCATAACTCACACCATTACCCATCAAACAATCTTTGGGTCCATTACCCAAACCTGGGGGTCTCCAACTCTCATGTACATAACTCTAACCATGAGGAATTATGTGATGTTCCAATATACCACCGGAAATGAAATGACAAGAACTATCCATTTAGAATATTTTTACTCCGACAATTTCACTTTCCTTCATCTCTATTATTCCACAATTAACATGGGTTCTTTACTCCACAAAGTGTCTTCCCGTGAGGGCCACGCTTAGAGCTAGGGCTTTCACCATAAGGGGACCACTTTGGAGTTCATCCATATTTACTTCTTATCAACCATGACAAAACAATAATGAGTCATATTTACATCAAACACTATTGGGTCCATTACCCAAAACTTTGTGCTATGGGTCTTCAAGGGTTGACATCAATGACAACCAACCTTAATCAACATATTCCTCCTCTTCATCAAGTAAGATGGAGCATCGGGGGAATCCCTAGCTTAGTGTTCTCCTCCTCCTCCCTCTTCTTCATTTCTAGATCCTGGTAGAGACCTTGGAGGGCTTGTCACATGAAGTATTATTTCTCATTTAGTTAGAGCATCGTTTCTTTAATTTATTTTATAAGTGTGTTGTTTCTTTATGATATTGAATCCAAGTGGTAGGACATTAACTCCATAGTGTGCTAATAGAGTGCTGATCTAAAATATTGTTAAAATTATCAAAGATAACATCGCGAGGATAAATCCTCGTGTTTTTTTAATAGAGGTGGTACTCCTCTTTTAATGTAATACATGTTTACATGGAATTCTTATAAAATACTAAAATTTTAAAGAAATAAATATTCACACATAAAAGAATGCCCGAGAAAGGACCATGTTTGTTCAGAAATGAATATTTACAATATTATACAATACTGTAAACCATAAAAGTGAGAAATTTTAAAGGATTGCATTTCCATCATAACATCATTAGAGTAAAACACATCATTGGACATAATAATAAATATAGGCCACATTTGCAAAGAACTTAACATGATATTTTCAATTAAAAATCAAAGAGATTTTGATAGACACATTTCTTGAAATATCATGCTTAAAGATCAAATTCATAGAAATTGATAGACAAGTGCCCCAAATAGTTCTCTCTAGATCCTAAAAAAACATACAAATGTTTTTTAAATTGTCTTTAATATTCGTAAAAATAAATGCATTCATTCTAAACAAATTGAGATGGGGCTCCTATGGACCAATACTAAAAGAAATACCTGGAAAAAAGAAAGAATACACAGTTAGAAATCAACCTTCGATTTTCAAAAATCATGAAATAAGAAAGGTTGGGTGACTACTAACTAAAAAAAGAAGGAAAGGTTGGGTGACTACTAACTAATAAGAGAAGGAAGTGAAGACTTAGCAATGTGACTACTTGACTTACTGTGATGGAAAAATCGAACCCGCCACTTTCTTGTGGAGATGCCTTTTGTAGAGTGTTCAATTGGAGGTTCCCTAATGGTAGTAATTTCTTTCTATTGATTTGGTTCAATTATTTTGATCAATACATTCTTTAACCATAGTTCGATGTACTCCCACATGGGAGAATTCGTTTCTTCATGCTTTATTATTGAATTGAACAATTCATTTTCAATATTTTAAAATTGAAACTCAGCTGATGAAGTGTGTCTTGTAGGTCTTCATTTTTATTCATGTAGTGGATTAACCAGTTTTCCACTTATTACTCTGAATATCCAGTTAAGTTGTTAAATTCACTTTCCCGTGAAATATTAAGGGCATCCAACTATTCTTGTAACTAATCATTTGAAATAAGTATCAGGTGTGGTCCCTTCAACTCTTTTTTTAAATCAACAAGCTTTAAGAAAACATCACTTCTTTTTTCATTTATTGTGTGACATTCAACAAGTATTTCTATTAAACACTTGATCCTTTTCAACCAACATTCATTTATTTGTCTTATTCAAGTTTTAGAAGGGATACTTTGCTCTCTTCTATGCACATCATTCATATTTGAGACTTTAGGAACAAAATTACTAACAACTTCCTTATAAAAGTGCTTATCATTTCCTAAGTATTTTTGGAGATATTCCTTAAAGTTTAGGATCATTGAAGATAGTGTAGTCTAACTAGTGGCTAGTTACCATATTTCAAGAATTAATGGAATTCTCCTCTAAATGTTATCTCCAATGTACTTTTTGATAGTGGTTAATAAGCTTGAGGCGTTTCTTAATCTCTAACTATAATTTGGAATGTATTTTATGTAGATGTTTGAACAACATTGGGAAGACATTCTTCCATATATATATATATATAGTTATTTATTATCAAAGGTATGCATCCTTTCATGGATGGTCACCATATGTTCTATATATATGGAACACTCATCATTCTAATAATATATTCACATACAATATCATCTCTTATGAAAATTCAACATGGTATCAGAGTGGGACCGAGCTTAACTCCCTCACAAGAGGGCTTGAGAAAATAAAAGAGATAGCTTGGCATGGTCCCTCTTTAGAGGGAGTGACGAGGTACAGATGCATTGCGGGATAGTCGATTCCCTAGGGATATGTTGTAGCTATTTGAGAGTTACCCATATTTCTTGGATGCATTGGTCGTGAAGTCACGGGGGTGTACATGCCGAGGTACAAATGCATTTGAGGGTAGTGGATGTCGTGGGGACATTTTGTAGCTATTTGAGATCTACCCACACTCCTTTGATGCATTGGCTGTGAAGTTACAGGGGTGTACATGATGAGGTACATATGCATTGTGGGGTAGTGGATGTCATGGTGACATGTTGAAGCTATTTGAGAGCTACCCATAGGTCTTGGATGCATTGGATGTGAAGTCATGTTGTACTATGGATATCCGATGAGTCTAGAGTGAAGTTTGTATACTTCAGAGACAAACTTTGGCATGATGAATAATGTCTCCCTCTTCGAGAGGGAGTGTTGATGTTTGAACAACATCGGGAAACAATTCTTCCATATATATATATATATATGTGTGTGTGTGTGTGTGTGTGTGTGTGTGTGTGTGTGTGTATGTATGTATGTATGTATGTATGTATGTATGTATGTAGTTGGGACACATCCTTTCATGGATGGTCACCATATTCTCTATATATATCGAACACTCATCATTGTAATAATATATTCACATACAATATCAACTTTTATGAAAAGTCAACATTCTATACTACTAAGTGGTTGGATGGAAACAATTGGCTCAACAAATAAGGGCCTTGGCATCAAAGAATTCTTCAATTCCTTTACTCTCTCCTTCAAAATTAGGTTCTCTTTTTCTATTTCATCAATTGAATATTTTATGGCTTCCCCTATGGATTAAATAAATTATATAACTTTAGAAGGTCTTACCCCTTGAATATCAATTTATGAATTCCATTTCTCAACAACCTTCTTATTTTTCAAATTATTTTTCTCAATTAACAATTTATTTGAATTTTTATTGAAGGTCATGTGGTGCAGTGTGACAGACTCCTCCTCAAAAACTAATGTCTCTTGACAAGCCAGTTCCTTTGTTATTTCTATGTTCTCAATTAGTCTTTCCTCATCTGAGTCGAGCTCTCCTATTACAACATGAACTTCAATGTCCTTGAGTTCAAATTCAGGTGCATCTTGTCCTACCTTTTGAGCTATTTCTATTTTTATTTTGGGACATACAAGGACTTTGTGTGATTTTTCAATATCACCTTTAGAAGGGTCCTCGTCCCCTCCATCGCCATAATTTTCAGAATGAGAATTCCTTTGTTCTTAATTGTTTCCTCGAGTCCTATATTTTTTCTAGATGATATTTTGTGTGAAAATTTGGGTGGTTCTAGGTTAGAGTTACCACTCCTTGTGGTTATCCCCTTTTGTTTGTACTGGTCATTTGTACTAACCAAGGTATCAATATCATCATGAGTTTTTTTAGTAATGGATTTCAGAGGGTTTTTATTATCCCCTCCTTTTTTCAATTGAGTAGATTTTTTAAACAAAAAACCATAACGAACTACATACATGTGTGCCATGAATAATTCATCAAGGTCAAAGCTCTGAATTTCAGGAATTTCCCTCAACTCAAAGTTATCAAAATGAAAAACAAATTCATCCAAATGAGAGATATTTTTAACAATGATCTCTCCAATTCTCTAGGGTAGTGGAATGGATTTATTCTTTCTCTTTTCATTGAAAAAATGTTCCCAAAATTTGTATTTCTTGCAAAATTCAATTGTAAAGAATTTTTCAGATACATAAAAAGGTAATAAAGAAGGTTTTCCTTGAAAGCCGTAGAGTTTGATGTAACTGAAATCATTGAGAGTTTAAAAAAATCCTTTCCTTTCTCAAAAGGTAGTTGCTTCTATTGAAAATATGGATGTGTTTGGACCGTGAACTAACTTCTTAAAGACAGATAAAAAGACATTGTGTACCTCATGGAAATGGTATGGAGCTTTGTGCTTCCAAAGTGAAGGATACCAGAATTGAACTAGATCCTTATTGAAATCCACATTTCTTTCTTGAGGAAAGTCTTAGAATATGTGACAACATGCAATTGCAAAAATTAAATAAGAACTCATAAAGATTTTTTTGGTTTTTCAAAAGTTTCTTAGTTTAAAGGAAACCTCGATCAATATAATATGAACCCAATCAAACATGACATCCTCATGAACTGAGTAGTGAATAACATACAACACATATTTTAGGATAGTGGTTGTGGAATATTTTCCAATGATTCTAGAAAACAACAATGAAAACTCTTTATATGTGTATTTAAGATAACATACCTCTAGTTGGGAAAAGTTTCTAGAATAACCTGACGACTCTATGAGAAATTTGTCCAAGATATTTGTTCCCCCATGGTTGGCCTTTAAGAAAGCATCGAATTCAAATATTTTGAACGTTATGGTAGGATCTAGGAGCCTAAGGATCCTCCTAAAAACTGTAGGTTCTAAAGAAACATGTGTCCTTCCTTGAAATTGAATTCTTCTCTTCTCGTTGTTGAACTTATATGTGCACCAGTGAACTGGTTCTTTTGACACTTTGGGCATACACCTGACCAATGCAATCCGATAGGTCCAAAATTTATTTTAACTCCTTTCTTCAGGTGAAAGTGTTGACTACCATTTGAATGATTTGGACCAATGGAATGAATGGTCCTCTCGTCCAAGTGTATTAACAATGTCTCTACAATATAGTTATTTTTTTCTTACTTGACATACTCGGAAAAAGGTTAACTTAAGTGAATAGGTGGAGTTTCTATCAAAGAAAGACTTTATAGCAAGGATTTAATTTCTTACTAAATTATCCACATATTTCTTTAATATCACATGATGTAGCACTTAGTTCAAAATTGTTAATTACATTATTTGATTTGAATTTAAGCCAGGTATTTTACAAGAATTATGTTATTTAATAATGATATTAATTCACAATGTGTGCTAGCTGATTCAACATTTAGATCATAAGTTCTCTTGGGGAATGTGACCACGTACTAGAATAAATGAAAAATGGTAAGTATGGAAGTGTAAAGTGATTGATGTAGAGTATGTTTTGGTGAATGCGGGTTTGTGGTTTGTAGGATATGAGATATGGAAGGGAGGCAAAGGGGAACTCATGCATCCACAATTGAAAAATCAGCTAAGTATCATAACAATGCATTTTGTGTGTTGCGAGAGTATGTGGGTCATTTTGGAGTGGGAAAAATTGTGGGGTGGGGTGCAGACATTTTGAGACTTGATTTACCCATGGTAGTCCCACAACTGTAATAAATGGATAAGTATAAGAAGTGAAGAATGAGTGTTATGGAAAAATGAATAAGTGTTGGGGATTTGGACTTGCATACTTGTGGGACTATTGACTCATGATGACTACATAGAGAAAATGACTAAGAGTGGGATACACAAAAGAGGGAATACAACCAATAGACTTAAACTGTGATCAAAATGTGTTCATCAACATAGATTTCCAAGGTCAAGGAATACCTTATAGTCCTACTTCTCGAGAAATTCATGTCTCATATGATATGGTAAAGGTCCTCATCAATCCTCTTGTAGCTAGTGGTATCCCTATGACACCTAAAATTCTCCTCCAAATTGTTCAAACGATTCACAATGGTGGCCTTATTCCATCCCTCAAAACACTACATGATGCACTGAGCCTCAATTATTTTGTTCTTGGTTCGTGTATGTCTAGGTTTATCCTCCTAGTGTGCCTTGAAAAAAGGTGGTTGACCCCTATCTTTGGGATTGGGATAAGGTGAGTTGTCCTTTTTGTCCTTCTTTGTTGACTGATGCTCCTTCTCGTCCACTTCCTTCACTTCATTCTTAATATGTTTAACTTTGAAAATTAGAATAGGTACCCAATAGTGCATTTGTGTGCTCTTGCACCACCTCTATCAACCATTGCTTGGTTCTCCTCTTCCTTGCTTCGACCCACTAGGTGTTGGCATGTTTATAGGAATAATGTGCTTGTTATTGATGGAAAGAACACCAACGAACCAAACCTTGAGAGTGCAGAAGACGAGAAATATCAGAAGAGATAGTAGTTTCCATAAGTGTAGACGAGGTCCAAGAGACATACTCACAGGTGGAGCAAAGGTCGAGACCCGTGAACACTTAGAAAACCTTCTAAGTTGGAGAGATCGAAATCTTAGGAGGAAGAGCGACAATGGCCATTGGATCACCGATCCAGAGGACCAACAACCATCAGATTGAATTTATGGAAGGATAGGATAAGCAGGGAAAAACAATTGAGAACTCGATCATCCAAATTTCTGCTAGTCGTTAGATTGATTTAAGTAAGGATAGGATAAGAAAGATTCGTTGATCTAAGATATTGATCAATGAAAAACATTTGTTTCAGGTCTAAATATGTGAGGAGATTACACTCTGGAGAAATCACTTCGAGAGTTTCAGTTTGAGATTTGAAATCCCCGAAGTCTGGAGAGAAAGAGAGCTGGAGTAAATGTGATCCGTCAGATCATTTTAAATTGGAAGGATGGGATAATCTAGAAAAGAAACATCACAGAAATATCAAGCCGTCAATCTAAGAACATGATCGAAAAAAAACATTTAGTTCGGGTCTAAAAGTTGTGAGGAGGTTCTTGTTCAGGGATTCTCACTTCAGAATAATTGGCGACTTGAAAATTTGAAATACCCAAAGTACCGAAGGCCAAAGTCCCAAAGTGAATGAGGATCCATGCCAACAAGACTACGTCAGAAAGGACACGTGGCACAATTAGAAAATGACAAGTGTCAAGTTGATTTGACATTTCAGGTACGTGCAAAGCACTAATCCGAGTGAGACGTGGTAGCTACTAGGCTCATGACACGTCATCAAGTGACGTAAGTAAGTGACATCACTCCGAGAGTTTTACTTCATGAGATTTACCACCATCACTTGACCAAAGTTTCGAAGTCCCGAAGTGGTTTGGGGCCATCCATCATCAAGGAGGATAGGTGGCATGAGATCCACAAATTCAGAAGTTTGTGGATGGGGAGAACATGAAAATCACCGCAGAAAAATCTCGACCGTTGATCGTCAAGGGGAGTATGTGTCAGTTGATCTGAGATTTTGGAGAAATCCCACTTCAAGGATTTCTAGTTCAGACTTTAGAATTACGAAGTCCGGAGACACGAAAGGATCATGACCGTTGATCTGAAAGGGACACAGGTAAGTGGATTTTCAGCTCCGGGAAAAATCAAAGGAAGGTTGAAAGGTTGGAAAGTTGAGATTTATGAACCCTGAATACCTGAAGGGATTATGACCGTTGATTCAAGAAGACCACGTGTCGTTAGATCTTGGACTATGTTGGTGGGTGAAAATGATCGTCTGTCAACTGGAATAATGAGTCCAGTGCAGGGTTGTGTAAATAACCCAATTTGTTTGGTGTAACTCGTTCTGACGGGTTTAATGGCTCCGTTAGCCAATCTAAAAGTCATAAAAGAAATAAATAAAAGAAATGAAATAACTAACTGATTACTAATCACTATATATATATGTACATACATATAATGTAATTTTTGTAGATATATTTAAAAAGAAGATTTACTTATCTTACTTATGTACATGATTTACAAACTGCAAGTTTTAATCTAAACTTACGAAAATCAATGTGAAAAATGATTCCTTCTAGGAAGCAGATAAAGAAATCACATAAAAATATTTTTTGTTTTTCCTTTATAAATCTAAACTAATATGAAAAAATACTATGAAACAGGAATGTGTGGATAGTCAAAAGTTGAACCATACATTCGAGTTTCAGTAATAAATAACTGACATAAAACAAATAAACGAGTTGACCTATTAGTGAGTTAGTGATGTGTATCCAAGCATCTGCATGATTAGAAAACGTCCAACTACCATGTCCAAGAGGGAACCTGCAATGAACCTTAAGACCGTTCTAAATAAATCCAGAACAATGTGTTGGCAGTTTGGGTTTTAATGCCTGAAGCAGAGACACCAACATAAACCTGTAATATCATAATTATACATGATTACTGCAAGATAAATCTGAAAGTAACCTTTACATTTCATTTTTCAATTAAAATTGAAAGATAAACCCTATCGTTTTGACTGAAAATGTGATCACAACATTTATATTTTGAGAAGAAAATTATGGATGATATTTAATATAACAATCCTACACATCATAGATCATTTAATCTAAAGATATCAGATCTATATATGTAGAAGCATTAACAAAACATAAATGACAACATTAATAAACAAGAGGCTAAATCCAAAATGCATGAATGCTATTTCATTAGGTTTTGGAATTAATCGTCCATCTTTTGGTCTCAGCCAAGATGTCCTCTATTGAAAAACACAGAGTATTTAAAGATTTCAAGTAATCTAAGAATCCTATCTTCTAAGATAGGATCATATCTCAAAAGGATCTAAAATTTACAAAAATAGAGGGTCTAAAAAGCCACTCAATATCAAACTGTATCTTCAAAATTACACAAGTTTTGTTTTGATTTACAGAATAAGCCAAAAGAGGTGACTAATCAACTATGTCCAACAATGCTCCATCTTATGAGATCACCACAAGATACATCCTATCCTGAAAAAAAATGAAATAAGAAAATTCAATGTTTATTTAACTAACATTTTCCAAATTTTATATGAGAATTGACTTGGCTATAAAATCTCTCGATTCTGTAGCCAGTCTTATTTTTGACAAAAGAAATCTAAATCACTCTATATTAATTAGAAAAATAACAATAAAATCACAAATAAGATAAAAACCAATCTTACCATTCAACTAAAAACCAAATTCGAATCACAAAATTTCAGAGTTGATCACAGCCTCGACACTATCGACGTTTTTTATTATGATATTACCAGTCCTTTTCAAGCGTTTTTCTTGCCTTTGTGCATTGATCTTGAGATCACAGTTTTCAATTTTCAATGAGCAGTTTTGAGCCGTAAGAGCCTTGATCGTTTCTTGAAGGAAGAGAATGTCTGTGTAATATAGACCTATCCAATGTAAACACACTTCACAATTTATAGCAGGGGAAAATGATTGAGGAAGTGCATGACTGTGTGTTAAAACACTACCACTATCCACTGTCAAATTTTGAACAAATTTAATTCCTGGAAAATCCTTGTTGTGCTTCAGACACGGCGAAAAGTTATTCACATCATCGAAAGCTTGACCGAGATCCGGTTTAGAGTGATTTGGGTCTTCATCTACCAGGAATTTTTCAATCTTAGAATCAGAGCTTTCATGGGCCTCGATCGATTCGATCGAGCTCGCATGAAATTTTGATCTATTCTGTAGGCTCCTCGAAATTAGTCTCCCATCTCTCTCGTTATTAAACCCTCGCATGTCTCGATTTTTATTTCACTGTTTGGAAGGGTTTCCACTGGTGGATTTGATGTTAAGGTTAGGGTCGACGAATTGTTCACACTCAAGAATTTTAACAATCTTGGAGCCGACATCCTGTTGTTCACACACAGACTGATCGGGCATAGCCCTCTCACAAGGGTTTTCACACAAGAAAATTGGCCTAGCACTAGAGGGAAAAAGAGACTTATCTAGCATAGGTTTATGAACCACCAGAGTCTCTACAGGGTTTACTGTAACAAAGCCATTGCGAGTCACGAAAAAATCCTAATCATCACCAAGTAGTTTCAGATGATGGACTAACAGTAACTTAATCAACCCATGGTGAAATAAGTTGGAATCCAATTTCTGCCTTTTATATCTCTTTGACATTTTATACAAGCTCCTTAATAAGTAAAATGGCATGTTTAATTGGAAACCGATAAAATTCATGAGTAATCTTATGTGGCAAAGGAAGACGAGGCCTTCGCGGCCTTCACAAGTAACAAATTTCCTTAACACTGCCAATAGACTGTGCCATCTATCTTTCAACAGAGAGAGCGACATACCTTTGTCACAACATTGAATTTTCCGAGAGGTGATGAACAGACTCCATGGTACCTCTTCCAAATTTGAATTTTTAAACTATTTTTGGCTGGTGAGGGGGAGGGTCGTTGCCTCGCTCAAAAATGCTTCGGTGATTTCCAATTGAATATCGCCCACTTTGGCTCTACATCCATCGAATGTGAGGGCGAACTCTTGGGCTTCTTGTAAGTTATAACCCTGGAATTTCTTGAGAAACACAACCCAACACTGACTTTTAAGGTCTTCACTCACTTCATCACAAAGCATAAAAGTTTGGGAGCCATTCGGCTCAACATGGACGACAGGGGCCATAAGGGTTTGGACATGCAGTCACAAAGGTGACCAGAACTCACTGTGAACATAAGGGGTAGCAGAAACAGAGGAAGGCCAAAGAAAATAACAAAGGAATACAACCCACAGTTACCCTAGCGCGACCAACATGAGAGCATAAGGGGTTTCAAGCCACAAAAATTGGGAGTTTCGGGTAATGAATTCCATGAGTACAGAGTGAAACCCAAGACTCTAGTTTGTAATGATGGATCTATCGATTCGAACTGCCACTTTAAACAGAGTACAGGGTACGACTGAGTTTTGTTTGAATCTCATCATATGTAATGGGTACCTTTATTTGCCAAGGTTAGGAGAGGATGTGATCCCAAAATCAAAATACCAATCAAAAGATTTAAAATCGAAAATGATCTACCAAGAACATTAAATGAAGAAGCTTATAGTCTTAATACCAATCTATTCTTGATGTATTTACAAATTACTCAAGATATAACTTATAATCCAGGAGCAACTCAAAACAAATGTTTTATTGATATATGATAAGCTTCAAAGCAAAACAACATTCATTAAAAGAGTTGTAATAACATTGAACCTACATAAAGACCAAGCCTTGGATATAATTGCAATTTGATTATAAGTTTTAATGTTTCATTCATGCTTTTAGTCATGAATGAAGCATGAAAATGAAAAAATATAAAATAGGAACAATCAAAACATCTTTTTTACAACCGAATAGTCACCTTCAAATAGCAATATTTACATGAAGAAGCGTAGGCAGCTACAGGAATTGTTATTTGTCACTTTAAAAAGAAAAAATTGTGTAGGGATGCCAACAATGGTGACTTATTGGGAGAAGTAGTTATCTCTGCATTACTGACGAGTTCATGTTAGGACTGCTTAGAATGATTACAAATCAAAGCATAGTTGAAGGACATCAAGCATCTCAACAATCATTACACAGTCTAACTTTAGATATCTTCCTGTTCAAATGAAATCCGGTGACAAATTTTAACTACGAGAGCAACGATGTTCAAGTCAATGGCTTCGATATTGTTGATAGGGCCACTACTGCTAGCAAGAATTCATAGCCTAGGTAGGGATTTGAATTAACCCACTCTGATGCCTCTACCCTATCCAATAAATTTCAATTCAAAATGAAGGATACTTAAGGCCAATATCAAAATTTATACCTGATAATTTTCTTGAACCCGACATTGCTTCGCTGCTAGTAGGCCTGTTCAGTACCCCGACAAAGATGTCTTGGAATCATGCATGCATTTACCTGCTTCCGGCAGACCTGTTTAGTATCTCGGCCGGTTTACAAACACTTCCCACAACTCTTGAGAAATTGTTTACAATCTGATATAAATTTAAAGATATTCAGAAGAGCGGGGTGATGCTGAAAAATTTCAGTCTTTAGAACACTTGTTATTTTCCAACCTTTAATTTTCTTCTTAATCACCTTCATTATGATCTAAAATTAGTTTCTTGATGAAACTAATTTTTCGAGAACAGGAAGGCATACTTGAGTTGCTTTCTTTAAAAGAAGGGACAACGTAAAAATCTTTAAAGATGGTCATGTTTGCTCATAATTATAAAGTGAGACCAGGAAGTCTGTTTCAAACAGGAATTTTCTTTAGCTAGTCTGTGTTTCAACAATTCACAGCATTGATGCTCTTGAGAAGACCTTAACAGTTTCTTCATAATGATGCATTATGGTTCCCCTCCATGAACTAAAAGGTGACACAGACATAAGTTTAACCAAAAAGTAGTGAAAACAAACAAAATGAAAAGAACCAAAATCAGAAAATAAAAATAAATCAAAACATAAAAATATGTACAAAAGGTGGATCTGGAATTATTACGAAAAATACCTCTTGAGATCTTGGCCATTCATAGGGAAGGTGTCTAGCTGTCTCTCTAAATTCTGTAGGTGGAAAGAGCTGGGACCTAGTTTTTCAGCGATTACGAAGAGCCCCAACCATAGGTTCTAGAACTTGGTATGTTCTCCTTTCCCTTCGTGAGGTTTATCCGACTTGAGAACTAAATCTCCTATCTCGAAGTTTCTATCTGCAACAGAGTTTGAATCAAACCAACCATTCACAATATGTTGATGTTGATCTAGTCTCTCTTTTGCTTGTGCTCTTACTTCCTCTAATTTCAATAAAACATTAATTCGACTTTCAAGAGGAGGACAATCCTCTTCCTGAACTTTCTACGATAATTGGATAGAGGGAAGTAGAACATGAGGAGGGATAATTGATCCTCTTCCGTAGACGATAAATAAAGGAGAATTACCAACAGAGGTTTTCGGAGTCACACTATCATCCCAGAGTGCATTAAAAAGCGTGTTATGCCAGTTCTTGTGGTTTTCAAAAACTGTCCTCTTGATGATCTTGATCAGGTTTTTGTTTGTCGATTCTGCTAAGCTGTTTCCTTCAGGGTAATAGCTGGCACAATATTTCAGTTTGATCCCTTTTTCTAAGTCAAAAACACTCATATCGAGGGATGAAAAGTAGAAAGCATTATCAAAGACCAAACACTGGGGAATACCAAATCTAGTAATGATGTTTGAGTTAAGGAAAGATATTACCTGATTAGTGTTTACCACTTTTAGTGGTGCAGCCTCGGACCATTTGATAAAATAATTCGTTGTTGTAATGATGTATTTATGTTGTTGCGAGGAAGTGGGGTTAATCGACCCTATAATGTCAAGACCCCACCGCTGAAAAGGTGAATCTACCAAAACAGGCTGCAAAGGGAATGCTGCCTTGTGTACTCGTCCAACAGCCTTTTGGCAGATTATGCATTTACGACATGATGCATGGGCATCTTTGAACAGCATGGGCCAATAGTACCCAGCTCTTAATACTTTGTGAGTAGTGGTGTCTCCATCGAAGTGCCCACCAGCTTCCCCTGCATGCAGTTCAGATAATACTTTCTTTGCTTCATCTCTTTCCAAACAACGCATGACGACATTATCAAAATTTTTACGGAATAATATGCCATTTACCAGCTGGAAAGGTGCAGATTTTAGTCTTAATGCTCTTCTCTTTTTTGGATCGAGATAGCGAGGAGCAAAACCATGTGTTAGATAAAAATTAATATCATCAAACCAAGAATTAGCAACAACTTGTGTGAAGCAGATCTGATTTTCACTACGTTGATTTACAGTTAAGACATTAATTTGACTCTATCTCTCTTCAATTGAATCAGCCACTAGTTTGCATATGCCTTGACCTATGACAATTTGTGCAGGGGTAATTTCAAGGTCATACTCTTGTAATGATGTCATACAATTTGCCCGTTTTTCACCCGATTCCTTTTGTACTAACAATTTTCTTACAATAGGATAAGGTACAATGACTTTAGTTCTAGATTTCAACAAATATGATTGAAAATGTTTCACTACTTTGAAAACTGCATAAGCTTTTTGATCTATAGTCAGGTAGTTAAGCTCCGCTTCTTTGAAGGATGAGATCATAAAGGCAATGGGAATTTCATTTCTTTCAGCATTCTTTTGGGTCAACACAGTGGCATAAGATTGATCAGAGGTGAGAGTATAAAGAGTGAAATCTTGTGAGAAATCAGGACTCATCAAGGAAGGGGCCTCCACTATGGATTTTTTTATGGAATCAAAAGCTTGATTTTCATGTGCTCCCCAATGATACTGAACATCCTTTTTAATTTATTTTTTTAATGGCCTTACCATTTCTGAGAAACTCAGGACAAACCTTCTGACAAAATTGATCTGGCCTAAAAAAGATTGAATAGATGTTTTGGAGGAGGGGGGAGGAAGTTTGGAAATGGCTTGAGTTCTTTTGGGATCGATGATCATCCCATCACTGGATACTATGAATCTGAGAAGTTTTCCTTATTCCACTACAAAGGTAGAATTCTTAGGGTTGAGAGATATGTCGTACTTGCGGCATTGTTCTAGGACAGACCTAAGGTGAGACAAGTGATCTTTCTTGTTTTTGGAGAAAACAGTAATGTCGTCAAGATAGACCACTACGGATTGATTTATGAGACCATGAAAATAAATATCCATTGCTCTCTGAAAAGTGGCCACAACATTTAAAACCCCAAAAGGCATTTTCCTGTAGGTGTAAGTACCCCATGGGGTACGAAAAGTGGTTTTTAACTGGTCTGGGGGAGACATGAGGACCTGGTTGTATCCCGAAAAACCGTCTAGCAGTGATAGTCTTTCGAAACCAGATACTTGCTGAAGAATTTGTTCCATTGGAGGAACAGGATAATTGTCTTTGTCAGACGCTCAGTTCAAGTTACGAAAATCAACACAGAGTCAAATTTCACCACTTTTATTCTTTACAGGAACTAGATTAGACACCCATTGTGTGTGTCTTACTGGGAAGATTATCTTTGCATTCAATAATTTATTTAGTTCTTTCTTGACTGTTGGTTCCAACTTAGGGTGCATATTTCTCATCTTCTGCTAAAAAGGTTGAGTCTGGGGTTTCATGGGGAAGATATGTTGTACTATATTAGGGTCAAAAGTTTTCAAATCATCATATATCCAAGCAAAGACATCCTTGAATTCCTTAAATAGTTTTATAAAAGTGGACCGCTCTTTCTCGGAGCATCCCATTCTTAGATTGATATATTGTGGATTATCTTTAGTCCCTAGATTTACTTTCTCATGAGTCAAGGAAGAACTGTTTGTTTTACAATTTATCGATTTTCTGAATTTATCATGCAAATCATAAAAATTCTCTAGTCTTACCACGGATTTAGGAATAGAGTTTACCAGATCAGATGTTGATTTGGGAGACCTCGGTTCTGATATTACCATGAAATTGAAGAGGTTTTCATCGTGAGTTCCTTCATCGATAATTGCACCTTGTAAGGTATCCTCCATATGCAAGAAGCTGGTGATCTGTTGATCATCATCAAACACTCTCCAATTAATGATGTTGTGTGGGATGGATGTTTTGAACAATAACTCAATCGAAAATGCATTTGGAGAAAGACCTTCTGTGGGAAAAAGTTTAGAAGCGACGTTAGCCAATAAATCGGCCTCATAATTGCTTAATGTAGGAATGGAATTGATGTTAAATGCAGAAAATTTGTGCATTAGATTCCATACCTCAGTTTGGAAACTTTTCAAGTGTGGTGATAGGTAATGTATGGAATTTCTTACATGCCTAACCACAATTTTTGAATCACCGAATACCATTAAGTTATTTATGTTCATATCTACAGCATTCCTGAGTCCTTGCAAAAGTGACTCGTATTCAATGGTGTTGTTTGTACATTAAAACTCTAGTCGATAGGCGATAAAAGTTTTATTACCTGTCGGTTCGATGAGTACACATCCTGCACCAGCTCCTTCTTTGGATTTGGATCCATCAAAGTAAAGTGACCATATGTGAGCTTCATTGGCAATGTTTGGCACATTCGGTAAGCTTCTGACTAGGTACATGTCATGAGCTCCAACTGTTGTTCCAGATCGATGATGGGGGAGGTTTCAGCCATGAAGTTACCGAAGAAGGTGTTCATTCTCTGCATTTCAAATGAATTAGTGGAAGCAATAAATGGTTCATTAGCATCATTCAAATCTGTCATGGTGTGCTTGACGTAACGTTCACGATTAATCCTAATTTTGTTTGGCTTTCCATTTTCTAGTAGCCACAAATGAGACCAATCTGTTACAAAGTACCCATGCAGTTGTTCGGACCAATCCCTGCTAAAAAATAAACCATAGACCTTGGGGATGTCAACAACAATGATCTCAATAATCTGGTGAACCTTAGGATTAGAAGATAGCTTAATGAGCACATTCTTTAGTTCACCAATTACCTTAACATTCGTCTGATCGAGCTGAATGATTTTAAGACTAGAAGGTTGAACTTCAGCATTGATTTTTTGGCAAATAGACAAGGGCATCACATTTGATGATGTGCCAAAATCTACCATGCAATTATTTACATTTCTATTGAAAAATTCAAAAGTTAATAAGAAAGGTGGGACATTTTTGCGGGTATTAACAACAGGATTCTACTGATTTTTAGTCGTTGTCCCTGAAATTACTTTATCTACATTTGATACAGTTTTTTCAGTGAGATCCCTTTTATCTGGGGGTTCAGGTGTTTTTTTAGCAGGGACCTTTTGATCTGTTTTAGAACTAATTTCTACAATTTTCTTGTTGTTCCTATTGTCGTTTTTACTATTTTATGCGGTGTTCTAAAGCATTTTCTGCAGAAGAAGAGGGAATTTCAAAAGTTTGTAAATATAAATATTAGCTCTAAGTTTTTTTAGGTCTTCAATCATCATACTCTAAACTTGGGACTACTAAATTCTGTTTTGTTTCAACTTGTTTAAATTGTTTCAGAGGCACATTAGTACTTATTTTGGAAGAGGATTTACTCTGATTTTTTCTTCTGGTGTTGTAAGGATGGACAGTTTCAAAATTGGCTTGAAAAATACTGTCGGAAAAATGTCTGAAGATATTGGGAGATGACTCCTCTTATTCATCTATTTCTTCTTCAACCACGTCTTCAGAATTCTCAGGGGGAACTAAGTTATCATGTGCTTCAAGGATAGTCTGCAGAGCATATTGCAAGCTTTCAAAATTTAGACCCTCAGGGGTCAGATTCGGTTGGTTGGGGGGAAAATGTTTTCTGAAAGGAGGTCTGTAACTTCCTTTGCTCGAAGATTCTTCTTCAGCTGATCTCCTCAATTCTATGACTTGATTCGATAATTTTTGGACGAGATTTTGTAAAATTTCTAAGTCTGAGGTTTCTGATTGGGTTTTGGTTTGGGGAGGCCTAGGAAGAATTTCTATTTTCTTCTTGGAAGATGGGGTTATTTCATCCTCATTACTAAGATTATCTTTCAAGCTCAAAATATCTTTTTCGATTTGGCTCGCCTCCTTGAAGACTTCCAGTAACGTTGACTTCTTAGACCTTTTAACCCAAATTTCTATATTATTGTGTAGAGATTTAGTGTAATATGCCACAATAATGTTTTCTGCGGGCATTGAATCAATGGGGATTTGGTTTTTTAACATGAGGAACCTTTGGTTAAAATCTTTTAATTTCTCCTTAGGGTTCATCTTTAAGCTGGAAAGTTCCATGACTAAGACTTCCGAAGATTTATCATCTCTGAACTTTTCTAGGAAACAGGTCTCGAATCTGTCCCAAGATACAATGGTGTGAGGTTGTTGGGTGAAATACCATGTAGAGGCATTAACCTCAAACGTGTAAGGAAAAATTCTACATACTATATATTCATGTTCTACACTTCAAAGTCTAATGGCTAGAATGAATTTCTTTATGTGATCCTCGACGATTTGTTTGGAATCTGGATCGAACTTAGGTAACCATTTCTCCGGGTGTTTTGGTAAAGGGTGTTGGGGTCCAGGTACAGCCACAACATCTTGATCGAGCCAAGGCCTGGCGGGATTGTTTTTATTTTTCATGGGTGTAGATGGTGTTGAAGGCTGAGATGGTTCAGATGAAGAACTGCCTTCATCATATGACTATCCTCCTGAAGAGAAAGGAGATGAATGAGGTGGGGAAGGTGGAATACAAAATCCTCTGGCTGAAAGAGTAGGGGTGTGGTCAGGATCTGTGGTATTATCTCCTAAAGGATCTAAACATAGACCAGTGCCTTCAAGTTGCTCTCAGATATCTGAGAAATCTAAAGGTTGATTGAGAGGCCTACTAGGTTGTCTGATACAGTCCAAAACACTGTTTGTCCTTAAGAGTGACCGACAAACGATTTCTTGTATGTCGGCCCCTTGAGGATTTGGTGTTACTGGCTCAACAGGAATCTCAAGATTTTCGTTCGAGGTAGTTGTTTTCTGAGAGACTATGTGTTACTATGGGGAAGCGAGTGTGTGGGGGTGGAGTTTTCGACCTCCATGTGCCATCAATTGTATTCAGGCCCTCCTTCTAGCGCCATTTTTTGGCAGGCGAAAATGACCGTCCGTCAACTAGAAGAACGAGTTTGGTCTGGGGTTGTCTAAATAACCCAAGCCATTTGGTGTAACTCATTCTGACGGGTTTAATGGCTCCGTTAGCCAATCTAAAAGTCCTAAAAGAAATAAATAAAAGAAATGAAATAAATAACTAATTACTAATCACTAT
>SNQJ01S0002887.1:88317-120874 GCA_010110895.2 Picea sitchensis | reverse complement strand
TGTGTGTGTGTGTGTGTGTGTGTGTGTGTGTACATACGTATCATGTAACTGTTGTAGATATATTTAAACATAAGATTTACTTATCTTACTTATGTACATTATTTACAAACTGCAAGTTTTAATATAAAGTTACAAAAATCAATGTGAAAAATGATTTCTTCTAGGAAGCAGATAAAGAAAGCACATAAAAATATTTTTTGTTTTTCCTTTATAAATATAAACTAATATGAAAAAATACTATGAAATAGGAACGTGTGGATAGTCAAAAGTTGAACCATACATTCGAGTTTCAGTGATAAGTGACTAACAAAAAATAAATAAACGAGCTGACATGTTAATGAGTTAGTGATGTGTATCCAAGCATTTTCATGATTAGAAAATGTCCAACTACCACGTCCAAGAGGGAAACTTGCAATGAACCTTAAGACTGTTCTAAATAAATCCAGAACAATGTGTTGGCAGTTTGGGTTTTAATGACTGGAGCAGAGAAACCAACATAAACCTGTAATCTCATAATTATACATGATTACTGCAAGATAAATCTGAAAGTAACCTATACATTTCATTTTTCAATTAAAATTGAAAGATAAACCCTATTGTTTTGACTGAAAATATGATCACATCATTTATATTTTGAGAAGAAAATTATGGATGGTATTTAATATAACAATCCTACACATCATATATCATTTAATCTAAAGACATTAGATCTATATATGTAGCAGCATTAATAAAACATAAATAACAACATTAATAAACAAGAGGCTAAAGCCAAAATGCATGAATGTTGTTTCATTAGGTTCTAGAATTAATCGTCCATCTTTTGCTCTTAGCCAAGATGTCCTCTATTACAAAATACAGAGTATTTAAAGAGTTCAGGTAAGTTGAGTATCCTATATTCTAAGATAGGATCATATCTCAAAAGGATCTAAAAGTTACAAAAATAGAGGATCTAAAAAGCCACTCAATATCAAACTGTATCTTCAAAATTACACAAGTTTTGTTTTGATTTACAGAATAAGCCAAAAGAGGTGACTAATCAACTATGTCTAGCAATGCTCCATATTATGATATCACCACAAGATACATCCTATCCTGAAAGAAAATGAAATAAGAAAATTAGATGTTTATTTAACTAACATTTTCCAAATTTTATATGATAATTGACTTGGCTACAGAATCTCTCGATTCTGTAGCCAGTCTTATTTTTGACAAAAGAAATCTAAATCACTCTATATTAATTAGAAAAATAACAATAAAAGGACAAATAAGATAAAAACCAATCTTACCATTCAACTGAAAACCAAATTCAAATCAAAACATTTCAGAGTTGATCACAGCCTCGACACTATCAACGTTTTTTATTATGATATTGCTAGTTCTTTTCAAGGGTTTTCCTTGCCTTTGTGCATTGATCTTGAGCTCGTGGTTTTCAATTGTCAATGAGCAGTTTTGAGCTGTAAGAACCTGTATCTTTTCTTGAAGGACGGGAATGTCTGTGTAATAAAAACCTATCCAATGTAAACACACTTCACAATTTATAGCAGGGTCAAATGATTGAGAAAGCGCATGACTGTGTGTTAAAACACTACCACTATCCACTGTCGTATTTTGACCAAATTTAATTCCTAGAAAATCCTTGTTGTGCTTCAGACACGGCGACAAGTTATTCACATAATCGAAAGCTTGACCGAGATCCGGTTTAGAGTGATTTGGGTCTTCAGCTACCAAGAATTTTTCAATCTTAGAATCAAAGCTTTCATGGACCTCGATCAATTCGATCGAGCTCACATGATATTTTGATCTATTTCGTAGGCTCCTCGAAATTAGTCTCCCAACTCTCGTGTTATTAAACCCTCACATGTCTCGATTTTTCTTTGATTGTTTGGAAGGGTTTCCACTAGTGGATTTGATGTTGAGGTTAAGGTCGACGACTTGTTCACACTCAGGAATTTTAACAATCTTGGAGCCAACGTCATGTTGTTCACACACAGACTGATCGGGCGTAGCCCTCTCACAAGGGTTTTCACACAAGAAAATTGGCCTATCACTGGAGGGAAAAAGAGACTTCTATAGCATAGGCTTATCAACCACCAGAGTCTGTATAGGGTTTACTATAACAAATCCATTGCGAGTCACGAAAGCATCCCAATCATCACCAAGTAGTTTCAGATGATGGACTAATAGTAACTTAGTCAACCCATGGTGAAATAAGCTGGAATCCAATTTCTGCCTTTTATTTCTCTTTGACATTTTGTACAAGCTCCTTAATAAGTAAAATGGCATGTTTAATTGGAAACTGATAAAATGCATGAGTAACCTTATGTGGTAAAGGAAGACGAGGTCGTAGCGGCCTTCACAAGTAAAAAATTTCCTTAACACTTCCAATAGATTGTGCCATCTATCTTTCAACAGAGCGGTAGGCATACCTTTGTCACAACATTGAATTTTTCGAGAGGTGTCGAACAAACTCCATGGTACCTCTTCCAACTTTGAATTTTTAAACCATTTTTGGCTAGTGAGGGGGAGGCCCGTTGCCTTGCTCAGAAATTCTTCGGTGATTTCCAATTGAATATCGCCCACTTTGGCTCTACATCCATCAAATGTGAGGGTGAACTCTTCGACTGCTTGTAAGTTATAACCCTGGAATTTATTGAGAAACACAACACAAACCTGACTTTTAAGGTCTTCACTCGCGTTATCACACAACAACAAAGTTTGGGAGCCATTCATCTCAACACGGATGACAGGGGCCATAAGGGTTTGGACATGCAGTCACAAAGGTGACCAGAACTCACTGTGAGCATAAGGGGTAGAAGAAATAGAGGAAGGACAGAGAAAATAACAAAGGAATACAACCCACAGTTACCCTAGCATGGCCAAAATGAGAGCATAAGGGGTTTCAAGCCACGAAAATCGGGCGTTTCGGGTAATGAATTCCATGAGTACAGAGCGAAACCCAAGACTCTAGGTTGTAATGATGGATCTGTTGATTCAAACTGCCACTTCAAATAGAGTACAAGGTACGACCGAGTTGTGTTTGAATCTCATCATATGTAATGGGTACCTTGATTTGCCAAGGTTAGGAGAGGATGCGATCCAAAAATCAAAATACCAATCAAAAGATTTAAAATAAAAAATGATCTACCAACAATGTTAAATGAAGAATATTATAGTCTTAATGCCAATCTATTCTTGATGTATTTACAAAGTACTCAAGATATAGCTTATAATCCAGGAGAAACTCAAAACATATGTTTTATTGATATATGATGAGCTTCAAAGCAAAACAACATTCATTAAAAGAGTTGTAAGAAAATTGACCAAGCCTTGGATATAATTGCAATTTGATTATAAGTTTTAATGTTTCATTCATGCTTTCAGTCATGAATGAAGCATGAAAATGAAAAAAAATAAAATAGGAACAATCAAAACATCTTTTTTACAACCGAATAGTCACCTTCAAATAGAAATATTTACATGATGAAGCATAGGCAGCTACAGGAATTGTTATTTTTCACTTTAAAAGGAAAAAAATTGTGTAGGGATGCCAACAAACTCTAGGTGAAATTCTCCAGGAGCAAGCGGAGTTTTAGAATCGAGACTCCCAAAGCCTGAAAGGAGAAATCGATCTTGTCCATTGGTTTGGAGGGCCACATGTCACTTGGTCGTTGAGACTAAGGATCGCGCATGGATGGAGGTAAGAAGGAAGGAAAAGAAAACAGATCAGAGTTGTTGATCGAGGGAATCTGTTAGAGACCATGAGATCGAAGATCATGCCTGATTGCGAGATCAGAAGTTTCTCAGAAGTTAATTTTCTGAGGGCAGGCCATGATTGAAACCACGGTATCATAGAAGGGCTACGTGGAAATTGGAGGTAGATTGCAGGGAGAAAAGAGGTTAATCCAAAACCATTGTTGGACATGCCTGCAATCGTTCTTTTATGCAAGGACATAACCCAAGGTCACATACGATAGGGGGCTAATGAGAAGAGAGCTCGCGCCCACAATCACATGGTCATCTGAAGTTAATCGCCCAAGGTTATATCAGAAAATAGGGATCTAGTGCTCACCAGACCAAGAACGCGAAGCACATTTTGAATAGGCGTATGGTCACCACCAGTGGTCACATGAAGGAAGGGACTTAGAATCCAAAGAATCCAAAAAAATGACTGGATGTAACTGCCAGAGAAGACGAAGAATTTCAACTAACAGAGAAGCAAACGATTCTCAAGATAACTTCCAGAGAAGCCAAAGAAACTTGAATAACAGCCAAAGAAGATGAAGATTTCGTATGATGATTAGGAAAACGAATCGACGTGTGAAAGACATGCATAATAGAGAAGAGACAATGTGTCTCTCGGAGAGTGATGCATGTGGGTAGGACAAGACGCAGTGCATAATCTGAAGGGGAGATCTGTGGTGCAGTGAAGAGGATGCAAAGGCAACACATAGCATAAAAGGCAAAAGATAAGATGAACAGGAAGGTGTTGAGAGCAGGAGGAAAAAGAGCAGAGCATAGAAGCTGAACGATGAAGAAGCAAAACATAGTATAGAAGATGAAGAAGGCAGAGGAGACATGGAGCTATAACAGACCATATTAGAGACAGAGCAAGTAAGTAATGTTTTGTAAGATTCATTCAGGGTGGTAGAGTGGTGATAGGGAGGATTGCAGTCCTCTAAATTCTAGTTGGTGCTAGAAGATATTATGGGAATTGGTGCTTTCATCTAGTGGGTTCTAGAGAAACCTGGGAGTTGGTGCTAGAGAAATTTGAGAGTTGGTGCCCTCTGCAAGTTGTATCTTTCTATCAGAGGTTGTAGCCTCATATTTGAGTTGGAGCTCAAAGACTATGATGTACATGAAAGTTGGAGCTTGATTGACATCCTATGAAGAAGAGGTTTTCACCCTTTATGGGTTTCCTCGGGAAAATCAGTGTCTTTGTGTATTCTGTGTGATTGATCATTGTATATCTATACATTTTAAGTTATCAGCAACACATTAAATAATAATCTAGAAAGAATCAGAAAAAAACAAGAAAATTTTCAAGCTTATATATATAACGGATTCACCCCCCCCCCCTCTCAGTTATATTTCCACAATTGATATCAAAGCCGGTGCCTTTGATAAAAGGTAGATCCATAATCTTGAACATGACTAGTCATGATGGAAGTTAAACTAATAGACCCCCTCTCTTTGATGGAACAAACTTTTCCTTCTAGAAAATAAGAATGAGAACACATTTAATGTCTTTGGGTGTTGATGTTTGGGATGTCATTGAAACGGGATATGTGAAGCCTTTAGTATTGGCCTCAAACGATGATAAGATGGAGTTTATATTTAATGAAAAAACAATGAATGCCATCCTCAGTTGACTTATTGAAGCCGAGTTTGTCAAAGTAATGCACTGTGATTCAACAAAATTTATGTGGGAAAAGATGATAAGTAGTTATGAAGGTAATGAAAAGGTGAAAGATGAAAAACTTTAGACCCATAGACTGAAATTTGAGCAGTTAAAGATGGATGAAGACAAAAATATCAGTAAGTACTTCTTACGTATAGAAGAACTTGCCAACACTATGAAAGGCCTAGGTGAAATGATAGATGAATCATTTCTAGTTTAGAAAATATTAAGATCTCTTCCTGATAGATTTAACTCAAAGGTCTTTGCTATAGAGGAAATAGTTGATATCAAAACGTTGACACTAGATCAACTTCTGGAACCTTAACTTCTTATGAAATGAGAATCACCAAAGGTAAATCCACTAGAGAAAAAAATAGACTCTGATATAGATGATATTGAAGCAAATTTTGTGAGAAGACTGAAGAAAGGATTAGGAAAATACAAAGGTAAATTGCCCTTCAAATGTTTCAACTGTGGTAAGATAGTTCATTTTGCATCTAAGTGTCCTCACAAAATAAAGGATCAGACATATGACGATGAAGAGAAGCACAAACATAAGAAGGTATATAAAGAGAATAATTTTAAGAAGAAAATCCTTTGTGTAAACAATGATGATGATCCCTCAGATGATGAAAGAAACGACTCTTTTATTGAAGATAAAATAAATGATATCATGCTAGTATCTTTAGAAGATATAAACATTGAATATACAGGAAGTGAGTTTGTTGATTGTGAAGAAGTAGTATATCTTGAAGGATAACTTGCCAGTTCCATGGAAGTGATTGATAGACTCAAAGAAAAGAAAAGAAAAGAAAAACAGTTACTACTTAGGTATGAGAAAACATGCAATGAACCATTTGAAGAAATTACTTTTTTGAAGGTTAAGTTAGAAGAAGCTAAGAATATTGAAGACATCCTCAAACAACAATTAAAGGAAGACGAAACAAAAGGTGAAAAATTGGAATCTGAAGTAGTGATTGTCCGAAAAGATCTAGAGAAATTTCAAGCCTTATATCATCAAAATCTGACAAGTATTAAATCCTCAGAAGGATTAGCCTCTATTCTGAATCAACAAAGAAATTCAAAGTTGAAAACTGGTTTGGGTTATGAAGAGGGATCAAGTAGTGGTCAGCCAAGCAACAAATAATCCATCAAGTTTGTCAAATCTACAACCATTGACAACAACAAACCTGCATAAACAAAGGAAGAGAATTAGCCGCCAAGGAGTAGTGAAGGAAAAGATACCAGAATTGAATTTGTAGAACAAATAAATAATACACCCTCTGCTCAAGGAAATCATCAGCATGGAAGAAATCGACCTACTCAAAGAAGACAAAATTTTCTAGGTACAAAGATTTTTTCTATGGATATTGTTTTTACTGATCTAACTTTGGCCACAAAGCTGTAAATTGTTCTTTAAGATTTAGACATGAGAAATCAAGACACTCAAGGAATAAATATCTGCCACAACAAAGAATGATATAGCCAAGTAACAAACAACCACAGACTGAAAATCATGTGATGGATGGGAAAAGGACGCAGATTACACATAACAATCATTATGATCCTTTATTCAATGAACCAGAATGTTACATCTCCCATAATTATGGTTATAAAGTTGCAAACTGTCGCTTAAAAAACTATAAGACAGATTCAAATCACAGAGTTGAAAACATCAAGGTTTGGAAGAAGAATGAAGATAACAAGTGTGGATTAGTGTTGTCAGCTCAAAGACAAAAATACACCTAGTATATTGACAACGGATTCTCCAGTCATATGACAGGTGACAAAAGTAAGTTCCTATTACTCAAATAAAATAAATCAGGGAGTGTGACCTTTGGAAATGATGCTCCAGGAAATATCAGAGGTAAAGGTCTAGTAAGCTTAAGTAATGGAAGAAGAAAAGTTCAAGATGTATTATTTGTTGATGGTTTAAAGCATAATCTTCTTAGTGTTAGTCAGATACGTGACAGTGTAAGGTAGCTAGAGAGGTAGTGGGGGGGCCCAGAGGGCCCATAGTGATAATAGTGGAGGCCATTCAATGTAAGGTGGACTAGGTCCACTATATTATTAAATAAGATCCACGATGGTAGTTAGACATATACATGGGTAATTGGATATAATAAATGTAAGAAGACTTCTTAGAAGGTTCTACTTCTAGAAGATGCTTCCTCTAGAATGTTCTTAGGTGATGGTAGAACTATATAAAGAGGTTCAAGCAATGTAATGGGATATGAAGAGAAGTATTGCATTTGGATCGATAGCTCAATATAAGGATGCTCCCTCGAAGAGGCAAGTGAACAAGAGAGGATCCCTTCCATAATAGAATCCATTGTATGGTGTTTCCCTACCTCAAGGGTTTTCTCTATATTCTTGTGTTCATGTTATGGTGAATAGTTTGGATTATTATTGATTGTTTCTGAAGCATATTTGCAGATCTGGTATTGGTTCTTAACAAGTGGTATCAGAGCACTTTCCTTGGCAGACATTGTGGGAAAATATTTTTTATTTTTGCAGATTGTTTTTCGGAGAAGAAAAAAGAGGTCCGCGACATTCCAGATATTTTTGGTACATTTGTGTGAAAAAATTGCAGAAACAGGTTGTATATCTGAGTTCTTCTCAGAAAAACACCCAAGTTGAAAAAACAAATCATCCGAAATGGATTCCGGGAAGTCAAGATATTGAAGTTTTAAAATCTGCAATTTTTCAGGGTTTTTTCCATGGACGACAATGCAATTTTTTTTTATTTATGTAGTAGATAGAGGCCGAATTTGCCCAAACAAATTACAGATCTAAGTTCCTCTCACAATTTCACCCAATTTCAAAAAAAAAATCAGCCGAAATGGAGTCCGGGAAGTGAAGTTATGAGCATTTTAAATTCAACAGTTTTTCAGGGTTTTTCTGGAAAACGCCGCGATTTTCTGCAGTAATTTATTGTTCCATTTTTTGGTTTTTTTTCGTGACGACTGCGAGACCGAAGAGTTCATAGGGTGATCATATGGCTATTTCCTCTCAAACCCTCAAATAAATTCTTGAAGCATTCAAATCTCAATTGTATGACACATTGAATGACAAATTGGATGCCTTTAGAGATGGTCTCAATGATAGTTTTCCTAGTATTCAAGATTCATTGGATAACATGCAGGAGAGATTTCTTATGGTGGACATCCAGGATGAGTATAATAAATAAATATATGCTTGGTATGATCTCGATGTTGATTGTGATGATTGGTATATGGATAATTGTCATTTCTGGGATGACAACCACTTCCATATTTTATTTGATGAGTCTACTCCACCTTCTGTAGAGAACATCAATGTCCCACATCAAGAGTTAGTTATGATTAGCATCGTCCAGTCTGCATATTCTAAAATGGTATTGTTCCTTCCAGATTCAGCATTGACCCTTTCCCACTATGTGGCTGAATATTATTATTTGGATCCACATGATAGGTGTCAGTATTGGGAGCATAATTTTCAGTTGGTTATTGGGTGTCGATATCTTCCGTGTGGAGTTCACATGAGCACTTGGACATGGGACCCTGGTTTACAATGGTGGTTGGACTACTTCAGCATGGTGGCTTCCATTTCTCAATGGGACCCTGGTTGTCTAGTTTACTTCATCACTATGGTCCACACTTATCCATGGGACCTTGGTATATGGTTGTACATCAAGCGTTGAGGACAACGCTTTCATAAGGGGGATGGAATGTAAGGTAGCTAGAGAGGTAGTTGGGGGGGGCAGAGGGCTCATAGTGATAATAGTGGAGTCCATTCAATGTAAGGTGGAATAGGTCCACTATATTATTAAATAAGTCCCACTATGGTAGCTAGATATATAAATGGGTAATTAGATATAATAAATGTAAGAGGACTTCTTAGAAGGTTCTACTTCTAGAAGATTCCTCCTCTATAATGTTCTTAGGTGATGGTAGCACTATATAAAGAGGTTCAAGAAATGTAATGGGATATGAAGAGAAGTATTGTATTTGGAGTGGTAGCTCAATAGGAGGAAGCCCCCTCGAAGAGGCAATTGAACAGGAGAGGATCCCTTCCATAATAGCATCCATTGTATGGTGTTGCCCTACCTCAAGGGTTTTGATATAGTAAAGTGTGGTTTTCATATATTCTTCTTGGATCTATTCTGGTGTATTTTGTATTCAATTATTTGGTTCTTAACAGACAGAGGATGTGAAGTAACATTCACTGCCAATAATTGTAAAATAAAGACAATAAACACAAGAGATCAGATTGCAAAAGGGGTTAGAACTGAAAACAATGTATATGTTCTTAAGGAAGATAAGGAGAAATGTCATTTAAGAAAACTTGATGAAATTTGGTTATGGCACAGAAGGCTTGGACACATGAATTTTGATCATATTGTCAAACTGAATAATGAAGGCGCTGTGAAAGACCTTCCAAGAATATCTAAGCCTAATAACTCTATATGTGAATCCTGTCAAATGGGGAAGTTGACTTGTGCTCAATTCAAATAGAAGATTTTTACATCTTAAAAGAAACCAATTCAAATTGTTCATATGGATCTGTGTGGACCATCACGAAAGGAAGGAACCGGAGGAGAACATTACTTTATGCTAGTCATTTATGACTTCTCCAGACTTACGTGGGTTTCCTTTCTGAGAGAAAAATCTGATGCGTTTGAGAAGTTCAAAATTTTAAGGCGTTAGCTAAGAATCAGATAGGAAGGAAGTTAAAGGAAATTCTCTCAGACAGGGGAGGAGAATTTATGTCAAGAGATTTCAAATAATTATGTGACAGGCATGGAATTAAAAGAGAATATACTATTCTAGGTACTCCTCAACAAAATGAAGTTGTAGAATGCCAAAATAGATCAGTTCAACATATGGCAAGGGCTATGATGAGTGAAAGGGACATTTCACAAACCTTCTTGGTGGAGGTTGTTGACACGACCGTTCATATTCTAAACAAAGCGCATCTAAGGCCAAACAGTGATGAAACTCCATATGAGTTGTGGTTTGGTCGACCTGCATCAATCAAGCACTTCAAAGTATTTGGAAGTAAATACTACATCAAGAATAATGATGATCATCTGGGAAAATTTGATAGTAGAGATGATGAATGTATCTTCTTAAGATATGCAATGAACAGTAAAGGATACATATGCTTTAACAAAATAATGCATAAATTAGTAGACTGTATTGATGTTCGAATTGATGAAGAAGCTCCTGTAAAATATCAACAGAGAATAAGCACTAAGCCAGATGAAAACAATGATGAGAATAATGAAGATAAAGAACAACAAATCTCAGAGTCACAAGAAGATGATGAACCAGGTGGAGAAGAGACACCCATACAAGAAGAGTTAGGACAACAATCAACATCAAATCCTTCCTCTAAAATTACTCAAAAGAATCATCCTGAAAGTCAGATAATTGGTGAGAAATAAAAAGGTGCACAAACGAGGAGAAGGATAATCAAAGACACCGAGAAATCACATATAGCCTTCATATCCATGGTGGAACCTGAGAAATTTAATGAAGCCAGTAAAGACGTAAATTGGTTAGAATCAATGAATGAGGAACTGGACCATATTGAAAGGAATGACACTTGGGAACTCGTTCCTAGGCCAACAAATAAAAATGTAATAGGATCCAAATGGATCTACAAAAACAAGATGAATGAGCAAGGAAATATTGTAAGAAATAAGGCTAGATTGGTCTGCAAAGGATATGCTCAAATAGAAAGACTGGATTTTGATGAAACATTTGCGCCCGTAGCAAGATTAGAAGCTATTAGAATGTTTCTTGCCTATGCATGCCATAAACTGTTTAAAGTCTATCAAATGGATGTCAAGTCAGCTTTTCGAAATGGAGATCTAAAAGAAGAAGTCTATATGGAACAACCAGAGGGTTTCCAACTATTAGATAACCCTGACTTTGTCTACAAGATGAAGAAATCCTTATATGGGTTGAAACAAGCTCCTCGTTCCTAGTATTACAGTCTGGATAAGTATCTTCAAGACAAAGGGTCCAAGAGAGGAACAATTGACAACAATCTATATATCAAAACAAAGGGTAATGATTTCCTCATTGTGTTGGTGTATGTATATGACATCATCTTCGGAAGCAATAATGCTTCATTGGTACAATGGTTTTCTTCTGCCGTGCAATCTAAATTTGAAATGTCTATGATAGGGGAACTGCCATTTTTTCTTGGTCTGCAAATTACTCAGAGGTTTGAAGGAATATTTCTTTCTTAGGAGAAATATCTAAGAGAAATGTTGAAAAGGTTTCAAATGGAAGATTCTGCACCTATGAACACACCTATGATCACTAGATGCAGTTAATAAAGGATGATGACTCACCTGGTGTTGATCAAAGTTCATATAGGTATAGGATAGGTAGCCTATTGTACATCACAGCATCCTGTCGAGACATAATGCATGCTGTTGGAATGGTAGGAAGGTATCAGGATGCACCTAAACAGAGTCATTTGTTAGCTGTCAAAAGAATATTCAGATACTTGAAGGGAACAATGAACTATGGCCTATGGTATCCTAGGAATAAAAATTTTCAACTATCAGTCTATTCAGATGTTGATTGGGCTAACTATATGGATGAAAGGAAAGCACGAGTGGAGGTGAATTCTTCTTAGGAGATTCTCTTATAGCATGGTTGAGCAAGAAACAAGGTTCCATTTCCTTATCGACTATAGAAGTTGAATACATTGTAGCTGCCACTTGTTGTACCCAAGTATTATGGATGATTCAGACACTTGCATACTTGGAGGTAAAATATATTGCACCGATCCCAATTCATTTTGATAATACTAGTGTGATTAGTGTGTCAAAGATTCATGTATTTCACTCCAAGACCAAGCATATACCCATCAAGTATCACTTCTTGAGGGAATAGGTAACCAACATTGTTGTTTCTTTGTATTATATTCCATCCAAAGATCATATTGTTGATATCTTCACTAAACCACTTGTAAAAGCTCAGTTTGAGTATCTATGCTAGAAGTTGGGCGTGACCCTGTTATCAAGTTAAAATAATCTATCTGATCAGGGGGAGAGTGCTCCTAGTATATCTTATTAGGGGGATCACAGAGTCACTCTCTATTTTCTTTGACATTGATGTCAAAGGGGGATAAAAAGGTGTTGTCTGTATGCTACAGTTGGAGGTCTAAGCAAAATAGTGCAGCCTTTCAGGGTTTCCATCAATGCCAAAGGGGGAGATTGTTTGCATGTTTACAGGAAGAATGTTCTTTTCATTGATGGAAAGAATATAATCGAACCAAACCTTGACACCACAAAAGACGAGAAAGATCATAAGAGATAATGGTTTCCAGAAGTGATCTTAAAATGAAGAAGACTTGTATTCTTGAAAATATTTGCAAGATTTATTTCATGTGTTAAAATGCAAATGGATCAACTTTTCAAAACAAATTTTATATAAATTACTCATTCAAGATGCATATAAACAGCAGTAATAAACAGTGAACAGAAAACAAATAACACAGCATATGGTAAAGGAGTTCACCCCTCTCTTGGGCTACATCTCCTGGTCCAACTTCCAATGTATCTTTTGTATTATTTGCTCAAATTGCTCAAATATGTGCTTTACAATTCTCAAAATGCCAAATAGATGGCTCCAATGGCTTCAGAACGTCCAAAAACCCCTAGCTGGGCTTTTTCGGCACCTCATTTGGCCAAAAATTGAAGAAGATAGGCTTCCTGGAAGTTCCCCTTCAAACTTGTTGTCTCTGGATCGCCAAAATGCACCCTTGTTACCTCAACCTAGCCCCCACGCGCTTTTATGTGTTAAAACTCAGCACCAGGCACAACCGAACAAACAATGTGAACTGTAGGATGGTTATGGGAACGCCTAGCCCCTAACCACCAAGTCCATGGTCACAAGGGTCACCATGTGACCTCACGCTAGCATAAAACAGGCTCCGTTTCCAAAGGCGAATGAATACATAACAAGTGGCAGGCGTTGTAACTGTTTAAACCAAATCCTGCGTGCAAATGTTAAGGTCATATGGTATAAAGTGTGTGACCGAGGGCTATCCATTTAAAATTACCAAACTCACGCCAAAGCTCTGTGTGTGGTCACATGAATATAGGTTGTGTGACCGGGGGCTGGGGCTAAGCCCCAACCCGGACCCCTATGCCAACCATACAACAAATCAAAGTTAAGTATATATTAACTCATATATATAATAAGACACATTATATGGTGCGTTAGCAGCGCGGACTTTGAAAAGGCTATGCACAGTGGGGAGGTCCGGGGTTCGATCCCCATGGACTCCATAACTTTTAAACCAACAACCAATAACAGGGTGCCACGTGGCAGCCCACGACTGGGCCACGTGGCACCAAACCATTGGACAGAATATGCCACATGTCAGCAGACTATTCGTCCACATTTGCCAACCAATGAATGCCACATGTCGTATGGTCCTGCCAATTCAACTCTGCCACGTGTCGTACAGACATGCCACATCAACATCCGTACGGACTGTACAGACTGTACAGTCAGCATCTTTTTTTTTTGCCTGTTTGACGTTTTGAACAGGACGCGATATCTCTCTCATCCGACATTCGTTTGAACCCAAACAAGTTGCGTTGGGTTCGTGACGATGAGGCCTACGCTCCTGTTCGATTTGAAGCGATTCCAAGCACTTTGAATTTTGAGCAAAATTTGATCCCCTGGATCAAGAAGTGCAGAAGAGGTCCAAGAGACGAACTCGCAGATGGAGCAAAGGTCGAGACCCATGAACACTTAGAAAAACTTCTAAGTTGGAGAGATCAGAAGCTCAGGAGGAAGAGAGACAGTGGCCACTGGATGACCGATCCAGAGGATAAACAACCGTCATATTGAATTAATGGAAGGATAGGATAAGAGGGAAAAAACGATTGAGAATTTGATCATCTAAATTTCCGTCAGTCGTCAGATTGATTTAAGTGGAAGGAAAGGATAAGAAAGAGTCATTGATCTAATATTTTGATCAACGAAAAAAATTCGTTTCGGGTCTAAAGATGTGAGGATATTACGCTCCGAAAAAATCACTTCGAGAGTTTCAGTTTGAGATCTAAAAATCCCCGAAGTCCGGAGAGCCAAAGAGCCAGAGTAAACATCAGTCATCAGATCATTTTAAAGTGGAAGGACATGATAAGATAGAAAAGAAGCATCACAGAAAGATCGAGTCGTCAATATAAGAACATGATCGATGAACAACATTTAGTTCGGGTCTAAAAGTTGTGAGGAGGTTACTGTTTGGGGATTCTCACTTTGGAAGACTTGGCGACTTGAAAAGTCGAAATACCCAAAGTCCCGAAGGCTGAAGTCCTGAAGTGAATGAGGATCCACGCCAGCAAGACTATGTCAGGAAGGACATGTAGTGCAATCAGACAATGACAAGTGTCAAGTTTATTCGGCATTTTAGGTACGCACAAATCACAAATCCGAGTGACACGTGGTAGCTACTAGGCTCATGACACGTCATCAAGTGATGTAAGTAAGTGACATCACTCTAGGAGTTTTAATTCGAGAGATTTACCACCCTCACTTACCCAAAGTTCTGAAGTCCTGAAGTGGTTTGGGGTCGTCCGTCGCCGAGGAGGAAAGGTGGCGCGAGATCCAAAACTTTGGAAGTTTGTGGATGGGGAGAACATGAAAATCACCGAAGACAAATCTTGATCGTTGATCATCAAGGGGAGTATGTGTCAGCTGATCTAAGATTTCAAAGAAATCTCACTTCAAGGATTTCCAATTGAGACTTTAGAATTCCGAAGTCTGGAGACGCAAAAGGATCATGACCATTGATCCGAAAGGGACACGCGTCAATGGATTGTCATCTTTGGGAAAAATCAAAGGAAGGTTGAAAGGTTGGAAAGTTGAGATTTCCGAACCCTGAATACCCGAAGGGATTGTGACCGTTGATCCGAGAAGGCCACGCATCGTTAGATCGTGGACTCTAGGTGAAATTCTTCGGGAGAAAGTGAAGTTTGAGAATCGAGACTCTTGAAGCCCGAAAGGTGAAATCGATCTCGCCCATTGGTTTGGAGGGCCACATGTCACTTGGTCATTGAGACTAAGGATCATGTGTGGATAGATGTAAGAAGGAAGGAAAAGACAATAGATCGGAGCTTTTGATCGAGGGAATATGTCAGAGACTGCGAGATCGATGATCACGCCTAATTGTGGGATTAGAAGTTGCTCAGAAGTTAATTTTCTGAGGGTAGGCCGCAATTGAAACCACGGTATCGAAGAAGGGGTACATGGCAGCTGGAGGTAGATTGCAGGGAGAAAAGCAGTTAATCCCAAACCACTGTTGGACATGCCTGCAATTGTTCGCTTAAGCAAGGACGTAGCCCAAGGTCACATATGACATGGGGCTAACGAGAAGAGAGCTCACGCCGACAATCACGTGGTCATGTGAAGTTAATCACCCAAGGTCATATTGGAAAATAGGGAGCTAGTGCTCGCTAGAACAAGAACGTGAAGCACCTTTTGAATAGTCATATGGTCACCTCCAGAGGTCACATGAAGGAAGGAACTTAGAAGCCAAAGAAGACAAAACAATGACTGTCTGTAAATACCAGAGAAGATGAAGAATTTCGACTGACAAAGAAGAAAACAATTCTCAGGATTACTGCCAGAGAAGCCAAAGAACCTTGAATAACGGCTAGAGAAGATGAAGAGTTTGTATGATGATCAGGTAGACGACTTGACGTGTGAAAGACATGCAAAATAGAGAAGAGACAGTGTGTCTCTCGGAGAGTGATGCATGTGGGTATGACAAGACACAGTGCATAATATGAAAGGGAGATCTGTGGCACAATGAAGAGGATGCAGAGGCAGCACATAGCATAAAAGGAAGAAGAGAAGATGAACAGGAAGTTGTTGAGCGCAGGAGGAAAAAGAGTAGAGCATAAAAGCTAAATGATGAAGAAGAAGAACATAGTATAGAAGTTGAAGAAGGAAGAGGAGACATGGAGTTGTAACAGACCATATTAGAGATAGAAAGTAATTAAAGTTTTGTAAGATTCATTCAGGGTGGTAGGGTGGTGCTAGGGAGGATTGCAATCCTCTAAATTCTAGTTGGTGCTAGAAGATATTCTGGGAGTTGGTGCTTCCATCTAGTGAGTGCTAGAGAAACATGGGAGTTAGTGCTTCCATATAGTTGGTGCTAGAGAAATCTGAGAGTTGGTGCTCTCTGCAAGTTGTAGCTTGCTATCATAGGTTGTAGCCTCATATTTGAGTTGGAGCTCAAAGACTGTGATGTACATGAAATTTGGAGTTCGATTGACATCCTAAGAAAAAGAGGTTTTCACCCTTTATGGGTTTCCTCAGGAAAATCAGTGTCTATGTGTATTTTGTGTGATTAATCATTGTATATCTAAGTTATCAACAACACATTAAATAATAATCTAGAAAGAATCAGAAAAAAAAAAGGAAATTTTCAAGTTTATATATATAACTGATTCACCCCCCCCCCCTCTCAATTATATTTACAACACTAGGTTCCATTTCCCATCCCACTAACAAGAGGCAATGGGGGAGGCCATTTAATGATTTTTGTAGTAAATCAATAGGAGGATACCAGTCTAAATCATGGTGACTATAAATCCATATATCAACATAATTCCTCTGAAAGCCATGATTTTTCTATGAACAATAAAATTATGCCATATTAGCTTCAATCTTAGCAATGTGTCTTGTCTCGAGTTGCACTTTCCCTTCTAGGATTTTCTCCATTGCCTTTGCATCCATAACCTCCATGCATTAGGATCATATGATGAATTCCTTGCCCAAATGGTGTGTGTTGACCAACTTCCTCCCCAAAAAATTAATGAGTGTCATCTTGCTTCATATATTCCCCTTGCTTATGGTGCATGTCCCATTCTACCAACAGGTTATGGCCATGGTTGCCAACTATTGTGACACCTCATCCAAATGTTCATAATTATATAATTAGTGTAAACCCCTCTTTCCATTAATTTCTCAATGATTTGATTGCTAAAATCTACAGAGGTGTACATACCCTACCCCCTTCTGGATTTGAACCTATAACCTTTAAAGAGGAAATATAAGTTCTTAACCATTAAACCGACTCCAATTGTATTAGATATACCAACAATTAATAAAAAAATAAATACTTAGATTGTAATAAAGAGAAACTAAAAAATATTGACATAAAAAGGGATAAATACGAATATATAATTATGATTGTGATTTATTAAAAAATTCAAAAGTTGGATGGATTGCTGTTAAAAAAAAAAACTTTAAAAAATTAACATAAATAAAAAAAAAAATATAGATTTAGTAAAAAAAATTTAAAGATTTAGGATATTTGTAACTTTTCATTAAGAAAGGAGTTGTTATCAATAATGTTCAAATTTAAATTGTCAAATTTATAAATTTATACATTAAATTTTTTAATGCAATTAAATAAAATAAAATAGAGGAGTTTATTTGTCTAATAATTTTCCTTCAATAAGTTATTTGAATGGTGATTTTAATAATATAATTTTATAATTTTACAAATTTTAATAATGCAAATAAATTGATAAAATCCATTTTTAGTGAAACAATTTTATATCACAATTTTAGTGATTAAAACTTAAAATTCTAACAATCAATTAAAAACCATAATTTTTAAAATAAAAAGATCACTAAAAATAAAAATTATTTATTACACAAATAACTTATTCCAAATAATAAGGATAATAATAAATATTTTTAACTCTTATCTTGTCCTCTCATCATATAAGGCCCACTTCATGACTATCATGTTTGGCTTTAATTTCGTAAAAAATATTATGTTGGGCTTTAATTTAGCAAAAAATAATATTTTGGATTATAACTATTATGTTTGACGTTAAAATTTTAAATTAAACAATATTTTAGAAATTTTCTTGCATCACTATTATGTATTGACTTTATACCGTAACTATTATGTTTGACTTTAAAAAATTTAGAATATTTAACTTGCTTTATGTTACAAAATGACATATGTTACAATACAAAATGGCATCTATACTAACAAAGTTGTTTGGTGTTATAAAACAAAAAACTTTAATTTAAAAAAAAATAAATTATTATTATGTTTAACTTTAATTTAAAAAATATATATATTATAGAAATTTTAACTTAAAAAATTAGAATATTTAACTTGCTTTATGTTACAAAATGACATATGTTACAATACAAAATGGAATCTATAATAACAAAGTTGTTTGGTGTTATAAAACAAAAAACTTTAATTTAAAAAAAAAAAATATTATTATGTTTAACTTTAATTTAAAAAAATAATAATATTATAGAAATTTTAACTTACTTGATGTTACAAAATGACATTTACAATAATAAATCTGTTTGATGTTACAAAACAAATAAATAATGTTTGGTGTGACAAAGCAAATAAATAACAAGTTTTTTAATTTAAATTTGTACCATTTCATTATGGATAGGATTTATTTGTTGAAAAGGGAAATGGTTAACAATGTTTCATGATTTAATGTGAAAAATATTTAATGGCATTTATTAATTTAGGATAAATATAAAAATTTACAAAGTATTTTTTATGGTTTAAATAATGTAATTTATTTTTTGAAAACAAATTGGCTAAATTAAAATATGTTATTTTCATTTTCAATTTGTGCTTATTATTATTTTTATTATTGTTTGCTAGTTTGTCTGTGACCTGTGGGATTAGCTTGTGATTGACAAACCGCGACTCAGGGACATCTAAGTTTTAAAAATCATCCGGAGATCGCACCCGGCTTGAGCCACACCAACTTTTAACATGGCTAGATTTGTTTTCCCCACAGGTTTCGAACCAATAACTTTAACATCACGGAGTGCCTTAACAGTATAGTATACTCTGTCATCGAGTGTCCTACACCTCGGGGACAATTTGTGCTTATTTGTAATATACCATATATAAAAAGTATGCAGAACATAAATAAAATGCTAGAAATGGCAGAATAACAGTAATATAACCAGCATAATCTCCACAATAACACATAAATGATATAAGAACAACAACAAAGATAACACTTTGATTCAGAAAGCAATGTTCACGGGCCTCTTCGAGGGGGCAACCTCCAGTCGAGCAGTGCTCTATTACAATAATCTCCAAGCTAGGGTTTTCATACCCTCGACCCTTATTTATACTAAATATGTCTATCAAGAGAAACATCTAGAGGAAGATCCTTCTAGAAGCGGAAGCTTCTATTAGGTCTTCTTACATCCGCCTTATTCTATTTTATTGAAAGGCCATATTAACATTGACCTTTGTTACATCTGAATATATTTATCTACCTATGTGCGGGTTAGGACCCTAACATGTCCGCCCCCTTAAAAACAACCTTGTCCTCAAGGCTTGAGATGTGGAAACTGTTGCATAATGGTAGCTGGTTCCCAAGTGGCATCTGTTGGAGTTGTATCTTTCCACTAGACTAGCACTTCCTTGATGGTTCTCTGACATAGGTGATGCTCACGCTAGTCCAAAATGGCTTCTGGTTGTAGCCAAATGGATTCTTCTTCAGCTAACTCGGGAAGGTTGGTTTGAATTTGGCACCTAGTTCCAATCACCTTCTTTAAGAATGAAACATGAAAAATAGGATGTAGCTTCGAATGACTGGGCAGAGCTAATTGATAAGCGACTTGTCCCACATGCCTGAGAACTGTATAAGGACCATAAAATTTGGGCGCTAGCTTCTAACAATGCTCAGCCTTGAGGGAAGTTTGCTTGTATGGTTGTAGTCGCAGAAACACATGATCCTCTTCTGCAAATTGACGTTCAGAGCGACCTTGATATTCTTGTTGCTTCATGCGATTATGTGCCATGACCAAGTTCTCTTTGAGGGTACGGAGAATATCCTCTCGAACTGTAAGTGTTTGGTCAACCGCCTGGACCTTCGAGGTACCCAGTAAGTATGAGAGAACTGAAGGTGGAAATTGTCCATATACCGCTTCAAAAGGAGTCATGCGTGTAGCTGTATGGTAGGAAGTGTTGTACCACCATTCATCTAGGGGTAACCATTGAGCCCACTGATTTTGCTTTTCAGAGGAAAAACACCTCAGATATGTTTCCAGACACTTGTTGACAACTTCCGTTTGACCATCAATCTGGGGATGATAAGTTGTGCTGAGATGCAATTGGGTGCCCTGTAGCTTGAACAGTTCTTGCCAAAAATTGCTTGTGAAAGTTGGCTCACAATCAGAAACAATAGAGTGTGGCATGCCATGAAGCTTGAAGACCTGGTCCATGAAAATTTGAGCCACCGTGGATGCAGTAAATGGGTGTTATAGAGTGCAAAAATGAGCATACTTGGAAAGGTGATCCACAAGCACCATTATGACTGATTTATTTCTCAATTTGGGTAAGCCAGTAATAAAGTCCATAGAGATATCCTTCCAAATAGCAGGTGGAATCGGAAGCGGTTGTAGTGTGCCCGGATATTTGACTATCTCTCCCTTGTTGCGTTGACACACATCACATTCAACGACAAAATTATGAATTTCATGTTTCATACCATCCCAGAAAAAAGAACGTTTGACCCTGTCATAGGTTTTGGTGAACCCAGAGTGCCCCGTTGTAGGTGTAACATGAAGCTCAGAAAGTACCGTGGATTTAAGCTTTGATTGTTTACTTAAATACAAATGGACTTTGTATCGAAGCTCATCCTGGAGCCAAGAGTACCCTAGGGGAGCTCGAGCATTGGTCTGCAATTGCTGGATAAGATGCAAACTTTTGGGATCTTTTAGCCATTCCTGGTGAACAACTTGGAGCCAATCTGGTACAATGAAGGAAAGAGAAAAAAGGGATCCTTCTTCTTCATATTTTCGGGACAGTGCATCCACCACAACATTTTCTTTGCCTTTCTTGTAAATGATCTCATAATCATATCCAAAGAGCTTAGTCACGCATTTTTTGTTTCTCTGGGGAAGAAATGCGTTGTTCCAGGAAGTACTTGAGGCTTTGATGGTCTATCTTAATTTGGAAACATTGCCCCAAGAGATAAGGGCGCCACAGATCAACAGCATGCAGAATATCCAACATTTCCTTTTCATAGATGGGTTTGCCTAGATTCCTTTCAGATAGTTGCTTGCTAGTGAAGGCCAAAGGTCGACCCTCTTGCATAAGGACAACATCGATTCCTTTCCCTCAGGCATCACATTCCAACACAAAGGTCTTTGTGAAATCAGGAAGGGCCAGAACCAGAGTGGTGCACATGGCCATCTTCAAGGTTTGGAATGCTTGAGTAGCGGCTGGAGTCCAAGTGAAAGAGTTCTTTTTGAGGAGAGCAGTGAGAGGTGTTGCAATCTTTCCATAATTCTTAACAAACTTGCGATAATACCCTGTTAAGCCCAGAAATCCATGGAAGATTTTGAGAGTCTTTGGGTGTGGCCAGTGTTGCATAGCTTCAATCTTTTTCAGATCCACCCTAACACCATCCTTGCCAGCCAGATGACCCAAGTATTCTACTTCTGAGGCACCAAAAGAACATTTAGACTATTTCAGGAAAAGTTGGTGTTGAGAGAGTAGATGGAGAACTCGATCCACATGAGTAATATGGTCTGTCCAGGTTTTTCTATAGATGAGGATATCATCAAAGAAAACTAATACAAAATGACGGAGAAAGGGACAGAAGACATGATTCATGAGGCTTTGGAAGGTGGAGGGGGAATTACACAAGCCAAAGGGCATGACCAAAAACTCATAGTGGCCTTCATGAGTTCGAAAGGTCGTCTTGGGAATGTCTGCCTCTTTCATACATATCTGGTGATAGCCCGAGCGAAGATCAAATTTAGTAAAGAATTGGGCACCACTCAATTCATCCAGGAGGTCATCAATGACAGGAATGGGAGATTTGTCTTTAATAGTCAGTTTGTTGAGGGCGCGGAAGTCAAGAAACATTCTCCAAGAACCTTGTTTCTTCAGGACCATGACTACAGGAAAAGAGTAAGGACTTGTACTAAGGCAGATAACGCCTGCATTAAGGAGTTCCTGGACCATTTTATCAATTTCATTTTTTTGTGAAAAGGGGTGGCGATACAGACGGATATTGGGAGGAAGGCTTCCGGGTACAAGGGGAATGGAATGATCATGAACACCACGGAAAGGAGGGAGTCCTTGGGGAGTGGAAAATACCATTTGATGTTTACAAAGGAGGGCTTGGAGGTCTTGCGGCACCGAGGGTGTCTCTGTTTCTTGTATGGCATGGAGTTGGGCAATGACACCAGAATGAACACCGCGGGAAGGAGGGAGTCCTTGGGGAGTGGAAAATACCATTTGATGTTTACAAAGGAGGGCTTGGAGGTCTTGCGGAACCGGGGGTGTCTCTGTTGCTTGTATGGCATGGAGTTGGGAAATGACACCAGAATGACCTTTTTTGAGCAGATTTTCCATGCGATGGGAACTAATGACCTCAAGTGAACCAACAGTGATGCCTTGGAATTTATATTGGTGGCCTTCATGGTCGAATTGCATGGTTAATTCCTTAAAATCCATGAGAATGGGACCCAAAGTCCTTAGCCAGTCTGCACCCAACACAATGTCACAACCGCCCATGTCGATAGCAAACATATGGGATTTTAGGTGGTAGTCACCGATTTGGAGACACAAATTTTCACAGTGCCCTCCACATTTCATGGAACCACCATTGGAAATCATGATTTGGAAATTGTTGACGGCATGGATGTAGCAATGAGTTTCTTGGGCAATGCGACGATGAAAAAAATTATGGGTGCTTCCACTATCAACCAGAATGATGACCTTCTGATGCTTGATGTAACCGATTAACTTGAGGGTTTGGGGGGTGGAGAAGCCAGTGAGAGCATTGAGGGAGATGATCGGTTCCACTTCGGGAGGGTCTGAGGGAGGGGTTATGTCAGTGATTCCAGGTGACTCAGACACAAGGGGAGTTTCAACATCCTCTTTCGAAATATCCTCAGAGATGGTGATAAAAATATTTTGTTCCTTACACTTGTGGCCCAGGAAATATTTTTCATCACAATTATAACAAAGGCCTTTGAGTTGGCGTTCATCCATTTCAGCCCTGGTCAATTTTTGGATCTTTAATGGGGAGGAGGGAGTAGTGGGATTTATGGGTTTAGGGCGAGGGATAAAGGAGGGTTTATGGTTTTGAGAGGATACAACCTGTTGTGCTTCTTTATCTTTTTTAGTAGCCTCCACCCAACTCGAAGGTCGAGCCATGAGGACATGGGCTCGAATTTCATCCTTGAGGCCACTGATAAAACACTCTCGAAATAAAGCATCAATCATGCCCTCTGTTCGAAAAGCCAGGCGCTCAAAGGTAGCTATGAAGTCTTCTACTATTCCTGATTATTTCAACTTTGTCAAACAGCTCAAATGGTTGGTGTCAGTGTCCAAGCATTCATAAATCTCAGTCACAAATTGGGTCCAAGCAATATACCCTTGACGAGAAGTTTTTCTCCATTGCGACCATTTCCAACATTCTTGATCTAGATGGAGAACACCATACCGAAGTTTGGCCAAGTCGTCTGTAATGCCGTATAAAGAGAAATAATGTTCCATTTAGGTTACCCAACTAGTGGGGTCCGGGCCATCAAATTTGGTCACATCCACCCGCGGAAGGCGTAGGTCACGTTGAAAGTGATGGTGTTGAAAGGTATGGGAATGGGAGGAATGTTCACCTTTAGTCATTGGAGGTGCATAAGAGAAAGGGTCATCTGTAGGGATCTTCATTTTGGCACAGAGTGATGCAAAGACAGATTCAATATGGGTGGTCAGTTCTTGTTTGACTTCCTCCATTGAGGAATGCATGGTTGTATTTATGGTTGTATTGATGGATGTATCAATGGAGGCAACATTGGCACTGAGTTGTTTCACTTCTTTTTGGGTCTCAAGGAGACCAGATTACAAGGTGTTGAAGCGAGCTTCCAAGTCTTGGCTACGGGTATGGGCCATGAGGATGGGTGAACTGAAAAGGGGTGGGCAGGGTCAAAATTTTTTCCGAAAAATGATATGGATGAATTTGATAAGGGCGAAGGGATGAATCCAATGGAATAGGTCTCAAATAATGGTGAAATTTTTTCCAGACTCTTTTCTTTTTTTTTATTACACCTGTGGAGTTATACTCTGGTCTGAAGAATACTGCAGCGATGAAATCCCCAAATGCTTAACCAGTAAGAAAAGTGTATTGATTTGGCAACCCAAACACAATTGCGTGGCAACAGATCTTGTCTGTTTTAATTTGTTTATGTTTCTGTCCCCCAAGGGTTAGGTATTCAAGGGTTCTACAGACAAGGGTTTGCCCTGTACTATAGCTCTCTGATATACGTGCAAGGTCCAACAATATTACTTGGCCCAATATATCAGGGCACTAACTAAGGAGGATAGATTGTACCCTTAAGCGTACTACCCGACTACCCAGGTACTAGAGAGTATCTTCCCGAGTGTTGTTCTCGATGGCACTATAAAAATCAGGCGACCGATCGGTTTATCTAAAGAGAGTTTCAGGAAATCTAGGTTGATCCGTACACAGGTGTTGTCTGATGCGCTACCACTCGAAGGGGTACCAATAGGGGTTACAAGGGTGGCCAACAGATGTGCGCTTAAGAACCACTTGTATTTCCTGCGTGTGTGAATCCCTCAACCACGGGTTTATGCGTGGAATGACAGATCTCTATGGCTTAAAGACGCTAGAATACGTCTCTACCCTGAAAAAAAATTCCCACAATTTCTGCCAAGGAAAGTGCTCTGATACCACTTGTAATATACCATATATAAAAAGTATGCAGAACAGAAATAAAATGCTAGAAATGGCAGAATAACAGTAATATAACCAGCATAATCTCCACAATAACACAGAAATGATATAAGAACAACAACAAAAATAACACTTTGATTCAAAAACAAATGTTCACGGGCCTCTTCGAGGAGGAAACCTCCAGTCGAGCAGTGCTCTATTACAATAATCTCCAAGCTAGGGTTTTCATACCCTCGACCCTTATTTATACTAAATATGTCTATCAAGAGAAGCATCTAGAGGAAGATCCTTCTAAAAGCAGAAACTTCTATTAGGTATTCTTACATCCGCCTTATTCTATTTTATTGAAAGGCCTTATTAATATTAACCTTTATTACATCCGAATATATTGCTCTACCTATGTGAGGGTTAGGACCCTAACATTATTATTAAGTTAAACATTACTTTTTTTTATTATGATAATCTTATGTGTTTATTTTTGGTGAAGTACTGTTGTATTTAGAGTGAATAAAATCAAATACAAAACTGAATAATAATTAAAAACAAATTTGGTGATGATGATGATGACGACGACGTCGTGATGATGATGACAAAGACTAATTGTGATTCTTTATAATTTTGTTTGTATGCTCGAAAATCATTAAGAGAACCTTTCCAAGATCACCATAGTTTTGTTAAGTTAAGAGGTTAGGCAGGTTGGTAGTGTGATAAATATTTTGAAAATGAGATCTAATCTAGGTATATGTTGGACAATATAAGAGAAAGTGATTTTCATCTTCAACCTTCTTAGTGTCACAAAGGTGGCACACTCTTTCATCCCATGATGTTTTAGGAATTGACCAACGCTCAGTTTCACTATGGAGCTCATGAGAATTTGTTCTTATCTTAGCAGTGCTTATTTTTTTCTTTATACTTGTCAAAACAGAGAGATACTTTTGATATTCTACATTAGGGTTGATTACATCTTTATAATACCTTAATTTTATTTTTTCCTTTAACTCTTTATAGCACCACATATTCTCTTTAAAAAATCTAATAAATCAAAAGATAAAAATAAACTAAATATAACTACTTTTCAAAAAAATAAATTTTTATTTTAAAAATTCATATAATTTTTTAACTTAAAATTTACAGATTATTTGTTTGATGAGAAAGTGTGAGTATCAAATTTCAGCATTGGTTTTAAGGGTATCGTTTGGTGTTGGCTAGCTATTCTACAAAATAGTTTTTTTCATCGGAATTCAACGATATAAATTTACACGAATCACTATTTTTTGTTGTTCAAAATCCATTTCTGAATACAGAAATGGATTCAGCATGCTAAAAAACTCACAAGACACTCGGATTATACTGAAATAATTACTCAAATCTACTAACCCAAGAAATTTTCGCTGGATTTCGAGCAAATATCCCTGAAAAAAATCATCATTTCATAGAATCTTTAACCTACGATGTATCGTTTTCTCACTCCCTAGTTTTTGAATGTTTGAAATTACAGATGGAGTAGCAAAGTTGTTTGGTGTTTAAAAATAAATAAATAAAATATTTTTTCATTTGGATTTGTACCACTTCATTATGGATAGGATTTATTTGTTAAGAATGGATAATAATGTTTTTTAATTCGGATTTGTACCATTTTATCATGGATAGGATTTATTTGTTGAGAATGGTTAACAATTTTTTATAATTTAATCTTTCACGTTACAATTCATTTTAAAAAATGATGTCAATTCATTAATTTAGGATAAATATCTCTTAGTAAAAAATTACAAAGTATTTTTTGTGGTTTAAATAATGCAAATTTTTTTTTGAAAAAAAATGGCTAATCAAAATATGTTATTTTAAGTTTGTGTTTATTAATTAAATTAAACATTACCAACTTGACTAAATCGAAATATATTATTTTAAGTTTGTATTTATTGTTCTTTTTTTTTAAATAAAAAGAGGTAATTTCTATTAATGAGTTGTCGTTGTACAAAATCAATACATGTTACTGTCCTACCACATGTTCCGCTAAACTGGTGGAAACCGAAACAGGTGGCCGCCTATTACGCTTTCAACCAAAAAAGGGCATCTGCCACTTGCCCTACCAATTGGAAACCAGAGCAAGTGGCGGATGGTAGTGCTGAAAAAATTGTTTGTGTAAGCTAAACATACTAATAAACTCTGAAAAATTAAAACTAGGAAAGAAATGAGCAGAGTACCAGACTAGGTTGACAAGAAAAAAACACCATCACCATGTGATTCGGATTTAGGAGCGGAACGAAGTGATTAATAGACTTTATATGATAAACAAAGAGATTTGAAGAATAACACAGATGGTTAGTGAACAATACCTTCTATTGAATAATGAAATAGGTTGAAATTGTAAAACTACAGAACTGAGACACTTGCTCGAATGGTGGGAGCTATCTCTAAGAAGAGATGCGGCTGTTATGCGCATCCGTCTGAGCATAATGGATTACAATGACGCTCCAGAGGCATTTTTGATATTACTTATGAATTCCAAAACCCTAGACATCCAAAAACCTAAACCTAGAAGGTGAAACACCAAAAGTCATGTGGGCCCATATGGGTAAGTTGGTGTAAGTTGGTAACTCAACTTCCTAGGGTTGTAAATTTTGCATACGACCTCCGTTTTAGGCGTGTGATAGCCTGTTGGAAAGGTCTTTCAGAGAACTACACATTTTTCCATCAAACTCAATATTAGTCTACAGTTTGACTGTGGTGAGCCAAAAAAACAATGTTCAGGGCCCCAAAACGGTCTTGGAAGTACAATAAGATGTGTTGACATGAAAACATTCAAAATAAGCTAGTTGGATTAGGCGAGAGGCCACCAATGTCCACCTGGAGGATGTGTGGGGATTCAGAAATCCCCAGAAGTGTAGAACCCACAATTACAAAGAAGTACAAAAGAATGTGTTGAACAAAAATGGACAAGATAAGTCAGTTGGAATAGGTGGGTGGCCACCAATATCCACCTGGATCAATCCCCCCCCCTTAGGAAGCAATGGTCTCCATTGTGTTATGTTCCCCCATCAGGTGAGGAAACTTCTGTTGGATTTGGCCCTGGGTGAGCCACTTGCCTTGGTGTAGGATTTTCCTTGTCTTGACAACCCGATAAATCTGGATCCTCTGCTGGCGAGTGCCCTTGACCCGTGTGTCCAATATCTGATCACTGGATGCTTGTTCCATGTAGTCAGGGTTGAGATCTGTTGGTGTCAGTTGTTATGCAATCTCTGAGGTGTCCAATAATGGTGGAAAATATCGCTGAAGGAGGTCCACATTGAACACTGAGGGTGGAGTGTTGAGCTCAAAAGCATTTCTACCCACATCCTTGGTGATAGTGTAAGGCCCATAGCGAAGTGGGAAAAGCTTCCAATGGGTCCCCATGCAACGCTCCTTCTGTAAATGTAACCAGAATTTGTCACCAACCTGAAACTGGTGTGGTACCTAGTGTTGATCATGGCGCTTCTTGTACTTACAATTGGATTTCTGCAAAATATCATGGAAGTGTTGGAAGATGTGTTGAATCCTCTCATTTAATATTGTGGCTTTGTCAATCGCAGACTGCTCATGGGAAGAGTCTGTCTGTGCGGTGGAAAGAGGAAGTGCAACATCAATAGGTACCAAGGGTTGGAATCCTAGACCCACCTGAAATGGGATATGGTCGGTGGAGCTATGAGAGCCCTGTTGTAACCGTTTTGAGCATAGAGGAGACTCTCGTCCCATGTACGTGGATGCTTATAATTGTACATGCGCAGGAAGTGCACAATCATCCAATTGACGACCTCTGTTTGGTTGTCGATTTGGGGGTGGAAAGCAGTGGATTTTGTGATCTTGGTGTCCAACAGTGACTAGAGACTCGACCAAAATATGTTGAGGAACCTGCTGTCCCGGTCGGAGATTATGGTCTGCAGTATCCCAAAGTGGACCCAAACTCATTCGAAGAAGAGCTTGGTAGTATCTTCTGCTATGATATTCTTCTTGTAGGTTGCGAGGATGGCCATCTTCGAAAACTGATCAATGACCACAAATACACAATCATTTCCTTGCTTGGGGGACAACAGGCCAAACATGTAATCCATTGAGATGGATTTCCAAGGCTTCTCGAGAATAGGAATAAGGGTGTATAAGCCTTGATTATTGATGGTTGGTTTTGAAATGGCACAGGAAGTGCAAGATCTGATATACTTGCTAACGTCCTATTGAAGTTTTGGTCAATAAAAATGTTTCTGAAGAACGACCATAGTTTTCTCAACGCCAAAATGTCCTGCCACCCGATTGTAGTGGGCTTCCCAAATCATCTTTGCATGCTCTCTTGTAGGAACATAGAGATGGCCCAGGTGGCATAAGAGTCTATCCTGAATGTGAAAATCGGTGACAGTCCTACTTGTACCCAAGAGTTGATAGGTGTTAGCAAAGTATGGATCTTGATGATAAAGTTGTGGCCACTCAAATTGTTCATGTCCACAGGAATGGATCACAGTGGTGAGTGCAGCCACAGGAGGCCGACTGAGGAAGTCAACGACACGATTTGAGAAAATTGTCTTATACTTGATGTTGAGATGAAACTGTTGCAGGTAGGTTGACCACTTTTGATGGTGGTCATTCTGCAATTTCCTCCGTGTCTGTATGAACTCCGCAAGCTTGTGATCAATGTATATGATCATCTCTTTTCACATAATGTAATGTTTCCATTGACGAAAAGATTGTACAATGGAATACATTTCCTTGTCATAGGTGGGGTATTTTCGGACAGTATTGGAGAGTGTCTCACTATGGTATTCCATCGGATGCCCATGTTGAGTGACAACTGTGCCCACAACATAGTCAGATGCATCAGTCTCAATCTCAAACTGTTGTTGCAGATCGGGCAAGGAGAGTACTAGAGTTGAGCACAAGCAATGCTTCAGATCATCGAATGCCCGTTGTTGTTCCTTCCCCCACACGAACTTGGCCCTACCACAACCCTTGGTTACCTGGCTGAGGGCCCATGCAATATTGGAGAATCCCAACACGAACCGTCAGTAAAAGTTGGCTAGTCCCAAGAAGCTCTGAAGCTCGTTCAGTTTGGTCGAGGCTAGACAGTCACATATGACTTGGATCTTAGCTAGATCAACATGTACCCCATGATCATCAATAATGAAACCCAAGTATTGGACCCTGTTCATGCCAAAAGAGCATTTTTCCAAGTTGTCATATAGCTTGTGTTGCCACAGAGTGCTCAAAACCCATTGAATATGCCACATGTGCTACTCCCACGTTCTGCTAAAGATGAGGATGTCATCTAAGTATAGCACCAAAAAGGAATTGGTGAAGGGTCTCAATACATCATCCATCAACCTCATGAAATTTCCTGGTGCATTTGTTAAGACAAAGGGCATGACTAGCCATTCGAAGAGACCTTCTTTAGATTTGAAGGTTGTCTTCCATACATCAGTTGGTACGATGGGAAATTGGTGGTAGCCATACTTTAGGTCAATATTGCTAAATAAATTTTCCCCCTTGAGTTGGTCAAGAAGGTCATCAATCCTTGTAATGGGGTACCGGTTCGTGGCTGTAATTTTGGTTAAGGCTCTGTAATCAATGCAAAGTTGCCACATCCCTTCCTTCTTTTGCACTAGTACAATTGGGCTTCTTCAAGGGGAGGAGATGGTTCTGATGTGACCCTTTTGAAGCAACCCTTGAATCTGTCGCCTGATTTCATCATTTTCCATTAGCGAGCGACGATAGACTAGTCCATTAGGTAGAGGTGCGTTGGGGGTCAGATCAATTGGATGCTTGACTTGGTAGTGTGTCGGTACCCTTGTAGGTGAGGAGAAGATGTCTCTGTATTCTTCCACGATCATGTCCACTTGGTTCTGCTGCAATGAGAGGCTCTGTGTAGAGGCCACGGATGTGGCGATGAAATTCTAATTACTGTGAGCATGGATCACAAAGAAGACAAACTTCCCGGTCTGTGAGATGACCTTACTACATTGCTTAGCATAGATTAAAGAAATAGCAGTATGTGGCGCTACCTCCAGTATATTGTACAATTGTCTACCCAAAGTAATAATAACACTACGGGGTCTAGAATCATACACAACATGACGCTTCCACAAATATGGTTTTCCTAAAAGAACATCACAAACGTCAAGGGGAGAAATATCACACAGTACCTGAATGATGTTGTAGGGAAGATGACATTGTTGGTTGACACAAAGATCTCTTCCTTGGAAAATCCAGCTAATGGTGCAGGGTTGCGGGTGCGATGTCATTGGCAGGTCCAACCACTTGATGAACTCTACTGAAATCAGGTTCTTCTGACTCTCGCTATTGACAATGAAATGAAGTGGAGCCCCCCTTACCCACATCTGCGAGTGAAAGAGGTGTTCTCCTTCCTCTGGTTCTTCTGGTTTGCTTGGTCGGACTTTGGTGGTAGCAATAATGGCACTAGGTTCAACATCCATAATCCACTTCCCTCCTTCAGGATTTGATTCAGAATCAGAATCGACCTCTGACTCGGAAGCCTTCAGTTCGGCCATGAGTGACTACTTGGAGCGACATTTTTCGGTGATATGAATAATTTGACTAATCTCTGTGCGTTTAAACAATACGAGTGTGTAGACATGAATTCCCCCAGATATATCATTCAATTACTCATCGTATGAGAGGAATTCACAATAGCATTCCTTCGATCTGCCCAAATTGACTTAAACACGCAAATTTTCACACATGAAACTGTTCTATTCACTAATAATCGATTTTACAGAGAATAAAACCTTTGTTCTTGATCTCTGTCTGCTTCTTATCATAGGCATTCTTGCAAGGCGCGAAACTTCTCAGACTTGACCAACTCGGTCGACATTCACTATGAGGACTGAAATCGTGGCGGAATTTACAGATTTGATTTCCTTCTGGAGGCGTAGATCCCCGTTGTTGAGTCTTAGATCCGATTTTGCTGGGAAAACTGTAGATCCGTGAAGAGGGCAGATTCAATCATTGAAGAGCACTACTGCGCTACCATGATAGGATAACAGTCAGCTGATCTCCATTTCGCCGACATTACAAAACCTAGCTGCCGAGAAATAATTTTTTACCTCAAGCCATACGCAGCTGCCTCCTTCAAGCTTAAGACCATAAGAGCTCTGATACCAATTGAAGAAATTAAACACAAGAACAACAATTGACAAAATAGAGACAAGAACAACAACATGGCGGAAAAGGCATAATAGCCAACACATCTTATTCACTCCAATGTTACATATTTATAGGACAATGGGTGATGCCACCTCATAGAGAGATTTTCTCTAGATCCTAAAATCATGCATTATGACTAGGCTAGGCAATCTTAACCAACTCATTAGTCATCACTTGAGGATATATTACTAATATCCTAAATGAATAATACAAATATA
>SNQJ01S0002887.1:51603-88267 GCA_010110895.2 Picea sitchensis | reverse complement strand
CATGCATTATGACTAGGCTAGGCAATCTTAACCAACTCATTAGTCATCACTTGAGGATATATTACTAATATCCTAAATGAATAATACAAATATAGGTGACAATTTAGACTTAGTGATTGGTAAAGGTAAGCCATAGGCTAACAGACTCGACATGACCAATATTGCAATGGCTCGATTGGTTCAAGTCCCAACTCATTGTACCTAGATCTTGTCGGGGACATGCACGAAGAAAAATAAATGAAGAGTAGACCGCTCCGATACCACTGATCTGGATTTAGGAGTGGAACGAACTGATTAATAGATTGAATACAATAAGCAAAGAGATATGAAGAATAACACATATATCCAGTGAACAATATCTTCTATTGAATAATGAAATAGGTTGAAAATATAAAACTGTAGAACTGAAACACTTGCTCGAATGGTGGTAGCTATCTCTGAGAAGATATGTGGCTTCTATGCGCATCCGTCTGAGAAAAATGGATTACAATGAGGCTCCAGAGGCCTTTTAGCTATTACTCATGAATGAAAAAACCCTAGACATCCAAAAACCTAACCCTAGAAGGTGAAACGCCAAAAGTCATGTGGGCCTCTATGGGTAAGTTGGTGTAAGTTGGTACCTCAACCTCCCAGGGTCGTAACTTTTGCATACAACCTCTGTTTTAGGCACGTGATAGCCTGTTGGAAAGGTCTTTAAGAGAGATACACATTTCACTATCAAACTCTAACTCCGTCTACAGTTTGAACCCCAAAACGGCCCTGGAAGTACAACAAGACGTGCTGACATGAAAACATACAAAATAAGCCAATTGGATTAGGCGAGAGGCCACCAATATCCACCTGGAGGATGTGTGGGGCTTCAAACATCCCCAGAAGTGTAGAACCCACAATTACAAAGAAGTACAAAAGAACGTGTTGAACAAAAACGAACAAGATAAGCCAATTGGAATAGGTGGGTGGCCACCAATATCCACCTAGATCACAGTGTTGGTGGATCTCAGATAACTGTGAAAATCTATACATTATCAAGGCCTTGAGAACCATGGAACCTGTCATCTGAAGCGCCCCTGTGAAGGATGTTCTCGTTGGGCTGGAGCACGAAGGGTTGTGCACAGGTCGGGCACCTCTGCTTGGATGGTGCGTTCGAGAAGTTATTGAACATCATGTCAATGTGGTTGTTGATGAGGGTGTCTCAATAAAGTTGGTTCGCCATATAACCTCTGATGTAAAAAATAAGCTCTAGTTGCTTCGAGTTGAAGTGGTTGGTTGGATCCTGGTCACATTCCTTAACTGTGTTCAACGAGGGAGGCGCCGAGATGGGGAATTCCTCCTGCAAAGTGCAAGTGGATCCCTCCATAGCCGCACCTGCTCCTGGAACCGCTTCGCTGGTGCTGGGGTGAATGTACGTACCCTGGGTCGTGTGGAGGAATTTCTTCAAGAATTCCTCCTGAACAATTCATGTGGCACCTTCCATGGCCGCCTTTGTACTTGTATCCGCCTTACTGGTGTTGGGGCACAAGTAGTCATCTGGGACCGTCTAGAGGAGGGATTCCAGTGGAACTTGGATTGGTTCCTCCGAGAATTCCTCAACGTAGGCCATTGGAGGAGTATGAGGTTGTGCAGTTCGTTGTGTCCGAGAAATTGACAGAGCCCGCTGCAGGTTATGCAGGCGTCTCTGTCTGGCTGCATGACTGTACTAGGAAGGGCCTCGCCTGGGCTTTCCTCTCTCTTTCGGCATGGCAGAGCCTGGGGGGCGAAGAACCAACTGGACTAAAACTAAGAGAACCAATTGTGCCAAAACCTAATTCCCGGGCAGAGCGAGATGACAAAGCGTGGAGGCGAAATGTTGCAAGCCATGGCTAAGCTGGATGGATAACCTAGGGATAAAGATGACTGCAATGCAACCACCTGTATTCAACACCCCCCTCCTGCCATTAATCAATGAGGCCTCCATTAATCTGACGCGAGGGAGCTGCCCTTCCTTCCTTTGCAAGATTTTATGGTCGCCCTCCATTCAAGACTGAGGTGAGGGATAACGACTGACCATATTTATGGTTGATTTCATGGGAGGGTTGCGTGGCCTCCTTATGCTACATGGCACCCCATTCGGGACATGTTTGTACTTATTGTTTAGTTAAATATTATTTTATTATTATTATGATTTCTTGTCTCTCTTTTTTAAATAATATTGTATTTAAAGTAAATGAAATGAAAATAATAATAATAATAATTTAAAAATATAAAAACTCTAACTATTCAAAAGGTAAAAAGAAATCAAATATAATTCTTTTTTGAAAAATTAACTTTTTATCTTAAAAATTCATATAATTTTTTTTAATTAATAAGTTTTCAAAAATTAACTCATTTAAAAAATTCATATAATTTTTAACAAATTATTATTAAAAAAAACATAATAATTTTTCCATCCTTATTTTTAAATATTTGATACTATCCAAACACCTTGAAAAAACCTAAGACGACTTGTTACCAAATTTTAAATATTTGATACTATCCAAACACCTTGAATTAAAACCATTTAAATTAAAACATGTATTACGTCATTGTTGATAAGCAAAACCTAAAAAAATATAGACACATTGAAATAAAATATGGACAAAATAATACAAAACCCTAAAAACTGTCGCTCCAGACACAATAAAACAGCGATAATGATATATGTCTTTAACGCTATCCTCTCAACACCTGCGTCGCACCTTCCATCCCTACCACATTTGACTTTTAATGGCGTGAAATCTCTCGCAATTAGAGGCCCACCTTTCTTTTTTAACGGAAATCCTCCTCTCTGGTTCTAACATATGCGTTCTCATGCAATTAGAGGCCACTGTGACTTTTTCTTTGTGCACGAAATATGACGGTGACCTTAACTAAACAATCCATGAAGCACCCAACATATGACGTGCATGGCGTGCTCTTACAAGCTATTGTACACGGGAAAGCAGAGTGATACTCAAAACTTGAGCTCTATTTAACGAAACCATTCCATCTCAGCTCCATTGGGTTTCAATATGGAATGGCTGTTTTGGATTTTGGCAGCTTTGTCTGCTTACTCAGGGCTTCTTCTGCTGAAAATTGCAATTCTCATATGGTGGAAACCTCTGCAAATCAAGAGGTATTTTGAATCGCAAGGAATCAGAGGACCTCCATACCGGCTACTCTATGGAAATGCTGCTGATATTCATCGAATGAACACCCAGGCAAAGTCCACACCCATGCCATGGTCACATGACATAGTCGCTCGAGTTCTTCCACACTATCATCACTGGACCAAAACCTATGGTACTCTCTGATGCTTCTGCTGTTGTATAATTTCAAAGCATTCATGTTCTTCTGGATTTAGGTATTGGGTTGGTGTAATTATATCCATCAGAATAGTATAGGAAGAGAAGGATCCGGGACACCCCATGCTTTGATTAGTATACCCAATTCATTAATTAATACACAAAGCTGCTTTAATTAGTTTCTTGTTGTATTTGATACATGTATAGGTGAGGATTTCATCTTTTGGTTTGGTCCGAAAGCCATCCTGAATGTTCCTCACCCTGAGCTTATCAAGGAGATATTGTCCAACAAGTTTGGGCACTATGAAAAACTTTCTGGTAATCCCCTTGTCAGGAAGTGGATTGGGCTGGGCCTTGCCGGCCTGGAGGGCGAGAAATGGGTACAGCACAGAAAAATCGTCGGTCCTGCTTTTCACCTCGATCTCTTAAAGGTAAAACATGAAATCTAACAAAAGGATTAGCATATATGTGATGCACACTCGAGGAAAGTCATCGATTATCTTCATTTAATTGTTTTTTATTATCTACTCCCCTGAAATCAGCCCTCTATTAAAAGCACACCTATTTTTGTTATATCACTAAGCAAAAAGAGCCTGTCCCTCTCTCACCTTCCTAAATGTAATGCCCATCTTTGATAATACACACATTTTTCTATAAGTATACAATTGGACAAGAGAATAGTAGGTTTTCTCGGGAAGGATGTGACCATGGAAACTATAGTTGAGGATTGTGAAGACATCTAGCCGGTTGATTACTCAATGATCCCATAGAGGGGATATAGAGCTTTGAGTACTCAGGCACAGGTACAAAGGAGGATGTTCTAGGAAATGACTTTTTTTATTTTTCTAAAGTAGATAGAGGGGTTGATATTTCATTGTATTTTAACACTTTAGGTTTGGGTGGTTTTGTGGGTGATTTGGGCACGAGAGAAGCATGTCAGACCAATGTTAGAGGCATTGAAGTGGATGGGATTGGCACTAGTATTTAAAGGGTCAGTCAACAATAATTAGAATCAATGATCTTGGTACTTGATCAACATAGAATAATGGTCACCATTATTTCTTCCATTCTCTAGAAATTCCTTCTTCTTAGTGGCATTTGGTAGTAGAACAATCACGACCGGCTAAGGTTCCAAACCTTAGCTCGTTTAACAAGAATTCCATAGGGATTTTTGGTTGTGGTGGTGGAGTCATACATGGAAACTTGGATCTAGCCTGCTTATTGGAAGGAGCCAACTTCTAGGTCTTAGATGAAGCTAAGGAAAAGGAAGAAGGTCTAATGGAAGCAAGGGGGGGGGGGGGGGGTGTGACAGGTCATGGGAGAATACATAAAGGTTGATGAAATATTATCTTGATTTGGAAAAAAATTGGTCGACAAGTTTCTAGGCAGGCGGATTGCAATGGAAACATTAAATGACTCGATGCAAAGTTGGTGGCTCCCGATGATTGGTTATGGACCATCCTTCCATATATTGTCCCACAATTGGATTGGGTTCATTTTTAGATTAGAGGATAATGTGTCAATGATTTTAGGCGGGAGTTGGTTTTGGGCTTCGAATGTTTTACACCTCAAACCTTAACATCCTTGTTTTGATCTAAGGTTCGAGGTTGCTTCCAAAATACCCATTTGGGTAAAGTTGTCAAGACTCCCTATTTAATTTTGGAATGATGAATGCATCAAAGCATTGGTAAACCTACTTGGAAAGATTGTTATGGTGGAAGAGAACTATAATATCAATAATAGGCAGTTGATAGCTAAAGTGTTGGTTGAAATTGGTATTGTGGAAGGACTTTGTGATCTGAATCGTAGGGGGTATTATAGTCTAAGTTCAGATGTATAAGCCATAAATTCATATTTTTATGTAAAGGGGAACTTGATAGATATGTAATTGACGTAGTCAAACCTAATCAAACTTAACTTCATCAAAATGACAACTTATAAAAAGGAAATAGGAAGAGAGTGAAGGTAGGGAAGGAGAGGTCCCAAAATTGGCCTCATTGCATGTAATTGATTTTTTAATGGAATTCTTCTTCTCCAACTATCTCTCTTTATCATATTTTTATGGCTAATATCTGGAAGGATTGAATGCCGAGAAAGGAGGAAAGAAAACATACAAATATGTGACAAAAATATGAGAAAGAGAGAGAGTTGGAGAAGAAGGATTCCATTAAGAAGAACCATTACATGCAATGAGGCAAATTTTGGGACCTCTCCTTCTCGACCTTCACTCTCTTCCTATTTCATTTTTATAAGGTGTCTTTTGACAAAGTCAATTTTGATTAGGTTTGACTCCATCAATTGCATATCTGTCAAGTTCCCTTTTGCATAAAAATATGAATTTATGACTTATACATTCAAACTTAGACTATAACCCCCCCTAAGATTCATATCAGGGTTGCACACCTTATTCTTTCTTCTAGCAAAAGCAAAGTGAGTTTGCGATGAATAGAAGTAGGAGTTGGAAAGAGCTTATAGTTTATTTTATGTGCAACTTTGAAAAACATTCAATGCTTATGTTTCCAGAGCCAATAACTATTACCAATCATGAATAAGTTAAATAAGTCATGATCTTAATAGACATGACCTATATGATGAGGAAATGTTGATGGATTCCATTCTACTTTTGAAAGGATAAGCTTCATGCCTAAGTACTTAATTCAATCCTTCACTAATATATACCATCCTCAGGAACTCAAAGGTTGTTTCACCTAATTTCCTCCTTGAAATAAAGAATGGAAACAATGTTATTTTTATATAACAAAAAAAAAATCAAGAAAGGGGATATTTTCAAGAAAAAACATATTGTTTGATGAGGGAATGAAAATATCTCCACCAAGGCTATGGAAGTTTGTTGGAAATGGAGCAAGGTCTGGAATATCATGAAAACTCCACCATGGCTATGGATTCTCACTAGAAATAGAGCAACACCAAAAGAATGATAGAGTCACTCAGAGATCTCAAAAACCTTTTAACACTAAAAGTTTGATTTGGATCAGTTTCTTTCTTAGATTTGAACATCAATAATCAAAATGACTTATCATTATTTTTGGATAAACAATTGAGTCTCCATTGCAGGGAAAAGTTTCATTTCTAAGTTAAGTATGAGAATATCTATGAGTGATTTTTGTTTCAATTTATGTTCTATCTTTCCCTCCACTTGAAATTGATTTGTTTCATTCGAAGGCGAGTATGCAAAGATTCTAGGTACATCCAATGAATCGCCATTTGTTGAGTCCACAACACACCCTAAAATGTTTTGCAATTTTTGGGTACCATTTTTATTTAAGTTTTTGTTCATCCTGAAAATGAAATTGTGCATCTTAGTTTTGATGGATTTTTGCATATCAATGAGTCTTTTCAATTCATCCCTTTGTCTTAAGAAAATAAAAAAACAAATCATAATTCCTTTTGGTTTTTTCAAGTGAAGTTTTATTGTCATCAAAAAGTTATAAATACTTTTCTTTGCAACTAAATATCACTTTCGAAACCGATAACAAAGTGAAAATATTGCACCAATGGAAAGTGTTGCTAAAATGTCACTTTCTCTACCAATAATCGACGAATTGTGTGAACTTCATGTCGATGAAAGTTAAAAGAACCAATGATCAACAAATTCAAAATCCATACCAATGAGTGCTCATAGATGGTACCTTTTCACTTTAAACCAAATTATAAGTTATTAAGCACAACAATGCAAAAATGAAAAATTTGGTTGATAACCCTGATCATTGTGTTGTTAGACTTTCATTCTCCATAGATTTTAAACTTGACCAACGATCTAATTTTACATGAACTTCAATAGTATATATGATCGCTCTCCCAAACAAACTTTGCATCATTGCATTTCCAAAATTCACCCAAATACTAAGTGTAGAATAACTATTGATAAAAATATGATTAGCCACCATTAGTCATTAATTCATTAATTTTGTCATTGAACTATACAATGGCCATTAAATGACCAACATTTGTATAATCCAATCAAGTTTGATTGGGATTTGGAAATGATGGTGCTATATTGTTTCATTTGTTTCCACTATTTTCTCATTGAACTAAAAATTTGATTTTCGTGAGTGAGAAATTGAATGTTGTGAGCTTCAATTGTGATTGTTAGTTGGATAATTGTGAGCTAAGTTATTTTAACATTTAGGTACAAATCCCCCTAAGCATTATTTTTCTGGTTTTTTTCTTTCTCGATGCCCTATGCACACTGGACTAATTTTTGCAATAGAGTTTGGTTGTGCGTTCTTTCAATTATTTCATTTCCATGGCATTTGCGGTTTGACATTCCAGGTATGTTCAAGAACTTAGTTATTTCATGCTTTTATTGAATAATTCCTCCACTATAATCAATTAGAAAAGTTGGGGATTATGGATATTCTTTTTGGAAATAAAAGATATAATTCTTAATTTTTCTCAAACTCTTGTTCAATTTTGTATGTGAATTTTTATCTCAAACTATTAATTCATTTCATAATTTGATATAATGTTGTTTTATTGAATGTTGTTATGAATAAATGATATTTTATTTTACTATGTTCCCATTTTATGTCCCCTTTCAGATAAAATTCCTCCTAGGAGGACTCCTACTAGGACACCCAAGAAATCCCCTAAGGTGAAGAAACCCAAGGAGCAAATAGAACCTTCCCAGCAAACACCTGTTGAAATCGACACTTCCTCAAAATAATATGTTCATGTTATATAGATACCCACACCATAGGAGGAAAAACCAAGGCCTTTGTTTAAAGACATTGAGGCTATCACATGTGCTCAAAATCCTTTCCCGTGATTGGGGGGAGGTATATAGAGTATTTCATACTAAAGAGTATCTTGATATAATCCCTCACAATGACATACAAATAAGGGAAGAAACTGACATGGTGTTCATTAACATAAGAAAATGTTGCTTGCATTATGTTGTAGTAAGGACACAAGTCATGCCTTGTTCAAAGGTAATTGATTGGATTATCTCCCACACCAATATACATAATAGAACCATCATAAATGAGTAAGGAATATGCATAGGCTCATAATTCACATCAAAGCTAGAGAATTATTGCAAGCTATTGCAACCTGAGGTCTACATGGCTAAGATTTTTGTGTAGTAGTTTAATGAGCAACACGATACAAAGAAAATTCTCTCTATATGGTGGGTCAAAGAAAAAATATTCTTCTATAAGTTATATGGTATATACTACATCAGTAATTTATGAGAGACCTATGTGTATATAATGGCTCCAATAGACAATTTGTACGGTGAGGAACATAACTTACATGTGAAGGATGCCTAGCTACGATTGACACACATTGCAATTACTTTTGGGCATATATTGGTTGGATCTCTCTTCCACTTCTTATTGGGTTGAACCAGGTTCAGATATCAATAGGTTTCTAGCTAAACCCTCTAAAACTATCACCCCTCCAAGTAAACTAGAAGGAAACGTTGCGCAGAGGGTGCACAGTGAAGTCTCCCCCAAGATAGATCTATGGGTGAATGCAATACCCAAGTGTTTGCAGTCTAGGAATGAGTGGGGATATGGGATTATGTTCTTCCTTCTTCATTCATTAACCTTGTTTTTTATTTAAGTATTTCTAGGATTCATTCATCTTTAGCCTTATGCATGGATGCTAATACATCTATTTAATCATTCATTCATAAGCTAATCATTAACATAAAGTAACCATTCATTCATAGTAAAAAAAAACACAAGGATTACCATGGTTCACCCCCTCCTGGGGCTACATCCACAAATATTTGGCTTCTCTGCTCTTTTATTTGATTTGGTGCAAAATCTTGCGATGCGAGCATTACATCTCAGTACTACAATCAAGATTGAGGGTGGGAATCCTCTAGGAGGAAGACTATACAACACGAGGCTCCTCAGCCTATGACCTAACCCTCAAAATATACCTTATTTGACTCTTATATAACCTTATTATAATCGAAAATCCTGCAAAGTGATACCATTCTATTCTTTCCTAGACCTCCTAGGTTCTTATTTATACTATTTTTCAAGCTTATAGTCGTTACAATACTTATCAAAAACCATAACTCTATCATGGTTATGTTTTCCTTTCTGCGCTCAACATTTCTTTTCCTCTTGCATGCTTCTTTTCCTACCACTTGTTTCACACACTCCAAAATTAGGTCTTCCTTTACAAAATTGGGTATTTCCCCAAATAGATATTTTCTCCAAAAATAGGCCTGCACCCAAAATAGACTTCCATCTCAAAATAGGAATGTGCCCAATAGGCCCCCAAAACTGACATGTGGCTCTTCCTGAGCCACTCAGGTGGTGCGCGCTTTTTGTACTACCTTGTCTAAACTGTGGAACTTCTCTGCTAGTTCCTTTCCTTTTGTCCTCATCTATGCAAATTTTCCTGTTAGATCCTTGACTATCTGTGTTGTTATCTCCTCCTTCATTAATGTTGTGCCCTCTGACTATGCCTATGCCATGCTTGTCTTTTCTTCCTCCAACTGCACAATCATCTGTGCTTCGTGTTCTTGGAGGGGCTCCAATTCGACTTGTCTTTCCTACTTATTTGTCTGCATCGTATTTAAATCTGTCTGTAGAGTCTTCATTTCTTGATTTCCCTTCAAGCACTCTATGATACTCATTTTTTTTTGTCTTTACTTGAGCTCCTGAATGGCAGTGCTGATTTTCTCCTCTTGTTGGTCCCACTATTGGACCTTTTCATCTTCTTCTAGAATGGTCCATATCTACGTGGTTATTTCGAAAAACTCTTCTACTTCCCTTGTTTATTTCTCCATCTCTACTATCTGGAGTGAAGATTGTTGTTCTCTCTATTCTCGAACCTCCAAAGGAGTCATAAGATTAAGAATTTCTTTGAGCTCCTCAATTTCCTACTTATATCTGTCAATTGTTTGTGAAATCATGTTGATCTTCTCCTTTTCACTCCTCTCTGGTGCTTGTGCATTGTCTGGGATGTGACCATATACTATTATTAATCCATGTTCTAGCTTATTCACACATTCTTTCTCCTCCTCTTTCTCCAAGTTCAGTTGGTTGCATGTGATTTGTAACATTTCGACGACTCCTCTACCCACCTCCAAGTTGGTTTTATTCATGCGGGCTCTAGATTTCACTTCTTGCATTATGCTAGCCCAGAGTTTGTATAGTGCCTTGGTGGGTATCTGTGCCATGAAAAATTCAAATTGCTCCACTTCTCCCATGGGTTTCTACAAAGTCTCCTGATCCATTCTGATCATTTGGTTAGTGACTGCAAATGCCTCTCTTCCTTGGACTACCAACTTCACTGTCTCTTCTCCTTCTTTCTGTGCGGGGGGTCATTGTGTCTTTTCCTATTGCTGCATTGTGGCCTGTGGTACTTCTTGAAACCGTACTTTTTGTAGAGTTTCATGGAATTATATGATCTTGGCCATGATCTCTTCTCTCTATGCCACTGCAATATAGACCATCTCTTCCCCCCTTTCTTGGACCTTTTCCGCAACGAATTCAGCATCATCCTCTATCAGGGTGATGACTGGGTATTCCATGACATACTTTCTCTTTTTGCGCACCTCTTCTAACTACGTTGACTTCCTTGTTGTTTGTGAGGGATGAACCCCACTTGTTGTAAACTGGCACCTCTCTTCCCTAGCCTATGATGTATCCCCCTTTACGGTTTGTGGTTGGCTTCCTGTCCTTTTCGTTGTTGTTTTTCTCCTTGGTATTTTCGGCACTGAGCTTCTTTCAGACGATTGATTCCACGTTGCAGCCTTTCTAGTGTTATCGACTGGACTGTTTGTTTTTTCTGAGGGGCCTACTTCAGCCTTTTCCTTGGGATTGGAGGATTATGTCACGACTGGACTTGTTGTCGATTTTGTTACTGGCGACTGCCACTTCACAGGACATTCTTTGATTATCCAGTCAACTTCCTCATTGGTGACACAATATTTCATTTCTAACCATGCCTTCTTTGGATACCTTGCAGCGTGGATCCACATATGGTGCATGGATTCCTTGAACCTGCTTATCCTTTCCGTTTCTTTGATTACCTCCATAGTTATGTGCCACACATTGGTTGTGCATTGTTATATTTCTTCCAACAACATTGCAAAAAATGTGTTATTGGCTTGTCAATTTTTATTGTCCTTGGCCTGCCAGAGGGATTCATATCGTGTCGCATAAAAGTTTCCTTTCCTGTCCAAGAAAGATGAGAACTTTGGCTCCTTCCATCCTGCCAAAGCTAAAGGATGATAAGTCAGGAGTAATGGAACTCGGTTCCATTATCCTATGCATCTCTGCAATCCACCAAAAAATGGTTCAACAGGTAATGTGCCCAACTGAACATCAATCCTTTCATGCACTGCGTGGCTACTGCAATCACTCCTGCTAGTGCTTCTTATTTTTGGCATTTCCTCAATAGCTTGCAAGACATAAGGTTGCTGGAAAAAATTGTCGCATTGTCGTTAATATCCTTGAGCACAATTCCCCTATTTCCCCGAATGGTGCCAAATTGTGCTTTGACTAGCTCTGTGATTTCCTTCTCACACGACTTGTTATCCAAGTATTCCTCTCGCCACATGTCGATTGTAGGTAGTCCTATGATTTTTTCATTCAACACCACATTGATTTGTATTGGCCTATCCATCCATAGGATTCCTTCGTGTACACAAGAGACTATTTGTTTGATGTAGAGCCCAACGTTCTTATTGTGCCCGTAGTGCGGTATATCCAAAAGGTTCATTATACCAGAATTGTACCCCCCTGCTATCCACTACACGGTCTCCATTATTGTTTTACCTAGGGGTCCAATTTCCCCTATGTTTGTTAAGTAAGTATCCTTGATCAAATCTAGGAATTTGGCCGCATCACGCACATCATGGTCTGAGTACATAAGTTTTGGTACCTTCCCTAGCATATCGTCCGCAATGACCACTGTGTCTGGGAGATATGGGAGTGTGATGTTTGTGGCATCTTGCGTCTTTATTTTCTTCCTGGCAGTAGATGGCCCTTCCTCTTCTATTTCTATGTCCTCTTCTTTCCTCTCAGAGTTCGATCGGTCAGTGATATCCTTGAACAACACCTCTTCTCCCTCGCGGGTCTATCGTTGCCCCGTCGTTTCATTAGGTTTTGTGGGTGTTTTAGGGTTAGGGTTCGGGATACCATTCTAGGCCCCTGAACTCATCCCTAGTTCATCTTGTTGCGTTGTCAATGTTTCATCTTCAACCCATGTCAAGATGATCGATTTTGTGTCTGAAGTGGTGACATATTCCAGCTTGACCACATTCTCGAGCTGTCTCATTCTTTCTTTGTGCCTTTGTCCCTGTCGGTTAACCCACACATATTGTCCTGAAGCGTTGAACTTTGTTGGGGTCATATTCTTTCCAATTTGCACCCTCACTTGCTTTTTCATAAAATTATAGCTAGGGAATGCACTTTGTATCTTGCCCTATGCTCAGAAATTTCTAAGTGTTGAACTAACACATGCTTTCCACCTTTTATAGACTCGTTTGTAACTTCTTTTCAATTTTTGTGTACATTTATGTTGAGTTTAATTTTTCTTGCGCATTTTCTTCCGATGTTGTCATAGTAATTGTGGCATGTGACTTTTTTCTCACTTTCTTGTGGTTCAGTTAACTTCTGCGTCTTTTTGTGTTTTTCTTCCTTTTTATATGTTTTTCTTCCTTTTTTCTTATTTTTCTCTTTTTATTTCTTTTTATCATTTTTCTATCTTAGTCTCTACTATATTACACTATATACATGCCTTTTTTCACTACGTTGTAAATTTTAAGGGTTATTAGGTCGACCATCCCTGTACAGTTTCAATCGACTGCCGTTGATCATGCATTTCTGTTTTGTTCCTCCCAAGTCCTTTAGCTGTATAGATCCCCCATATGTGACATTATTTACTTCATATGGCCCTAGGAAATGCATTCTAAACTTACTAGGATGTTGAAAAAATTTACTGTCATAGAGCAGAACTAGGTCTCCCTCCTTAAAATTATTCTTTTTAATATGTTTGTCATGCCAGGATTTATCTCTTGCTTTCTGTACTTCCAGGTGAAATATTTCCAAAATCCAATCCTCTTCCATTTCCATTAGTTGACTTAACCTCTCATGTACTGCGCCTCTTTCTGTCATGTTGGTAATTGATGCTACGCACATACTAGGTACTAAAAATTCTAATGGCACCAATTTTTCCTGCCCATACACCAATATGAATGGTGTATGTCCTGTCAAATTCTTACATGTGGTCCTGTATGCCCATAGGACTACCGGTATCTTCAAGTCCCAATCATCCCTGTTGACATTGTAGATTTAAGTCAAAGCATTTTCCAAAATCTTGTTGAAAGCTTCTATTGTTCCATTTGCGTGAGGATGATATGGTATATTCTTCCGGTGATAGACTTCAAACTCTTCATTCATATCCCTAATGGTATTGTTGATAAAATGAGTGCCTTGGTCACTCATCAAAATCCAAGGACATCCAAATCTGGTGATCACTTTCTCAAATAAGAAGTGTTCTTATGTCTATGTGTTAGAGTCATTGACTGGTGTTGTTTCTTCCCATCTTGTTAAGTATTCATTCACAATAATTATATATCTATCTCCTGAACTTTTTTATGGTGGATTAATAGGTCCCAAAAATCCTATTTCCCATTTATCAAATGCCTACACAGTCACTTGTGGTCTTAAAGGAATCTCATCCCTTCTGTTGGGTTTTCCAACCCTTTGACAAACATCACATTTCTGGAAATATTCCTTGTCATATTTAAGAACTATTGGCCACCATAATCATGTGTGAAATACCTTCTACGTGGTAGCTTTACCTACATAATGTCCTCTAGCTATACCTTCATGAGCTTCTACCAAAATTCTGGGTTATTCATGTTCCAATACACACCTTCTCAAAATGCTATCTACACCCATCTTGTATAAATGTCTTGAAATAAGTTGATAGTCTGTAGCTTTGACTACCATATTTGTCTTCTACACGGTGCTAAAATCCTGTGGTGCAACCCCTATACTTAAGTATTCAATAATATCGACGAAGTATTCATCAACTACCTGTACTGAGAATAACTGAACATTAGGGAAGTTGTCTTCCATATTAGGAGGTTCTTCTCCATTCGTTACCCTAGACAGGTGATCAGGTCCTGCATTCAGCTTCCCTAGTTTGACTATCACTTCAAAATCAAAGTCTTGGAATAATAATATCCATCTACATATCCTCCCCCCCAACACTGGCGTGTTGACTAGATATTTGAGGGTAGAGTGATCTGTGAACATTTAAAAGTGTTTACCCAATAAATAGTGCCTGAATTTATAAAGTGCATATACCATGGCTAGGCTTTCTCTTTTTGTGGTGTTGTAATTCTTCTCTGATTCTGACAGATTTCTTCTTGCAAAGGATATAGGATGGTCTAAGTCCCCTGCTCCTAGTTGTGCCAAAATTGATCCAAGTGTTATGGTTGATGCATCTACATGCACATGAAATGTATTTTCCCAATCTGGAAATACCAGTAAAGGTGTTGTTACCATCTTTTCCTTTAAAGTGTCAAATCCTTGTTGGTAGTCTCCATTCCACATCTGGTGTCCTTCTTTAAAACAATTTCCATTGGTGAAGTAATTTGCACATACCCCTTTATAAATTTCTTGTAATAACATGTATGTCCCAGTGTTACTCTTAATTGGTGCACTGACTTTGGTGGTGGTAAATTTACATTGACTACAATCTTATCAAGGTCCACTAGTAAACCTTGTTTACACACTATATGTTAGAACAACATTCCAAAAGGCGTACCAAAAATGCATTTCTTGATATTTAATGATATCTGACACTGCCTACATCTTTCCAAGATTAGTCTTAACACTTCTACATGGTCCTTTAAAAGACTATATACAATCCATTGATCCATGTATACTTCTGGAAATTGATGTATGGATTCCTTAAAGGCAGCTATGACTACTCTTGAAAAAATGATTGGTGCATTCTTCAACCCAAATGGCATGACTGTATATTGGTAGGATCCCCATTCTGTAGAAAAGGTAGTCGTGTACCTATCCTCTAGAGCTATTTTGATATGATGGTAACCTGATAATCCATCTGTGAATGAATATGCTTCTTGGCCTCCCACATTCTCTAAGACCTCATCTGTAAAAGGGGTAGGGAAAGGGTCATGTAAGAAAGCATCATTGAGTTTACTCAGATATACACAAATACTTATCCCCCCTTTATTCTTTTCTTGGACTACCATAGGATTGATCCATTCAGATTCCTCAACTGGTTCTATAATGTCAACCTCCAAGATTCGATCAATTTCTTCTTTTACTTTATGCTTATAAACTGGATTCAATATGTAAGGTCTTTTCTTGATAGGTCTAGCCTCAAGTTTGAGGGGTGTTTTCATCTCACCTAGCTCCCCTGCTATACCTTTCATCTCTATAAAGGTTATTGGAAATAGGTCATTGTATTCGTGCAGTAACTATGTTATTCTTTCTATTGTTTTCTCATCCTAATAGTCTCCAATAATTTCCATTTTAGGATGATCATTCGTTCCGACGTTGACTTTCTTAACTTTGATTGGTGCAACAAATACTTTTGATTCCAGAGATGGACCTTCCACCTCTCTTTCTCTTTCAATCTCTATGATCTAAATGTTGCGCGGGTCATCTTCATCTGGTGATTCCTCTTCAACATGATAGCATGAAAGTAGTTATTTGATTGTTTGTCTGTTCTGTTGTTGATATTCTTTCATGAATTCAACTTTTGGTTCATTAATAAATATCATCCCCCTTATCAGCTTCAATGTTGAGCCAATGTTGGGGTTCTCATGTTCAAATGAGAAAGTTACTACAAAATGTTTTTGTAATCCTGTCCATTTTGTAGTGCCTCTTCACATCTCTTAGTGTATATACCAGTTCCCTGGGATCCCTTCCAATGTATGGATAAAGTGATGAGGCCACTCCTCTGGTGGTGTCATCCTCCACTATGTCTTGCACTTCTCCAAGTGTTCCACTGGCATTCCTTGTCCATCATACCTCTTCATTTTATTGCTTCCATGTTCTGCGCCAAATATAATGTGCAGTAGTTGTTTACACTGATACCAGTCCTAATTTTTTTCTTTGTGTGCACCCCACCATCTTGCAGGTTTTTCCTTGAGTGCAATATCTAGGGATAAGAGCCTCTGATTTTATAATAATTCCTCTTCATATTTTGTCAAGAATTACTCTAAGTAATTTATCCCATGAAAATTGGGAAGTTCTCTTATCTTTGTACCACCCCATCTTATTGCATGGTCTATTCTTGCGCACCTCCTTGTGGAAAATTCATGTACTCTTTGTTGCCAATTGTTACGAGGAAAAATCTCTCTATGGATAGGGTAAACCACAACAGCCGAAAATGACTGCAGAAATAAAATCCATTCCAACATATGATATATAAACCAATATGAAAGCGAGATAAGAAAGAGGCCTACCTCGTCTAGATGTTCGATGAAGTCCACCATTGAGCACTTGAACCCAACACTATATACCTATAACTAGTTCTCAACAAACAAGAAAAGAAAGCATATGGTGATAATGTAAAAGGCTATCACATTAGATAGCATAATCCATTAATAAACATAACAAATATGCCCATGGATAATAACTCATATATTTGCAAGATATCAATTGGATAGGAAAGGAGTATTTCTATTAATAAATGATAAGCAAAAATGAAAATATTATAGACTTCCGTGTCGGCATGGTCCGGAACCGAGAAACCAAGTTCCTTCCAGCTGGGCATCCACCACTTCAATCCTCCACCAAAGTCAAGCTCATAAAATAGAAACAATGAGGTTCTCAATCAATAGGGGAAGAGATTGGGGGTTGAACACTGTGTTCAGACTTAAAGGGCAAAGGGATGCAGACTCAATATGAAGTAAATCATTTCTCCAGAGTAACTTTTCTCTCAAAGTTGAATTCTTTTCTCCTTTTCCATAGCTCGGAATTGGCCCATTTATAGCCTTCAAAATGGAACTGAAGGGTTGAGTCAAAACGTTTCCAGTATATGAAAGGCCAAGAATCTGAAATCTCCTGTCGTGACATGGAAACCCGACATTTAATTTTTATTTTTTGGCACAAATCCTGATGTACGTAGGTTGTCGTGGAGTAGCCTGTGTATACACATGTTGTATAGAGTGCAAGATGTGTATATGTGGAAAAAGTATTAATTTTTGTCTCTAGATTTCATCAATAGGGAAGATAAGTCTGCATATGGAAATGGAATAAGGCCCTCTGTGAAAGATTGCATAGGGTGAGGAAAATCTTGCTATAACACCAATTATCCAAACATGTATCTGAGTCAGAAGCACATGATGTAATGCTTCTCCAACTGAGTACCCAATTTGAAGTTGGATTAACATAATCCTCTTATCACGCGATGGTTCTATATAACTGGTTTATTTCTTCCATATCCAAGAAATTGGCTTCTACAAACCTTTCTCCTTCTGAGGGATCTAATGGTGCAATCACTCTATATTCGCATGATTCAAAATTCATTTTCCTTGTCTTCAAGTTGATTATAGCCTGGTTATCAAATTCCCAATCTAATCAAAGAAATGTTGGGTAAGGTGTTGTGCCATCTACTATCTCTATTACTTCAAAATCTGCCATAGTGCACACTCCATCCAAATCTACTCTCACACCTTTAAGCCTTCAAATTGGTAACATTCTATGTTGATTTGCTAATTTCAATTGGACAGGTGAATAGCCTAGTGTGGGTTCTCCTATACACTACCATGTATTCTTAGGTAATACATTTACTTTAGAACCTATATCCATTATAACATCACCCATATTAAAATCCCCAATGTTGGCATTCAATCTGAATTCTCTTCTTGTACTTATTCTTGTATGGAGATGATTGACTGATTTCTTCTCTAATTTCCCTTCCACCTCTGTGTTACATATTTCTAGCATATTTTTTAAGACCTTAACAGATGATGGTCCATTCAATAACTTAACACATGATTGCAAAAAATTATTTATGGTACTTACTTTCTATAGAGGTTGTTCTTTATTGGTATGGTTCATTGAGAATGGAATCCCACATATTGGTGGGTTTTGAGGTTGTTGCACGACTGATGTAGATGCAACATTCTGCTTGAGACACTCATGTTTGGCTTCCTTAAATGTTTCCTTTTCTTTTCACGCGTCAAACTTCTTCTGTGGCCCAATGTTCTTATTAACCCATTGGTGTTGATCTGTATCTTGTGGTACTGCATCAGTTCATGTCTTGTATCCTCCTCGAGTGACTATATTGATGTTTCTCCCATCATCTGTGGCTTCTACAGAGATCCATTGGAAATTTTGGTTGTTCTGGTTTCTTTTTTCCCAGACCTTCCCCAAAAGTGCTGGACAGTCTTCTGTGTCATGATTTGTTTCATGATAGTACATACATGTTGTTGGTGGGAGTGGGAAATCCCTTGCATAATGTCCCAGTTGTTGGTAGTTGTGGCACACTATTGGTCCTCTTCCTCATCCAAATCCTCCTCTTCCTCGTCCTCTACCTCTATATCCACCTCGATCTCTACGTGGTGCATTGTACTGAGGTACCTGGTTATGCTGAGTGATATTATATTGTGGATGTGCAATGTTATATTGTTGTTGCACATTATTGTATGGTGGTGGTACTTGGTTAAACTGAGGTGCAACTTGTCCTATCATTAGTTCTTCTTGCACCCTATAAGTATCTGAAGTTATTTCTCTCATCATATCCATCGTCCTACAATCCTTATCATCATGACCCACTGGCTTGCAAAAATTGCAATATGAACTTTTTGGTATTGTCTTATATTTATGCATCATTGAACAATGATATGGATCATGCCCCTGTTTCTTACAAATATCACACCATGGTCCTCCTATTGGAAATGGGTTTGGCACCCTTGTCGCCATATACTACGTGAAAGTTGGACATTCATTCTTATGGTGTCCTTATATCCTACATAGGGTACACCAAATAGGTTCTCTTTTCTCTTTACCCTTATTTTGGTTAAGTTGAAATGTTAGATTCTTCAAATCCTCCTTCATCTCCTCTATTGTTGTATTTTTCTGTTGATATTGGTTCTCTTCCAGTTGTAAGGCTTCCTTCATATCCTCCACCTAAGTTTGGAACTTCTGTTGTCTTAATGGGTATTTTAAATGTGGTAACTCTTAGTTCACAAATAAATGCATATGTTGTATGTCAGTAATTGCATATTTCAACTTACCTTTCAGACGTTTAAACCTATGATCAATATCCCAAACAAAATCACCTATTTTTTTCCTAATTTCAATCATTTCATTCAAATATTGGTCTTCTAAGTTGGGCTTCAGAAATTCATTTACCAATAGTTTTTTCACATCTGCAATAGTCTTTGGTATTCCCTGCGGACTGTTTACATCTAGGCTCATATACCATTCTAGTGCGTGGTATCTTAGTGTGATTTATAATTGTGTGAGCTTTGTATCCTCATATGTGATCTTCTTTGCTTCCTAGATCTTCTCACACATGAATAAGTGCTTTTTAGGGTCCTCTGATGCCTCTCCCAAAAATTCTAGTAATATGATCGTGGGATAATGTCTTTCCATTTTGACCTGCATTGAACTATTACCTCCATGTGGTGTAGATAAATTATTGTTACTTTCTGATATGGCTCGTCCAGTTGATTCTCCTTGATTGGATCTATTTCCTTTTGTTCTTATTCCACTAAAATTTGGTTGTCTAAATGTTGGCATACTTTCTAGTGTACTAGTCGCACATGGGGTTGTAGGTCTCACACTGACGATGATATGGATTGGAGTTCTACATTCTATCCTTGAACTTGGACCTATTGTTTTCCTTTCTTATGTTTCATGCAGTATTTCTTCAATCTGCTCCACATCTTGGAGATCCTCTCCTCTTCTTCATCACTTTCCAATCCCTCTCTATCAATTGTGTCTCTCTTCTTGTTATTCATCTTATATTGGTAGGGTACTCCACTACATGTCTTTCCACGTTTTTCCATTATATTCTTTATCTAGTCTTCCTCCATCATGATTGGGTACATTTCCTCCTTCTTATTTCCCTTATCCGTCTCTTCCTCGATTTCTCAACCTCTCGTCAGTGCTTCCCCCCTTGCCCCATGCACGCAAGGAAGTTTAGATATCTGATTCCATGGTAATCACACCGTTGTCATACAATAAAATCTTGATTGAAGTATACAATGATTTGATGTACCTACCTCTGGTTCCTTTTATAAAATCTTGTTCTACTGCAGTGTAAGACTTCGTGATATCTACTACAAATTCGGTGATAAACCCTGCAACAATACTGTCTAACCAAAAATATACTACATGCGTAAATTTGTTATGAACTTGTTGTAACTGCATGATCTCCACAAGATTCCACTTGAACCATGTGATTCTATTTGTAGGGTGGTTGTATTTTAATCTCAACAGCCACTCCTGCAACAAATGCAGGAAGTCTCAGAAAAATACCTCATGCAAGTTGCTAAATATGTATTTGTTGAGATATTTTCATGGTGTTAACTTAGGGTTTCTATAATCCTTCTGCGCAAACTCAAGTTCCTTTGTTTTCAACCGTATTTCGATCTCTTCCTTCGTTGGATACCATGGCCTAAACATTCCCTTCTATATTTTCATTCTCCACGCGTTTCTTCCACGGATCGCATCCACTCAATCCTGGGAAGTTCCAGTTGGAAACAAAACCATTTTTTGGTTGGATCTCTCTTCCACTTCTTCTTGGGTTGACCTAGGTTCGAATCTCAATAGGTTTCCAACAAAACCCTCTAAAACTATCGGACCCCCTGGTAAACCATAAGGCAACGCTGCGCACAGGGTGCACAACACAATCTCACCCGAGATAGATTTATGGGTGACTGCAATACCCAGGTGTTTGTTGTCTAGGAATGAGTGGGGATCTAGGATTTTGTTCTTCCTTCTTCATGCATTAGCCTTGTTCTTGATTTAAGTATTTCTAGGATTCATTCATCTTTATCCTTATGCATGCATGCTAGTACATCTAGTTAATCATTCATTCATAAGATAATCATTAACATAAAGTAACCATTCATTCATCATCACACAAAACAAAAGAATTATTGTGGTTCACCCCCTCCTGGGGATACGTCCACAAAGATTTGGCTTCTCTGCTCTTTTATTTGATTTGCTACAAAATCTTGCGTTGCGCACATTACATCTCAGTAATACAATCAATATTAATGAGGGTGGGAACCCTCTGCGAGGTGAACTAGACCACACCAAGATCCTGAGCCTGTGACCTAACCTTCAAAATATTCGTATTCGACTCTTATATAACCTTATTACAATCTACAATCTTTCAAAGTGATACCATTCTATTATTTCCTTAATTTACATCTGACATCTCCTTCCTAGACCTCCTGGGTTCTTATTTATACTATTTTTTAGGCTTATAGCCATTACAATCCTTATTAAAAATCCTAACCCTATCATGGTTAGATTTTCATGAATGCACACCATGTTTTTTTTCCTCTTGCATGCTTTGTTTCCTCTTGCATGTTGTTTTTCCTACCACGTATTGTGCGCGCTCCAAAATTAGGTCTTCCTTTCCAAAATTGGGTATTTCCCAAAATATATCTTTTCTCCAAAAATAGGCATGTGCCCAAAATAAACTTCCTTCTCAAAATAGGCCTATTCCTAACACCGCATGTTCAATTGGGATGATATCCTCTCACATTCCCTAAATAGAATGGTTGAGAGGGTTCAGAAAGCTAAGTCTAAGCTAGGGGTGGTGCCAACATTCTACATGCCATCCTATTTCATCGATGTAATTTGCACCGCAAATATATTTTCAAGCGTAATCCTGAGTTGGCATATCTCTAGTTCATGTGTATTGTCAATTTCTCTAGGAGAACAAGTAAAAGAAACATTATGCCATGATTTGTGATCAGTTCTTGGCCCCTCTTCATCAACTCATTTTTTTTGAGTATTGACCAAGGTTCCAATGAGGTTAATTAGTTGCATTGGAAGTTGGTATTACATGAATTTTATACCTTCTTGAGATTTTTTTGTGCTATTTCAACACCTCATTTTCTAGAAAGGTTTTTGGCAAACAATTTGGTCTTGGGAGAAGTAGATTGCAAATGTATTACAAGGATTTAATGTTTTTCTACTCAAGGAAGCTAAAAAGAATACGTTTATCCCATATAACTTCAACCTGGGCCACTATCATTTTAAAGATCCAAATCATTCCAAGAAAGAAGCCAAATCCATCCTTGATTTCAATTTCCCCGAAGGGAAATTCATAAGACATGACCCAAAAGGGATTATGGCCAAAGATTGTGATTTTATCTCTCTATCCTATACATATACTCTTGAACAATGGAAGGATGAAATACCATATGAAAATTCTAAGTATTGGGAGGAGGTTCAGGCTAAATTGAAACCCCCAAGCCTAGTAGTTTTCACTACCATGTCCCTATATGAGAAAATAGAGGAGATAAACAAAAATTTATCTTAAGTTGAGAGAATTAAAAAATAAGGGGAATAATCTAGGAGAAAATAAGAGATGGAGATGAGGGAAGACGCAAAGAAAAAGGAAATTGGGGATGAGAAAAGAATACAATAGAAAGAGGATGATATGAGAAGAAATACTAAAGAGGAGCTAAGGAAAATATAGGAGGAAGCAAATTCCCAAATCAAAATAGAAATGAGAATTAAATAAGTTGAAACAAAAAAGGAAAAGTGCCCTGAAAGATGCAGAGGAGAAAGAGAGATTGGAGGCTGAAATGAAAAGAAAAGAAGAAGAAAAAAAATAAGATAAAAAGAGGAATAAAATAAGAGATATGAAGAACAAAGGCTACAATATAATGAATAGGGTTAAAAGGAAGAAGAATAGAGGAATCTAGGAGAGAATGAAATCAAGGAAAATGTAATATTGTTGGAAGAGGAGAAGAAGAGATGTGAAGAAGAGGAGATAATAAAGAAAGAGGAAGAAATGATGCAACAAGAAGCAACTCAAATTGGCTTAGACATGGACAATGAAACACTTGACACCCAAAAAGAGTCAGATACAACCTCTACATAGTAGGAAAAATGTCCTCCTAGAAATGTCATTGAATTAATAGGAGAGGATCTATTTATCCTGAAAGAGGGGGACACAAGCAAAGAATCAATGATGGAAAAACTATATACTCTAGGAATCCTAGATAATGTATTATCATTGGGTGAGCTATCAATTCCAAAACCCTTGGAGGAAGTAAGACAAAAGAGAAAGAAGATGGATTTCGCTAGCTCCATCCTTTGGAAAATATAAGAAGTTATGATTGACACCAAAGAAGTTGGGCTCAATGACCTATTGACAACTAAGATAAACATTTATCATTCCATAGTAGACAAGAAAAAATTTGAGGCAGAGAAAATTAAAATTCTTGGTAAAAAAATTGGTATATTGGAAAACCAAGTCAATTACTACAAAGGATCACAAGATGTAGTGGGAAGTTTCATAAAGGTAGTCCTGGAAGAAGACAAGATCAATGAGTATCTAAGAAAGGAATTCATTGCTAAAGTTTTTAAGTTTGCGGGGATTAGGCATTCAGTTGTCTATATTATACAAAGAGAATATTATCTAGAAGGAGTAACAAGCCAAGGTATAACACCAGATAGATTTTATTAAGAAAATTCAAAAGAGTCAAGGTCATGAGGATCACAGTATCATAGTTTTGAACAAGGTATACTTTTATGGCATTAAACATACAACCAATTGTTGGGGAATATTTTCCAATGAATCACTAAAATAGATCAAGAATGAATGGTTATCCTGTATCAAAATCTGGGACCTCATCAAAGACACCACTTCATGGTGCAAGTTTCGTAGCTTTGTTCCACTCGAAGGATTTCAACCAGTCAATAAATTTATGGAGAAATTTAAGAAAAAATTGAAGAATTGTGAAGTAGAATTCAATAACATCTCCTCATTAGAGTATAGGCACCTCCAGAAATTCTTGACAAGTGAAGTGAGAACAACAACTCAGTTGGAGTCCACCTTTCCAAAAATAGAGAAGTATATCAATAGGTTTAGGTGGGAAATTCCAATTCTGATTCTACCCAAGGAATAACACGTGTTTCCCCATTAGATCACATGCAACAAGTTATTCAAACAATGGGGAAAGTATGATGAGGAGTATGCTAAAGTTGCAACTCCCAATTCACCTAAGATTTAGTGGATAAGCAACTCACACGGATTTTGCATGACCATTTTTTTTTATTCTATAATTAAATGAATTCTTACTTTGGAAATATGTAAGTTGACCACTTAGAGGGGAATTTTTGGCTCTTATGTGATGATTAAGAATTTTAACTAAGAACTATTTTGAAGTTAACTCAAAATCCCTTTTTTTGAAGCCAAGGACATTTTGTTGAAGATTCATTGTGGATTGACTCTAACATATGAACTATTCTATTGTTGGTTGATTTTTCACATGTCTAGTAAGATTTTCCATTCTATCAAGTTATCTTGTGCAATTAAGTGAAATACTTGCTTTATTATTTTCAACAAATAATTTATATGTGCTTTGTTATTTCATTTTCTTTCTTTTCATAATATGTGAATTGTTAATTCATCTTCTTTCTTTTCATAATCTTTTCTTTGTTGATTCACTTTCTTTCTTTTCGTAATATATGATTTTTCATTTCATACATTAACCATTGTAAAATTACTTATGTAGATAATTATGGATGAAATGGAAAATTTTTGTGTGGTGTTCTTGTAGGTTTCCCCTTTCTGCAATAGTGTAATCTATGTTTACTGGGAATATTCTTGTAGTGGTATTTTTTGGTAGAATTATTTCTAAGAAGAATAAATTCATAGAGTTATTTCTCTTCACTATTTCCAAGAGTTACCTCGTAGGGATGGACTTATTTAAACCCTTTCAAATTAGATTTATTTGTTGCATTTCACATATAACATAAGATATTAAAAAATAGAACTATTTTAAAAGTCAAATAAAACATTTTTATAAATCCCATCGAATGATCGTCAAACCATAACCTGGAGGACTATTCCATTCCAAAAAAAGGAGAGTCTAATTGGTCCTCTTCCTTGGTTTTAGTCCCTACTTTTGAGTCTTGGGAATCCAACCCCCTCAAAAAAATATAATAAAAAGAAAATTGAAGATGACAAAACTATTCATGGTACAATATAACAGTTTGGAAAATTCAAAATGAATGCAAAGGTAAGGCTATTGAAACTACATTAATTAATTTTATAGATGAAAAAATGTAGAAACGGAAACAATGAATATATATTTCTGCTAAAAAAAAAATTCTTGAATCATATATGTGTGTGTGTGGGTGTGGGTGTGGGTCTGGGTGTGTTATATGATTAAGAATAAAATTGATATGTTCATATAAACTAATCATAATAGCATAACAATAGTTGGTAAGATGAAGAAATAACTAACCATATCTCAAGAGGAAGAATTGAGGTGTCAAAACCCATGAAAATAAATTTGTGTTGTTCATCCAAACCAACACTGGATGTAGAAAGGATAATGGCATTCTAGTAGAAAAAAAAAAAAAAAAATAGGAATGAAAAATTCTTGGCATGAGAGATAAATATAGAGAATCCAAGATGATTCACTATCACCTAAGTGAACTCTAGTAAGGAACGGTTCCATGAGATGCAAGGTAGTGGATACAAGATACATGAAATGGTATACCCAATACTAAGAAATTGAGAACCTCATCCAAATCGAGCTCAAACTTGAATCCAACCCAAGTCAAGCCATCATTACTCAGTCAAAGCCAATACTAGAGACTAATCCAAGCCTTATGGAGAAGTTTGTTCCCAAAACACCATAACCTTATCAAGATAGAAGCATGAGAGCACCACCTAAAGTTGAAACCCCGTATTCAAGTGAAGGAATTCAAGCCCATATTATCTCACATGGAATTCAAGCCCATATTATCTCACATGGAACCTTTCTAGATATTCCATGCTCATAGGAAAACCAAAGTAAACTATTTTATTTATGGACTTCTCCACACAACCTCACACATATAGTACACAAATATTTTACCACTAGTGTAATGTAATAATTGTATTAATGCCAAAGCATGCATTTCACAATGTCAAACATTCCTCACTAGCCTTTGATTCTTTCTATTGACTTATGGAATCTCATTGTTATATACAACATGAAATATGTTCTTCCAACAACTCTAGTGGAAGAGTTTTTAGTTCATCCTCCAACACCAACATAGGATAAGGTAGTATTGCTCGAATCCTTGCCATATTGAAAATGCATTCACTTTCATTTGAAAGATCTCTATTATAATTTTACATGGCATTTTTGGCACAACCTTAATCCTCCTTTGGATTTGTACTATACTACATTGACCCTTTGTTCCATGTTCTTATCCATTTGGAAATCACAATATTGAAAATAGGAGTGACATCCAAATGATTTGGTAGATTCATAATATGAGTATTATCGCCTAATTTTCTCAAGATTTAGTAGGGTCCAAAGTTCAATTTTTATTTCTTATATTGGCCTTTGAAGAACAATTTTTTTTAAAAATACACCATTACCATATCTCTAATTTGATACTTGTTTTCTTTCTTATTCATATGAATCCTTGTCCTTGAAGTTTCTTAAAGAAACATATAATCTTCTACAAGTTGTCTAACATCATAAGAAACATGAGTTTGATATCACTCCTATTTTCAATATTGTGATTGTTTTTTGGCCATAACCTTAATGCTCATTTAGTTTTTTCCTATGCTACATTGCCCCTTTGCTCCATGTTTTTATCCCTTTGGAAATAACAATATTGAAAATATGATTGATGTCCAACTCCTTTGGTAGATTCATAATAAGAGTATTGTCACCTAATTTCCTCATGATTTAATAGGGTCCAAAGTTCAATTTTTGTTTTTTATATTGGCCTTTGAGAAACATATTTTTTGTAAATTACACCATTAACATATCTCTATTTTGATACTTGTTTTCTTTCTTCTTCATAGGCATCCTTATCCTTGAATTTTCTTAAAGAAAATATAATATTCTATAAGTTTTCTAGCACCATAAAAAACATGAGTGTCCAATGTCGATTTGAATATTGTCACTCTAGTTTAAGAGTGCCGACATACAATCTTGAAAAGACGAACAACATATTCTACAATCAACAAAATCTTTAATAGCAAACTTTTCTTATTTAAACATCAAGTAATATCGGCTTGATCAATCTAGAAATAGACATTGCAACACATTTCCAAGTGATCAATTTACCACTCTTGTATATCTAATAGTTTGAGTTTTATAGTAGCGCTAAATTGAAGTTGGATTCCCATTGTTTCCCACAATATTCACTAAAACAAAGTTTAAGTATAATTGGAGTCTTTGTTAGAGGTGACATAGGAAATCTATCCATCTAGACCACTTCTCGATGGCAGATCCTTGAAATATGAGATACATATCAATGTTTTGTACAAGTTATAAAATGCATCATCTTAGAATAGTTATGAAAACCAAAAAATATAGTTCCATTATAAGATCTTTGAGTTATTTATGAACCCAATGCAAAATCGATGCTTATATGTTGCCATGGTTTATCTAGTATTGGTAATTTTGTGGTAGTTGCAATATTTTGTTGTTTCCTCTTGGAAACTTGACAAACATGATGCTTGCCAACATGTTTAGCCACCGATTTAGTCATGTTTTTCCAATAGACACACTTTTAAATGCTTTGTTTATTGTTTTGCTTTGAGAAACATACCATGAGGTTGAGGGATGCACCATGTACATGAAGTTCTTTTGGCTTGGGTTCCAATTCTAACAACCAACTATTCTTTCAAAATCATGTTAAATTCTCATCTTATGATAAACAAACATTCACTCACTAGAATAAAATCTAACAACATAATTGAAAAGATAGCTAAACAATTATCAAAACTTTGAATCTACAACTATGGAATTAAAGGATTAACTATTGATCCAATTTTATGAGTGGAAAGAAATGAAACCACATATTTATAATATTAAAATAGATACACAGTGAACAATAACAGAGATACAATAAAACTTGACTTCTATTAAATAATAAATATATTGAAAACTGTAAAATGCAGACTGAAAGCAAGCTTGCTAGAATGGTGGCAGCTTATCTTTGAGAAGAGATGTGACGACTATGCTCATTCGCAAGAAGATGAGTACAATGAGGCTCTAAAGGATGTTTTAACAACAAGTATGAATGTCAAAATCCTACACATCCAAAAACCTAACCCTAAGAGATGAAGCGCCAAAATTCATGTGGGCCTTGTTGGGGTAAGTTAGTACATCAACTTCCTAGGGTCGTAACTTTTGCATACAATATTCGTTTAGGGCGCATGATAGCTCGTTGGAAAGGTATTTTTGAGGAGATTCATTTAGGGGATAAATAAAATCATTTCGATATCATTGAGGTGCTTGATCATGAAAAATCATCGTTTAGGCCCTCAAAATGGCCCTAGAAGTTCAGGAACCCAAAAAATGCTAAAAATAGTAAGTTGCCAAAAAAATGTTTTGATCTAGTTGGAAAAGGTGGGTGGCCACTGAGATCCTCCTAGATCAATCCTAACCCCTTAGGAGGAAATGGTCTCCATTGCATTGAGTGCCTGCATCAGATGAGGAAATTTCTGCTGAATTTGGCCCCAGGTGAGCCACTTGCCTTGGTGCAGAAGTTTCCCTTCTTTAACAACCCAATAAAATTGGATCCTCTATTGGTGAGTGATTTTGACCTATGTGTCTACAATATGATCATTGTTTTATTGTTCAATGTAGTCAAGGTTGAGATTTTTTGGTGTCAATTGTTCTGTTATCTCCGAGGTGTCCAATAGTGGTGGAAAATAGGGCCGAAGGAGGTCCACATTGAACATTGGGTGCAATCCAAGGAAGGGGGGAAGGTTGAGCTTAAAACCATTGTCACCCACATCCTTAGTGATGGATTAGGGTCAATAACAGAGTGGACAGAGCTTCTGATGAGGCCATGTAAGGAGTTCTTTCTGCAAGTGAAACCAAACTTTGTCTCCCACCTAAAACTGGTGTGGCACTCAATGTTTATCATGGCACTGATTGTACTTGGAATTGGAATTATGTAAATATCCTGAAGCTATTGGAAAATGTGATGGATATTCTCAATGAATTGGGGGATTTTCCATCTTTATTTGGAGCATGTGACGAGTCTTCTTGGGTGGCCACAAGGGGTAGTGCAACATCCATGGGACCCAATAGTTGAAATACCAACCCCACCTGAAAGGGGCTGTGGTCGATATGGATATGTATGGATTTGTTGTAGTTGTGTTGAACATATGGAAAACTCTCATCCTAGGTGCGGGGGTGCTTGTAATTGTACTTGCGTAGGATGTGCATGATAATTTGGTTGACGACCTCAGTTTGGCCATCCATATGGGGGTGGAAGGCATTGGACTTGGTGAGCTTGGTGTCCAACAATGACTAGAGGATCGACCAGAATGTGTTGAGGAACCGATTGTCCCTATATGAGATAATGTTTTGTAGTATCCCAAAGTGTACCCACACTCGTTCAAAGAAGATCTTGGCAGTGGCCTCTACTATGATGCTCTTCTTACAGGAGGCCTGAATCACCATCTTGGAAAAGTAATCAACAACCACAAAAACACAGTCATTTCCCTGCTTGGTGGATGGAAGGCCCGACATGTAGTCCATTGAGATGGATTCTCAGGGCCTGTAAGGAGTAGGAACAAGAGTTTACATTCCTTGTTTCTTAGTGGTTGATTTGGAAATAGCGTAGGAAGTGCAAGGCCATATATACTTGTTGACATCCTGTCAAATTTTTGGCAAGTAGAAATGTCGTTGTAGCACTACCACTGTCTTTTCCACGCCAAAATGTCTTGCCATTCAACTGTAGTGGGATTCTCAAATCATCTTTTCTCCCTCACTTGACAGAACAAAGAGATGCCCCAGATGGAACAACATCATGTCCTAAATATGGAAATTAGTGACAATTATCTTTGCACCCAACATCTAGTAGGTGTTGGTGAAGTCAGGATCTGTCTCATAGAGGTGGGGCCATCTTGAGGTCTCGTGGACACAAGAATTGAACATTGTGGTGAGTGCCACTACTGGAGGTTAGTGAGGAAATCAACGACTCGATTGGTACTTCATGTTTTATACTTGATTTTGAGGTGGAACTATTGCAAATATGTGGACCACTTATGATGGCGATCATTCTGCAATTTTCCTTGTGTCTACATGAACTGCAGTGGATTATGATCAGTGTGGATGACTGTCTCCTTCTTGAGAATGTAATTCCTCCACTGTAGGTAGGCTTGCACAATGGAGTACATTTGTTTTTCATAAGTAGGGTACTTATGGATGACATATGATAGTGTCTCACTATGATAAGCCATGAGGTGTCCATGTTGAGTGAAGACTGCACCCACAACATAGTCTGAAGCATCTATCTCAATCTCAAAATGATGTTGAAGGTAAAGTAATGAAAGTGTTGGGGTGGAGCACAAGCACTACTTTATATCATCGAATGCTTTCTGTTGAGACATGCCCCACACAATTTTTTCCTTATCACCACCCATGGTTATTTGGCTAAGGGCCCATGCAATATGGGATAGTCCCAACATGAACCTACAATAGAAATTGGCAAGGCCTAAGAGGCTCTGAAGCTCAGTGAGTGTGGTTTGGGTTGGCCAATCATGAATGACTTGGATCTTGGCTGGATCAACATGCACACCATGCACATAAACAATGTAGCCTAGGTATTGGAACCTGTCCATGCTGAAGGAACATTTTTCCAAGTTGGCATATAGCTTTTGTTGCCGCAGAGTGTGAAGAACCTATTGAATATGCTTCAAGTGTTCTTCCCAAGTCTTGTTTTAGATGAGGATGTCATCCAGATACACCACCCCAAAATAATTAGTGAAAGAAAAAATGATATCATCCATCATCCTCATGAAATTTGTTGGGGAATTTGTCAAACCAAAGGGCATGAAGAGCCATTCAAAAGGACCTTCTTTTGATTTGAAGGAAATTTTCTATACATATGTATGTTCTATGGGGACTTGATGGTAGCTAGACTTCAGATCAATCTTACTAAATTATTTGGCCGCCTTGACCTGATCAAGTAAATCGTCGATTCAAGGAATCAGGTACCATTTCCTCGTTGTCATTTTATTTAGGGCCTGATAATCAATGCAGAGTCACCAAGTCTCGTCTTTCTTCTACACTGGCACAATTGGGCTTCCCCAAGGTGATGAGTTTGATCGGATGTGCCCCTTGTGAATAAGTTCTTAGATATGATGCTTGATCTCCTCATTTTCTAGTAGAGAGGGACGATAGACTGGCCCATTGGGTAGTTGTGCATCGGGGGTCAGATATATGGGATGCTTGACTTGACAGTGTAGAGGTGGCCCATTAGGTGATGAGTGTTAATATTATGGTAGCTTCGGGAGGTATGAACCTCTATTGTGACCTATGACGAGATTAGAATACTCTGGAAGGAAGCAAAGAAGTAAAGAAAACACTAGACAAGTTGTCGGCTACAGAAATATATTTGATATGAATTTATTAGTACCCAGGAGGAGAAGTTAGCCCCAGTAAAACTGCCCAGAATACTATAAATACAGGGTGCCAGTTCTTATTATTCACATCTCAGCAGTTGCAAAGGGAACTGGATCTGCGCAAGTGCAGTTGCAGCTTGTGCGCAAGTTTCTGGGAAGGTGTGCGCTAGCCTCTGGGTGGGATTATCTGATTAGCTTGGTTTCTATTCTTTCTTGGTGCATTAGCCTCTCTTGGCTATTGGATTTCTACCAGGATTCTCTTCTCTATCAAGGTCAAGGTGCTCAAAGGGTGGCTTCGGCCTGTGGTTGGGTGACGAGGGTATCGTCAATGATAAAATGAGCATAATCTTCTATATTCTAACAGGTTATGGGCCCACACCCCCTTCAGTTAGCCTAAAACACTGGAAGGAAGCATAGTCACTAGATATTGAGCTCATTGAGGAACAGTCGCTAGGGTTACTAGAAGGAGCAGTTTCCAAAAACACTATAGCTAGGGTTACTAGCAGAAGCAATTGCAGAAACCCTAAATCTCCGATCCGACACCTTGTGATGGAGCATCTCGCCAAAGAAGTAGATATTCAGATGCACCCTAACTCAGTGCACCTCTTATCTCTCCCAGAAGACAGAAATGACGAAGTTGAAGTTTTGGATCAAGGCATGACCAGTTACCAATCAACCGAAGACATGTGTGAAATAATCAGTATTTTACACTACTTAGCACTCACCGGGATGATTGAAGATGATATGTGGATAATCAATAGTAGAGCTTCCAAGCACATGATGGGAGATCAAGTCAGACTCTCAAATCTAAATGAGGGAAAGACATCATACAAAGTGGAGCTTGGAGACAAAAACACTTACCCCGTTGAAGGATTTGGACAAGCCTCCATCAAGTTGGAATCAAGTAATCATGTTCACTTAAGCAATGTTTTATATGTACCTGGTTTAGAAAATAATCTTGTATCAATATCATGTTTAGAAGACAAAGGAAACAGAATAGATTTCATGGATGGAAAGGTGTTATCATGGAATAATAATTCCAGCATAGAGGATGCTAGGGTTATTGTAAGTCGTGAAGGAAATCTGTATAGACTACCAGAACAAAATGAAGAAGATCTAGTACATGACGAAGTCAACCCTAATGAACTTTGGCATAGAAGGTATGCTCATATCAATTATCAAGCATTACCTTTCCTCAGAAAAATGGTTGAAGGAATACCAAAATTGAAATCTACACATGAAGGAATTTGCAAAGGATGTGCCCTTGGGAAGAATATCAAGAAACCATTCCCAAGCAGCAACAACAGATCCAAGGAAATCCTAGATCTAATAAACTCAAATTTTTGCAGTCCAATTCCAGTGAGATCTCTAGGATGATCTCTTTACTACGTAATCTTCATAGATGACTATTCAAGAAAGACGTGGTTGTACCTACTGAAATCAAAAGATGAAGTATTCATCAAGTTCCAAGAATTCAAGGAAGAAATAGAAAACCTTACAAAAAAGAATATCAAGACATTAAGAACAGATAATGGAGGAGAATACACCTCGAAGGAGTTCATTGCATTCTGCAAAATGGCAGGGAATAGGAGGGAGCTGACTGTTCCTCATAATCCTCAACAAAATAGTGTAGCGGAAAGAAAGAACAGATCTATCGAAGAAACGGTAAAAGCCTTATTGAACGATCAAGGTCTATCCATGTTTCTATGGGGAGAAGTAGCAATGACGAAAATATATGTACAGAACAGAAGCCCTCATCGTGTATTGAAGGACATGAAACCAGAAGAAGCATTCTTAGGTAAGAAACCTAAAGTAGAAAACCTAATAATATTTGGATGTCTAGTTTACTCTCATATTCCCAAAGATAAAAGGAATAAACTAGAACCCTCACGAAAGAAGGGGATATTCGTGGGATATAGTGATTCATCCAAAGCCTATAGAATATATATTCTAGAACAACACAAGATAGAAGTTAGCAGAGACGTAACATTCAATGAAAGGATGGCCTTCAGGAAATCCATCGAAGAAATTATAGAAGAAGAAGAACTTGAAGAACCAAATGAAGAAAACATAGAAAATGAAAATAACGAAAAGATAAACCTGATCATTCTATGGAGCCATGTGAGAACATTGACTCAGTTATCATACCAAAGAGCAAGAAACAACCAACTTGGCTTGAAGCTACATTACAAGACGTAGAAAGAATCAAGGTTCAAGAAGGAACATCCAGGAAGAGTAAAAGACCGAAAAGATTCTCAAGTTATGCAACATACATGATGAAGCTCCTAGAGGAAGAACCTACCACATTTGAAGAAGCAGTCCAAAAGGGACTATGGAAAGAATCTATGGTGAAAGAACATAAATCCATTATGAAAAATGAAGTATGGGAAATTGTACCCAGACCTAAAGAAAAATCAGTGGTAACCTCAAAATGGGTATACAAGATCAAACATGCAATAGATAGAAGCGTGGATAAATACAAGGCAATATTCGTGGCCAGAGGGTTCTCCCAGAAGGAGGGAGAAGATTATGATGAAACCTTTTCTCCGGTGGCAAGGTATACCTCCATCAGAGCTATCATATCCCTTGTCGCTTCCATGTGATGGAATCTACACTAGATGGATGTAAATACAGCCTTCCTCAATGGAGCTATTGAAGAAGAAGTGTATATTGAACAACCTCAAGGATTCGAGGTACATTCTAGAGACACTCACATTTGCAGATTGAAGAAAGATCTATATGGGCTCAAGCAAGCTCCAAGGGCTTGGTACGCCATAATGGATAGTTATCTAATAAGACTTGGTTTCTCCAAGAGTCATGCAGATCCAAACCTTTATTACAAAGTCGTGGATAATGCACCTGTGATTCTACTATTATATGTTGATGATCTATTCATAACAGGTGAAGAATCTCTAATTATCCAGTGCAAGAAGGAATTAGCCTCTGAATTTGATATGAAAGATCTAGGTCTCATGCATTACTACTTGGGACTAGAAGTATGGCAGAAGCATGGTGAAGTATTCCTTGGACAAGTAAAGTATGCAATAAAGATCCTTCAGAAAGTTGGAATGATGGACTGTAAGTCCATGGACACTCCTATGAATGCAGATATAAGAAAAGTGAAAGTCCCAGACTCCGATCTAGTTGATCCATCTCTATATCGACAGTTAATCGGATCATTGATGTATTTAGTAAATACTCTTCTAGATATTTTCTTTGTTGTAAACACGTTAAGTCAGTTCTAGGTGGAACCTAGACAAGAGCATTGGATAGCTGCAAAGCATGTCCTAAGATATATTTGTGGGAAAATAAATTATGGCTTGAGATATACCACATCTAGCGATATCCAACTTCATGGATTCACAGACTTTGATTGGGCAGGAAGTGTAGAAGACAGAAAGAGTACTTCAGGTATGTGTTTCAGCTTGGGCTCCACTATGATATCTTGGGGTAGCAGGAAACAAAAGTCTTTCACACTCAGTACAACAGAAGCAGAGTATATGGCAGCTTGTGAAGCATGCACATAAGCAGTATGGCTAAGGAAGTTAATCTCTGATTTATTTGATCAGATTCTAGAATCGACCATAATATATTGTGATAATCAAAGTTGTATAAGATTATCAGAACATCCAGTGTTTCATGAAAGGTCGAAGCACATTGAGATCAAATACTACTTTATTCGAGATAAAGTCCAGGAAGGAGAGGTAAAGATCGAGTATATCCCCACTGATGAGCAGACAACAGACATCCCGACAAAACCTCTATCCAGAATTAAGTTTGCATATTTCTGAGAGAAGATGGGGATCGTGGAAATAACTCACTTAGCTGAAAGGGAAGATTCTCCAAGCTAGGAGAAGGTGTGGAAAAATATTCTTGAAATTTTTTATTTTTGTGACTTAAATGACTCTCTAGATTAGGAGGGAGCATTGAAAATATTATTTATCTTTGTAATTGAAAAATAGTATGGACTGGACAGATTCTTTCTTGTTCGGAAAGTGGATTGAGATTTCTGACAAACAATGACTTCCCATTATGCTTAACATGGGAGGTAGTCTGATTTTTGATGTATCATAGACAACGACTTCCCATTGTCGTTAACATGGGGAGTGGTCTAGGGCAGTCTCTCTTCTTGAGGGTTACTCAAGAAGACTGGCCTGCCTCGCCGGACAACAATTTCTCATTGTGGTTAACAGGAGGAATGGTTCATTTTGGAGGTTGATACAAGACAGTCTTTTCCTCTTGTGGTTAACAGAGGAAATGGTGTGGATAGTCATTCCTTAGGGTTATACATTCTCTCCAGGGCGCACTTTGATTAGTGTAGGAGGAATGGCCCAGGGTGGGGAATGGTCCAGGCTCAGCAATTAGGGACAAACATTCCTTAGGGTTATAAATTCTCTCCAGAGTGCACTTTGATTAGTGTAGGAGGAATGGCCCAGGGTGGGGAATGGTCTAGGACAGTCATTCCTTAGGGTTTATACATTCTCTCTAAGGTGCACTTTGATCAGTGTAGGAGGAATGGCAGAGGGTGGGGAATGGTCCAAACATTCCTTAGGGTTTATACATTCTTTCCAGGGTGCACTTTGATTAGTGTAGGAAGAATGGCCTAGGGTGAGGAATGGTCCAGGATCAGAAATCAGAAACAATCCTTCTGTTAGAAAAACAGGACCACGGAGCAATAAAATAAAACAAATGCAGAAACAAAACACAGAAGACACACAATACAAGAGAGACACAGATTTACGTGGTTCACCCAGTGTGGGCTACGTCCACCAGAGAAATTTCCAGGTCCTTCCTTT
>SNQJ01S0002887.1:40432-51593 GCA_010110895.2 Picea sitchensis | reverse complement strand
CTCAATGGTAGGAATAGATCCTTCTGATATAAATAGTCTTCCATCTGCATCTTCCATAACTAGTAGTTTTGGCCGTTAAATTTCTTGACCCTAAACTTTCCATCTTCCGACATTGCTCCCACTCGAACCAGGAACCCTCTTTTCCTATGAGTTACCTTACGCTCTGATACCAGTTGCTATAAAAAAAGGACCGCGGAGCAATAAAATAAAACAAATGCAGAAACAAAACACAGAAGACACACAATACAAGAGAGACACAGATTTACGTGGTTCACCCAGTGTGGGCTACGTCCACCAGAGAAATTAATAGGTCCTTCCTTTATTATTATCCAACAAATGAAGGGATACAACCTACAGCAAAACCCGTTGTAACTTCCTCTTCTTTCTCTCACAGTATCCTCTCTCATAATACAATATTCACCATCATCCATAGCCACAATACATTTCCCTCATAAAAGAGGGATGCCTTCTAGGGAAAAAATCCCTAACATAATCTCTACCGTTAGATCTGCGACCTTATAATGAATGGTCCATATTTACAATGAAATTACAATATACTTTTACAAGGCAATTTTTGCTTCAGGGGCTTTTCTCCCAGACCCCCCATCCAGGGGGATAGCCCCCCCAGACCCCGCAGATGGGGTACCCCCCCTCTGCACTCCCCCGCGTGGAAGAGTGTACATACTTCTGGGGTTTAAATACTTTCATGGGGTATAAACACGGCTGAAAGCAAGGGCCTCTGAATTAGGAAGATAATCAGGCTCCACAACCAACACCTTCTTCCTTGGTTGAGAAGAATAGGGAAGATAGCCCATTGTTGATGTTCTATACTGAGGGCAGATATTCTTTCATATCTCACAGACGTGAGTGAAATATTGGCCCAGATGATTCAGTTTATATCATAACATTGTTTCTATGCAGGTTGCTATCAGATGTTTGTTATGAAGACTATATGACAGTAGATGTAAACTATTGTGGTGGATATGTTCCACTGTTCATGAGGCAGATATTCTTTCAAAACTCACAGATGTGAGTGAAAGATTGGCCCAGAGACTGTTTGTCTCCAGACAGTAGAGATATACTACTGTGGTGGATTTGTTCCACTATTTTTGACTATGTGTCACGGTTTGAGTAGTTGTGTACTACCTTGAATAGACACAGGTGTGTTCTATCAATTAATGTTGTACCAGTTGTCATAGGAGATTATCCAGTTGGATAATAATGATGGTGCTTGTGTTGCTACCAAGTTGAATGGTCTGTTGTGCTCAAGACCATACCTCCCTAGCTAGGAGGGAGTGTTAATATTATGGTAGCTTTAGGAGGTATGAACCTCTATTGTGACCTATGACGAGATTAGAATACTCCGGAAGGAAGTAAAGAAGTAAAGGAAACCCTAGACAAGTTGTCGGCTACAGAAATATATTTAATATGAATTTATTAGTACCCAGGAGGAGAAGTCGTCCCTAGTAAAACTTCCCAGACTACTACAAATACAGGGTGCTAGTTCTCATTATTCACATCTCAGCAGTTGCAGAGAGAACTGGATCTGCGCAAGTGCAGTTGTAGCTTGTGTGCAAGTTTCTGGGAAGGTGTGCGCTAGCCTCTGGGTGGGATTATCTGATCAGCTTGGTTTCTATTCTTGCTTGGTGCATTAGCCTCTCTTGGCTATTGGATTGCTACCAGGATTCTCTTCTCTGCCAAGGTCAAGGTGTTTGAAGGGTGGCTTCAGCCTGTGGTTGGGTGACGAGGGTATCGTCAATGGTAAAACGAGCACAATCTTCTATATTCTAACAATGAGAAGATATCTTTGTATTCTTCCATGACCTTATCCACTTGCTTCTGCTACATGGAGAGGTCATCCACGAAGGCCATGAATGTGTCTGCAACCTTTCACTCACTCTGAGAGTGAATCACGAAGAAGACAAACTTCTCAGTTTGAGAAATGACCTTCCTTCATTGCTTAGCAAAGATCAAGGAAATAGAACTAGGTGGGACTACCTCGGGAATCCTATACAATTTCTTGTTCAAAGTAATAATAACACTGCAAGGCCTAGACTCATATACAACATGATGTTTCCAAAAATAAGGTTGGAAAAAAGGAACATCACAAACTTCAAGGGGAGAAACATCACACAATACCTCATCTTTGAATTGCTTGATGTTGTACGACAGACAACATTGTTGGCTGATGCAAAGATCGCTTCCTTGATGGAGCCATCTGATGGTGTAGGGATACAGGTGTGGCGTTGTCATTAGGGATAGTTTCTTGATGAACTCTATTGAGATAAGGTTCTTCTAGATACCACTATCAATGATGAAGTGTAGTGGAGTGCCTTTTACCCACATCTGTGAATGAAAGAGTCGCACGTCTTCCTCTGGCTCATTAGGGTCACCGGGATGGATCTTGGTGGTATAAATAGTGGCATTGAGTTCCACATCAATGATATGTCTCCATTTTTATGGTTCTGACTCAAGTTGGAACCCGCGTCTGATTCAGAGGCTTCTACCTCAGCCACCAATTACTACTTTGGGAGGAAATCAACAGTGTTATGCCAAGGGCTCTTATGGAAGTCACACCACTTCCAGGTATCTTTCTTCATCTTCCCATTGTCCTTATTTTCTTGTGGCTTGGACTGGTTGTCCTGAGGTTTCCCATCTTTTCTCTACCCTTTTTTCTGCAGGTTGGGGCTACCCTTTCCCTGCTTCTACTGTGAGGGGTTCCCAGACCCAAACTATCGCATCTTTTGTTTAATCTTCTGCTCGATTTTAATGGAATATTGATAGGTCACGTCCATGGATGATATGTCCAAAAACTCCATTTATTTCTGGATTTATCTATGTAGACCTTTGCGGTACATGAGCATCATATGTCGGTCATAATATTTGATACCCACCTTGGTGTGCAAGGTATGGAAGATATTAGTGAACTATGGCACTGTCTAGTCTCTTTCCTATTGCAGTGTGGTCCATATTATATACAATTCATCATAACTTCCAACAAGGTAGCATTGTTCCTTAATAGCATCCCTAAAGGAACCCCAAGTGGGAGAAACTGCAAATAATGTGGATCCCTCTATTTCCTTTTGCTCACAAAAAATCTCACACCAATCTTTGACATGGGGGACGACCTTGAGGAGCGCAAATGTAATATTTTCTCTATCGGAAAAGTTGTGGATAGAAAAATACCCTTCTATAAGGTTTAACCATTTATCTATGGCATCCGCATCAATTTTACCTTCAAATATAGGAATATCAAAATTGATATGTACCTTGAAGGAGGCAATGCCTTCACTTGAGTTGGATGTGTTACTTTTCGACAACCGTTGAAGGATTTGTGCAAATCTTTCAATCATCTCATTCCTCTATCATTCAGGGGCTTCCTCGAGCAACATTTTGAAAGGATATCCTGTCCTGTCGTATTTCTTTTCTCCCGCCATGGATGGTTTCTTGGGTGTGCAAGAGCAGTTGTCCTCAAGATAAACAAGCTCGAGACCCATTTCTTTATACCCTGACCACGCCGGGGATGTCCATTAAAAAAAATGACAAGAAGCAGACTACTCTGATACCACTGATCCATATTTATGAGAAGAATGAAATGAAACCACAAATTTATAATATTAACACAAAGACACAGTGAACAATAAAATATATACAATAAAACTTGACTTCTATTAAATAAGAAATATGTTGAAAACTGTAAAATGCAGACTGAAAACAAGCTTTCTAGAATGGTGGCAGCTTATCTTTTAAAAGAGATGTCAAGGCTATGCTCATTTTCAAGAAGATGAGTACAATGAGGCTCTGAAGGAATTTTTTACAATAAACATGAATGCCAAAACCCTATACATCTAAAAACCTAAGCCTAGGAGATGAAGCACCAAAATTCATGTGGGCCCCATTGGGGTAAGTTACTACATCAACTTCAAGGGGGATAAAACCTTGCAGAATTTCCTTAGTATAGATTCCTCCAACATGTACAATTTCATACAATTCTCTTTCACAAAATCAAGACCAAAGAGACCCAGGCACAAACCAAGAATAGCCTCCTAGATAAGTGTGTACTACTCTCTTGTACTTATATTCAATGAGTGAACAATATGACTCAATATAAACTCTATTTATACTCTAAAATACCTAAAAGACATGAATTATCAATAAACCCTTTTACAATTAGACTTATGAATAACCAATACAATTACATTTAGGAATAACTTCTGAAATTACATAAAATCTCAACACTCCCTCTTAATGAGGAAGGTATTCTATCTGGCACAAATCTAACACTGTCGCCATACATATGATCTCATGACCATTGATTGTCGGACACACAAATCTATGCATCACATGAAATCCATACTGAATTCACAACATGAATCAAGGGTCGATGGGTAGCTCTCCAATAGCTACAACATGTCATAATGAGACTATCCAGTTTCCCATAGAAAGCTTAGATATCTTATGCATGACATCCAGTACCTTACAATAACATATGTACATCATCTCTTCAACATGCATCTAGGTCTGGTGGATAGCTCTCCAATATATACAACATGTCATCATGACATCCACTACCCTGCGATAACATTTGAATCCATCACTCCCTCTGAAGAGGGACTACATCGAGCTTGTCCCTGAACTACTCAAACTTCATCCTTGACAATGGATTTGTCAGCACATCCACAACCTACTCATCGGTAGCCACATATTGGAGTCTCATTGCCCCCTTTTACACCATATCCCTAATATAGTGATACTTGATTTCGATATGCTTTGACCTATCATGAAACACCAAGTTCTCTGACAACTCTGGTTGTCGCACAAGATACAGGTCGCCTCCATCGCAATATCAAATAATACAATCAGCAATTTACGAAGCTACACTACTTCATGACTTGTTGCACATGTTTCCACATACTATGCCTCTGTCGTACTGAGTGTTACACATGATTGCTTCTGACTGATCCATGAAATCATATGGGATCCCAAAGTGAAGCAACATCCTAATGTACTTTTCTGGTTTGAAACACTACCGGCCCAATATGAATCTGAATATCCAAGTAGGTTGATCTCACTTTCTACAACATACTTGAGCCCATAATCCACTGTGCCTTTAAGGTAACTCATCACATATTTTACTGCAATCAAGTGAACACGTTTGGGGTCAACCATGTACTGACTTAGGGTGTCCACAACAAAACATATATCTGATCATGTATTTTTCAAATACATCAATGATCCAATCATCTTCCTGTATAATGTAGCATCCACAACCTATGAAGTCGTATCATCCAACAACTTGATATTTGATTCCATTGGTGTGGCCATCAATTTATAGTCCAACATACCAAACCATTTGAGGATATCCACAACATATTTTCCCTGATTTAGGAATATCTCATTCTTCCTCTGCCATATCTCTAGACCCAAAAATTAGTGCATCAAACCTAGGTCTTTCATTTTTAACTCTACATCGAGTTTTCTCTTACACTCAATGATGAGCTTCTCCACTCCTTTCAAGAACAGGTCATCCACATATAGTAGTAATATCACTGGTCCATCATCCTCAAACTTGAAGTAAAGGTTAGGATTTTCACTAATCTTGGTAAATCCCAAGCTCATCAGAAAACCATCAATCTGACCATACCATGCTCTCGATGCCTGCTTCAATACATATAATTCCTTCTTTAACCTGCACACATGCGTTTCCCTATCATGTATCATGAATCCTTGTGGTTTTTCCATGTAAATATCTTCCTCTATTACCCCATTCAAAAATTTCATCTTCATGTCCATCTAATGAACCTTCCATTTCATCACAATAGCTATTGAAAGAACAACCCTTATTGAAGTATATATTTCCATGGGAGCAAAAGTATCATCATAGTCAATTCCTTCTTTCTATGAAAATCCTCGTGCTAAAAATCTATCCTTGTATTTCTAAATTCTTCCATCTGCAACATGCTTCGTCTTGAATATCTAGTTGGAGCTCACAACTGATTTTTCCTTGGGTCTAGGAACCACATCCAAAATGTTATTCTTCACTATTGATTGGTATTCCTTGACCATGGAATCCTTCCATTCTTTATTTCTTGCAACTTCTTCATAGCTGGTAGGATCTATATCAATAATATCACAAAATAATGCCACATAGCTGGGATGCAGTTTTGGTTTCTTGACTTTCCTAGATGATCCATCCTGGGCACCATATATCTTTACATATTTGATGGCCTCTTCTACCCAAGATGGTCTTCTCTTTTGTGTAGGCTTCTCCATAGGCCTCTTTGTTTTGGCCATATCCTGATCCTTGGGAATGGATTCCTCTGCTTCCACTTCTTTTGTCTCCGCAGATCTAGGAACTCCATTCTCTTCTTCATGAGATTCCTCTGCACAACCCTACTTCAACTTGTGAAAATATACATCCTCATCGAAGGTTACATCCCTACTAATATTGATCTTTCGGTGACCGAGAATGTATACTCTGTAGGATTTTGATGTGTCACTGTACCCAATAATTATTCCTTTCTTTTCAGATGGGTCCAAATTTGTTCTCTTGTCCTTGGGGACATGCACATATACATGATAACCAAAAATATCGTATGGTGGTTGACCTCTAGTTTATCTCCTGAAAATATTTCCTCCGATGTCTTTTTTTCAAGAACTTGATGGGGAATTTTGTTATGTACGTATGCAATTTTCATCACAACTTCTACCCATAGATACATAGGTAAATCTTGATCATGGATCATGGCCTTCACTTCTTCCATAATCATTCATTTCTTTCTCTCTGCCACTCCATTTTTCTGCGGATTATAGGGAGTAGAAAACTCCCTCTTAATCCCAACTTCTTTGTAGAAATCTAAGAATTCACTTGAGGTTAATTATCCTCCATTATCTGATATCAACCTATTTATCTTCCTTTCTGTTAGATTTTCTACTAGTGCCTTGAATTCCTTGAACTTACCTAATACTTCACCTTTTGACTTTAAGAAGTAAATATAACTTTGGCGTGAACAATCATCAATAAAAGATACATAATATATGTACCCGCTGAGGGATGGTGTTGACATCGGTCTGCATACGTATGATTGTAAAATATCCAAGACTCCTTTGGCTCTGTTATCACTGCTTGAAAACACATTCTTCACATTCTTTCCTTGTGCACAACCTTTGCACACGCCATTTGGATTCACCTGAATCTTTGGTATTCATGTTACTATCTTGCTGACGATTGGTAAATCTCTGTAGTGTAGGTGGGAAAATATCCTATGCCATAGCTCACTTGAATTCACAGTGTCACGAATCAATGTTGAATATGAGCATCCCTTTAATTTATAAAATCCTCCTTCTTGGACACCGATAACAACTGCATCATCAAACGTCTCTCATTTTGGCCACATGAGAACTTCTCTATCTACAAATGCAACCCTGAAACCCTTCTCATCCAAAGTTGAAATCAATAGAAGGTTCTTCTTCAAACCTGGTACATAAAGCACATCCTTCATCCTCATTTTCTTCTCAGAATCTATTTTGTAGGAGTCCTCTCATACTCCTCTGATCGGATACTAATAATCATCACCCAACTTCACATTATGAGGTGAGTCTTTATGAATTATGTTTGACAGAGAGCCTTTATATCCTGTTATGTTCTTAGAAGCATCTCTATCCACCAACCAAGTATCATTTCCAGGGGTTACTATTCCTGTGAGAGATGATACTAGGATGTAGTCATCATCACTTGAATCATATTCTCTTCCAAATTTTTTTGGTGGTTCATCATCTTCAGCAGCATGAGCATGATGCCTCTTTCCCTTTTCCTTTTCTTTTACTTTAATAATAAGGGGACAAAATTTCACATGTCCCAATTTTTCACAACAGAAACACATCACATTTGAATAGTCTCTTTGATTCTTCTTTGACTTTTGAGGCTTCTTTGGGGATGAGGGTTCTTTCTTACTCTTTCCTTTCCTTGTATGAGCATCTAAAGCTTGATCATCATCCCTCAATTTCCCTTCTCTTTCTACCAGCCTTTCTTCCTCTTGAGTGCAATCTTCTCATGATCTGCTAAAATTGATTAGCTTCCTCCTTGAGAATATTCTTTGAATGAATGAGTCCCATGACCTTGGGATACCATTCAAGGTGGTCATTACCATTTATGATTCATCAATAGTGTATACAATATCTTCAATCTATTCCTTGATCTGGTTCACTCTCGAGAAGTAAGAGTGAATGGACTCTAAATCTTGAAGATTAACATTCTTCATCTGGGTCTTCAATGGCCTCCTTCTATTAATGTTTTTTCCTTCAAATAGCCGAGTCAATGCATCCATCATATTCTTTGGAAAATTTAATAGAGAAACATGATGGATTAGATGATCCTTGATTGAGTCTGCAATAATCCTCTTAGACATGGCCTGGTTCTTTTTATGTTTTTCCTTGGCCTCGTCTTCCTCTGGTTCTGGAACTTCCTCCTCAACAAATATTTCTAAATCATGTTCTTGCAGAAGGAGGCCAACTCTGTAATTCCATGCTTCGAATTTTTCTGCTCCTTCCAGCTTCTCGTCAAATTTGGTGCTGGTAGTCATCCTGCATGGGAAGATGAAGTTAGTTTTCCAAAACACTTCCAAAAATTTGCGGTTTTTTTTTTTTTTTAGGACTGCTCTAATACCATGTTGATTTCTTTTTTTTTTCCAACAGTTAAAGTATTATATTCTTTTATTAATATTTAATATGCAAAAGGATCACAACTGAAAGATATATATCCACAAAACAATAAGATATATCCTCGGGGAAACTCTCAAGGGAGAGAAAACCCTACAAAATTTGCTCAGTATAGATTCCTCCAACATATACAATGTCATACAATTCTCTTTCATGAAATCAAGACCAAAGAGACCCAGACATGAACCAAGAATAGCCTCTTAGATAAGAATGTACTACTCTCTTGTACTTATGTTCAATGAGTGATCAAAATGACTCGATATAACCTTTATTTATACTCTAAAAGACCTTAAAGACATGACTTATCAATAAACCCTTTCACAATTACACATAGGAATAACCAATACAATTACATTTAGGAATAACTTCCGAAATTACATAAAATCTCAATAGTATGTGCATTGATTCTAGGGCCATCAACAAGATAAACATCAGGTACATACTTCCATTACCCCGCATAGATGATTTAATGGATTGTTTGAGTGGTTCAAAATATTTTTCAAAAATTGATTTAAAGACTGGTTATCATCAAATAAGAATTAGAGAGGGGGATGAATGGAAAACTACAATTAAGGAAAACAGTGGATTGTATGAATGGTTGGTGATGCCTTTGGGCTCACAAATGCACCCAACACATTTATGAGGTCAATGAATGAGGCCTTGAAGGAATATATTGGGAAATTTGTAATATTCTACCTTCATGATATTTTGATTTAAAGTTAGACCAAAGAAGAACACTTGAAACATCTCTAGATCGTTTTGATCACCCTGTAGAAGGAAAAGTTGCTAATAAATATGAAGAAGTGCAGCTTCATGAAGAGGGAGCTGATATATTTGGGATTTGTAGTCTCTGAAGAAGGACTGAAAATGGATCTAGAAAACTTTCAGGAAATTGTAAATTTAGCAACTCCAAGGAATGCATTTGAGGTAAGGAGTTTTCATGGACTTGCAAGTTTTTATAGAAATTTCATTAGAAGTTTCAGTTAGATATGTCCACCTATTATAGAGAACATTAAAGGAAGCAAGCATCTCTTTAGGTGGATAGAGACAATTGAGAAAAATTTTAAATTGTTGAAGAAAAAGATTATTGAAAAGCATATGTTAGGTTTTCCAAGTTTTGATGAGACTTTCTAGGTTGAGACTGATGCTAGTGGGGTTGCAATAGGAGTTGTATTGAGTCAAGAACATAGGCCAATAGCATATTTTGGTGAGAAGTTAAACGAAGAAAAAAATAAATATTCCTCTTATAATAAGAATTCTATGCAATTATCCAAGCACTTAAGAAATGGACGCAGTATCTAATGCCCAAGGAATTTGTGTTATCCACTGAAAATCATGCACTACAATTTATAAGTAGTCAACCTGAGCTTAACCAAAAACATGCTAAGTAGGTTGAATTTCTGCAGAGTTTTACTTTTGTGATTAAGCACACAAGTGGTAAATATAATAAGGTTGTTGATGCTTTGAGTAGGATAAATTTGATTTTGCAAGAATTTAAAGTCAACACCTTAGGATTTGATGAATTGATTGCAATGTATAAGGAATATGCATATTTTCAAGATATTTATGCAGCTTGTGAGAATCCTGCTGCCAATAACAAAAGTCAATGGTTGGAATACATGCTACAAGAAGGGTTGTTGTTCAAAAACAATAAGCTATGCATACCTAAGTGCTCAACGAGGGAACATATTATTAAGGAAAAACACAGTGGAGGACTATCAGGACATTTTGGATAGGATAAAACATATACTCAAGTAAGTGCTTTCAATTATTTTCTAGGTATGCATAAGGATGTGAAGAAATTTGTGGAGAAGTGTAGGATATTTCAGTGTGTGAAAGGAAGGTCTCAAGACACATGACTATATCAACCACTGGCCATCCCAAGCAAACCATAGGATTCCATCACCATGGATTTTTTTGGGGTTTCCCAAAAACTAGAGGGGAAATGATTCAATCTATGTTGTGGTAGATACGTTTTCCAAAATGGCTAATTTGATTGCCTGTAAGAAGACTAGTGATGCAACTAACATTGCCATTTTTTTCCAGAAATAGTAGGGTTGCATGGTCTACCTATTAGCATTGTCTCTGACAGAGAAACAATGTTCGTTGGTCATTATTGGAGGACTCTATGGAAGACACTAAGTACTAATATTAGCTTCAGCTCAGTGTATCATCCACAGACTAATGGAAGATTGAAGAAGTAAATAAGAGCTTGGGGAACACATTGAGGAGTCTTGTGTAAGGAAATCCTAAACAGTGGGATCTAATACTAGCTCATGTATAATTTGCTTATAATGACTCTCTGTTAAGAACCAAACATCAATATAGCATAGAAAAACCTCAGGAAAAGTACTCAACGCCTTGAAAAAGAGATAATCTCAGATAATAAGCCTCTTCGAGGGGGAAACCTCCTTTTACCCCACTTAAATGTTCAAGTACAAGA
>SNQJ01S0002887.1:0-23751 GCA_010110895.2 Picea sitchensis | reverse complement strand
AAGAAGTGTACCTTTATTGGATATGGTGTTAATGATTTTGGTTATCGTTTATGGGATTATGAAAATAACAAAATCATTAAGAGTAGAGATGTCATATTCAATGAGAAGGTCATGTACAAAGATCAGTTGCAGGGAAAGAAACAGGAAAAAAAAAAACAAGAATACACAGTGCTTGATGAGATCACTGAAAAAGAAATTCCAAAAGAACCAGAAAATCAAAATGTATAACAACAGGAGTAGCAGGTACCTCAAACACATGCAGGTGTTGTTAGAAGATCTACCAGGTTAAGTATACCCCCTGAATGATACTCTCCTTCATTGTATTATTTATTGGTGACTGATTCTGGTGAACCAGAATGTTATGAAGAGGCAATGCAGGTAGACCCCAAAAAGAAGTGGGAGCAATGCATGAAAGATGAAATGGATTCCTTGGAAAATATCCAGACTTGGGAATTGGTTCAGTTGCTTGCAGGAAAAAGAGCATTGCAGAATAAATGGGTTTACAAGTTGAAGGAAGAAGATGGAGGAGAAAAGTGGTACAAGGCTAGACTCATTGTAAAGGGGTTTGCACAAAAGAAAGGTATAGATTTTGATGAAATATTTTCTCCTGTTGTGAAAATGACTTCAATTAGGACTATTTTAAGTCTTGTGGCAGTGGAAGATTTGAATCTTGAACAGTTAGATGTAAAAACAACTTTTCTCCATGGGGATTTGGAGGAAGAGATTTATATGCAGCAGCCACAGGGGTATGAGGTCAAAGGGATGGAGAATTTGGTATGCAGGTTGAAGAATAGCTTGTATGGCCTAAAACAAGCTCCAAGGCAGTGGTATTTGAAGTTTGACAGGTTTATGATAGAATAGGGTTATAGTAGATGTCATTATGATCACTGTGTTTATTTTAAAAAGATAGGAAATGGAAGCTTTATTATCTTGCTATTGTATGTAGATGACATGCTTGTTGTAGGGTCTAATATGCAGGATATAAATGTGCTCAAGAAGAAATTAACCAATTCATTTGCAATAAAGGATTTGGGTGCTGCAAAGAAAATCCTTGGCATGAGAATAACAAGAGACAGAAAAAATCGCAAATTGACATTATCTCAAGGTGAGTACACAGAGAAGGTGTTGGAAAGGTTTAGAATGTAGAATGCAAAACCAGTTAGTACACCTTTGGCCAGCCATTTCAAATTAACTAAGGAAATGTGTCCCAAGACACAGGAGGAGATATAATACATGTCTAGGGTCCCTTATTCATCAACAATTGGCATCTTGATGTATGCAATGGTTTGCACAAGACCAGATATTGCACATGCAGTGGGAGTTAGGAGCAGGTATATGAACAATCTAGGTAAAGAACATTGGGAGGTAGTAAAGTGGATTCTCAGGTATTTGAGATGTACTACTAATCATGCATTATGTTTTGGAGGTTCAGACACTTTTCTACAGGGATATGTTGATTCAGATATGGCAGGTGATAAAGACAGCAGGAGGAGCACCACAAAGTTTTTTTTTACTATAGGTGGAACAACCATAAGTTGGATTTTGAAATTGAAAAAGGTTGTTTCACTTTCAACAACAGAGGCAGAGTATGTTGCTGCTACAGAGGCTAGTAAAGAGATGATTTGGTTACATAGGTTTATGGAGGAATTGGGAAAGAAGCAAGAGAACAATAGGTTGTACTGTGACAGTGAGAGTGCCATTCACCTTGCAAAGAACTCAGCCTTCCATTCGAATACTAAGCATATACAACTGAGGTACCACTTCATACGATCCATCTTGGAAGATGGACATTTGAAGTTGGAAAAGATACACACTAGCCAGAATCTTGCAGACATGTTAACAAAGGGAGTAACCAGGGAGAAACTGAGTTCCTTCTTAGTTTCAGTTGGTCTTCAAGAATGAAGATGAAGATGAGAAATTTGCCAGGTCCAAGAAGGTTCAAAGTCCAGCATATACAATAGCGATGGATTTGTTGAGATCAGTCTCCAAGTGGGAGATTGTTGGTTGTGGAGCCTAATTATCTTCCTGATTCAGAGGTCTTTTTTACTTTCAGTCGTGTTTATACCCCATGAAGTATTTACACCCCAGAAGTATGTACGCTTTTCCACGCGGGGGAGTGCAGAGGGGGGTAACCCCCTCTGCAGGGTCCAAGGGGGCTATCCCCTTGGCCAGGGGGCAAGCAGGCCCCCAGTGGGGGTTCGGGGGCAAAGCCCCGAAGGAAAAATTGCCTTGTAAATGTAAATTGTAATTTCATTGTAAATATGGACCGTTCATTATAAGGTCGCAGATCTAACGGTAGAGATTATGTTAGGGTTTTTTTCCCTAGAAGGAAACCCTCTTTTATGAGGGAAATGTATTGCAGCTATGGTTGATGGCGAATATTGTATTCTGAGAGAGGAGACTGTGAGAGAAAGAAGAGGAAGTTACAACAGGTTTCGCTATAGGTTGTATCCCTTCATTTGCTGGATAATAATAATGGAAGGACCTGGCAATTTCTCTGGTGGACGTAGCCCACATTGGGTGAACCATGTAAATTCGTGTCTCTCTTGTATTGTGTATCTTATGTGTTTTGTTTCCGCATTTGTTTTGTTTTATTGCTCCATGGTCCTATTTTTCTAACAATTAAGTGTGAGTAGTGTTATTTCGCGAAGTAGTGCTTACCCGACTGATGGAAAGGGGGTGTTACAGTATGGTATCAAAGCGTTACAGCTCAGGATGTAAGAGTGTTACAGAATGGTATCAGAGAGTTACAACTCAGAATGTAAGAGTGTTATAGAATGGTATTAGAGTGAAGGTTTCAACGTTGAGCCTAGATGGGCCAGTTGAGTGGTCTTTGGACCAAGGGTGGAGGAGAAATTGTGTCTGGAGGACCAATTTCAGACCTTTGAATGCTCCTGAGTGTCAAGGAGTTACTTGACCGTGTTACCAAGATCAGGAGGTGTAACGGTGTTATGAAATCGCAGTCGATGTGGTATCTGGCCATAGGGAGAGAGGACTCCACATCAGAAGTGTTGGAGCCATAGCATCTATTCGGGGAAAAGGAGAACCCTCGTGACCGTTGGATCTAGAAAACGTGCACAGGGTTTAAAAACCCTTTGGAGTTTCATAGGAACGTGGAAATCGTGATACGTGAAACCCCGAATTCATCGGGACAATCCATTGGGGGGAACACGTGGCTGTCGGATGACGTTTCGGCACCCAGGAAACCAAAAGGGAAGAAACTTGTTTTCACAAGTCGCGAAATAGCGAAACCCTAAATTCTGAAATGATCTACACCGTAGATCATAAGATAGGAACTTGACCGTTGGATCAAGTGGAGGGGTAGACAGTGATTTCAGGATTTTGGCAAACAGAAATTCGAGAGGTGTGGATGCACGAACTCCCGATGCCCGAAACCCCGAAACCTCAAAAGGATCTACGCTACAGATTTGAGAAAGGTCTAATCGTTGGATTCCACTTGGAACAAACGTGGACACATGGGTGTGTACCATGTGCCAGTGGGATAAAAGAAAAGTGAGCATGGTGGGACCCGATGATGTCATTATAGATAACGTGGAACCTCCTGAGGGTGCCACTCGCCACTGTAGATGTGGATACAATTGTGCTATGTGGGCCCGGAGGGTAAAGTAAATCGAGATTTTGGGATTCGCAAAGGAGGAGTGCGAGGGCTCAACACTCCAACTCGTGAAGTCGTGAGTTGCGATAGGTGCTAGCACTTAGCTCTAGCCTATGGTTATATGTAGCAGGCACTAGAGAGGAGGGATCCATACCCATATCGCATCTCGGGTATCGACGTTTGGAGGAAGAAGAGTCTAGGGTATTCGACTCGCGAACTCGGTAGATCACGAAGTGGTGAAAGGTGACTTTGGTTACGAAGGTAGGGAGAAAGAGGGAGCTATCACCCGAAAGCGAGTATGAGAGTCTCGTGGACCGAGACCTTGAAACCAGAAGTCTCGAAAATTACAGAGCCGAATAGAGCTCAGAAAACTTAATGGAATTGAAACGTTTTACTTGTTCACGTTGGTTTATGAATGTTGTAAGTTTTCTTGAAGGTTTAAGGGCTTGAAAAAATTTGGTTGATTTCACCTTGTGTGTGCAGAGTTCAATGAGTGTCAGGGCAACCGTGAATCTACGTCGAGTATAGAAATGGAAGAGGTGTGGATTGCCTCCATTTCAGAGAGCGAAAGAGAAGGAAGGGATGTCAACCTGGGAGTCGAATGATCAAACTCTAATGGGCATGGAAAAGAGATGGATAAGGAAGGACATATGATGAAACTCATTGAAATATTGCAGAAAGATGCCCAGGCTTGCCAAGTTGATAGCCAAAAGTTCATGAGGGTCAGGGATCAGCAGGGAGAATTCAACTTAAAAGTGTTGAAGAACCTGGAAAGAATAGAAAGGAAGTTGGAGAAGAGGAGTGACTCAAGTAAGATAGAGAGTCGCAGGACCCCTGAAAGGAAAAGAATATCAAGAAGTGTCAGAACCCCTGAGAGAAGAAGGAGATCAAGGAGTGGTAGCAGACATCATCATTGCTCCCCAAAGCATTCCAGTAGGGAGGCACATATTAGTTCAAGCCTGTCCCCTACTAGAAAACACCGAACATATGGAAGGGATGAATTGAAAGGAGAGATGAACAAGATCAAGCCTCCAACGTTCGATGGAGAACATAAGAAGGAGGAAGATGCCGAAACATGGTTGCTAGGCATGAGGAAATATTTCCAACTGCAGAATTATTCCCCTCATGCAGAAGGAAGAATTGTGATGTATCAACTAAAAGGAAAATCATCCACGTGGTGGGATCAGTTTGTGTAGGTGCAGCACATCAGAGAGAAAGATATCACTTGGAAGGAGTTCAAGAGGTATTTTGAGAAGAAATACCTGACCAAAAGGTACTATGAAAGAAAGATGAAGGAGTTCTTCGAACTCAAGTTGGGTAGCATGACCATCAATGAATACGAATGAAGGTTTTTTGAACTATTGAAGTATGTTATGTTCATCAAAGATGAGGTTGTCAAGATTCAGAGATATCTGAGTGGACTGCCACCTTCTATTGGTGACAAGATTCAGTATGATGATCCTAAGAATATGGAAGAAACAATAAGAAGGGAAAAATGCTTATATGAATAGCCAAGAGAAAGGCCTACTTTTCATAAGGCTTGGGATGATCAGAAGAAGTTTAGGAAAGAGCAGAGGCAGAAGGGACACAAGCCTCCCTTTTTTAGAAACAGTCGTCAGGGACAACCATCTTTCAGAGAGCCCAGGAAGGCTGAAGTGGGTGAGAAAATGCCCAGACCGCCACCTATGGAGTGTTGGGGCTGTAAAGGGAACCATAGGTACATGGACTGCCCCCACAGAAAAGATAAAGTGAGAACCGTCCACAATGTTTAGCAAGATGAAATAGTGGAGTATATTGTCAGCAGAATGACAAGGATCTACGCATCCTTGGACAACAAGCAAGCAAACTTTCAATCGCACATGATTGAAGTGGAAGGTATGATCAACAATTGACCATTTATTATTTTAATTGATTCCAGGGCTAGCCATAGTTATGTAGATCCTAGGGTGGTGGAAATTTTGCATTTATCAAGAAGAAAACATGAAAGGTCTTGGTTAGTGCAGTTGGCTACAGGAACCAAGAGGAAGGTCACTGAATTGGTTAAATCTTGTTCAATAGACATGAATGGACTGAGCACGAAGGTTGAATTGAATGTTCTACCTTTAGGCTCTTATGACTGCTTAATTGGGATGGACTAGTTGGACCAGCACCATGCCCTCCTGGACTGTCATAACAAGAGTTTTACATGCATGGATGAGGAGGGAAATTGGAAAACAGTCCAAGGAATTCCTAGAGTTGTGGCTGTTAGAGAAATCTCAGCCATGTAGTTGAAGAAGTGTTATAGGAAAGGCTGTCAATTATTTGCATCCCATGTGGAGGAAGCATCCAGAGATGAAGTCTTAAGAATTAGATACCATTAGGTACTCACTGAGTTCAAGGACGTATTTCAGGAGGTACCTAGACTACCTCCGAAGAGAGATATCGATTTTTCTATAAATTTGATGCCTGGAGCATCTCCGGTGTCGAAAGCTCCTTATAGAATGAGTATGCCAGAGCTGAAAGAGTTGCAATTTCAGCTTGAAGAGATTCTAAAGAAGGGGTACATTCACCCCAGTGTGTCACCTTGGGGTGCCTCGGTCCTGTTCGTAAAGAAGAAGGATGGGACGTTGAGGTTGTGCATTGATTTCCAACAGTTGAACAAGGTAACTATCAAGAACAAGTATCCTCTGCCGAGGATCGATGATCTTTTCGATTAGTTGAAGGGTGCGAAAATATTTTTGAAGATAGATCTCAGATCAGGATATCACCAAGTAAGAATAAAGGATGAGGAATCAGCAAGACCGCCTTTAGAACAAGGTACGGTCATTACGAGTTCACAGTGGTGTCGTTTGGACTGTCAAACACACTTGATGTTTTTATGTTCTTGATGAAGGGTGTATTCAGGAACTATTTAGACAAGTTTATCATAGTTTTCCTATATGACATCTTGGTGTATTCCAAGTCAGAGGAAGAGCAGGAACAACACCTGAGGATAGTACTGCAAGTGTTGAGAGAACACCAGCTATATGCTAAGTTGAGCAAATACTCATTTTATCAAAGAAAGATCCATTACTTGGGACATATTATTTCAAAAGAAGGGATCGTTGTGGATCCTGAGAAGGTTGAGGCCATCCAAGAATGGTCAGTGCCAAGGAATGTGACAAAAGTTAGATTCTTTATGGGTCTGGCGGGCTATTATAGAAGGTTTATCGCAGGGTTCTCAAAGATAGCTCACCCTATCACTTCCTTGAAAAGGAAGGAGAAAATTTTTCAGTGGATTGAAGAGTGTGAAGAGAGTTTCCAACAATTGAAGCAGTTGTTAACCAGCGCTCCAATCCTGAGAATTTCAAATCCAAATATGGATTTCGTGGTCTGCACAGATGCGTGTAAGGAAGGGTTGGGAGGAGTTCTCAACCAAGATGGACTGGTAATCTATTATGAGTCCAGGAAATTGAAAGAGCATGAAAAGAATTATGCCACTCACGATTTGGAGCTGGCAACAATCATCCACACTCTGAGGAAATGGAGACATTACCTCATGGGAAGAAGATTTGAATTGAGAATAGACCACCACAGTATGAAATATTTGTTTGAGTAGCCAACCTTAACCGCTTGACAAAGCAGGTGGTTGGAGTTTCTGTGTGAATACGACTTTGATATCAAGCATATCAAAGGGAAGGAAAACAAGGTGGTTGATGCACTCAACAGAAAGGTGCATGAATTACATGCTACAACCATTAGCATGTACAAGACAGATATTAAGGATAGAATTTTGGAAGTTGTAAGTGTTGATTTGCAGTAAAAAGACTTGGTAGCAAAGCTACAATAGCGTGAGAGACCATAGAAAGAGGAAAGTTACACCTTGGGAGATGATGGAATACTTCTGTACAAAAACAGAGTGTATGTACCCAATGTCCAGGATTTGAGACTTTAAATTCTAAAAGAAATGCATAATGTGACATATGCTAGACACCTTGGACATCAGAAGACTGTGGAAGCAGTCAAAAGCCATTACTTTTGGTCGGGTTTGAAGAGGGAGATTGTTGAATACATTGCCAAATGTGTGGAATGCCAGAAAGTTAAGGTTGAGCATAGGCACCCAGCAGGGTTGCTGCAGCCTTTACCCATTCTTGAGTGGAAGTGGGAAGTGGTGACCATGGATTTTATTACAGGATTGCCCAGAACAAGAAATAAACATGATTCAATCATGGTTGTGGTGGACAAGCTTACAAAAGATGCCCATTTTATTCCATTGAAAACCACTCACAAGGCAACAGATGTTGCCGATATCTTCTTAAAAGAAGTGGCACGCTTGCATGGAATTCCTAGGATGATTGTGTTTGATAGGGACCTGAAATTCACCTCGAATTTCTAGAAAGAATTGTTCAAAGGATTCAAAACAAATATGAATTTTAGTACATCATATCATCCTAAGTCTGATGGACAGACAGAGAGGGTGAACAGAGTAATAGAGGACATGCTAAGAATGTACGTGATGGACAAACCATCAAGAGGGGAAGACTACCTGCATTTGGTAGAATTCACCTACAATAATGGGTATCATGCATTGTTGAATATGAGCCCATTTGAAGCGCTTTATGGAAGAAAGTGCAACACTCCAGTGAGTTGGCATAATCCAGCTGACAGAGCAGTAGTTGGGCTAGAGTTGCTCAAAGAGATGGAAGACCAAATGATAAGAACTAAACATAATTTGAAAGCTGCCTAGGATAGGCAACTAAGTTATGCTGATAAGAATAGAACCCACAGAGAATTCAAAGTGGGTGATCATGTTTTCCTGAAAGTGAAAACTAACAGGAGTTCCCTAAAGCTGGGAAGTTGCTCCAAGTTGGCAGCAAGATACTGTGGGCCTTTTGAAATCATGGAAAGGATTGGGCCAGTTGCATACATGCTTGCATTACCTGCATCTATGACTGTACATAATGTGTTTCATGTTTCACTACTTAAGAAATATATACCTGATGCTAATCATATTATCGATTGGAATGTGATTCAGGTGGAACCAGAAGGTGTCCTACAAGTGCATCCTATGCGCATATTGGATAGGAAAAGCAAACAGCTTCATAATCGATCCATAGAGCTTTTCAAGGTCCAGTGGACCTGGTATGGTCCTGAGGATTCAACATGGGAGCATGAAGATGTTATGTGAGTGGAGTATCCGCATATTTTTGAAAATTTTGAAAATCTTGTAGATGCAGTGTAAAGTTGCACTGAGGACAGTGCAGAAATAAGGGGAGGGGGATTGTAATGTCCCCAAGGTTGAGACCTATTGTAAATATTGTTTATGAAATGAATTTTAAATATGTTTTATAGGCTGGTGAGTCGAGTTTATATAAGCTAGTGGGCTTATGTGATTGTTAGGCCAAAGAGCCTAAGTGTTGAAGGCCAAGAGCCTGATTTTGTACCTGTATTTGTGCGGAATGGTAATAAAATATAAACAACACTACGTGCAGACCAACCACGATGAATGAGTGATGGGGGACTAAGATTCCACAGAGTGGGAAAGGGATTAGGGGTTGGAAGGTGGGAAAAGGGGCTAAGTCTAGGGGCTTAAGCCTTGGGAATAATATTTTAATATTATTCCAAAAAGGGCATGTGCATAATATGTTTTTACCCTAAGTTTTTTTTGGAATGACAGGTGACTTCCAAATGGGAGGAACACATGTTGATGGAACGCATGTAGTTTCATGGGTGACAAGTGTCAACCCAAGCCCATGCAAATAAGAGGGCTGAGATGAGTCATGTTGGGGGTTCCTCCTCCATTCGACCCTTGATAGCCTAAGAGTGAACTCGTTAGACCTCTGTAAGAGACCTCATGAAATTCTGAAATAGCGGGGGGGGGGGAGTCTGTGTTGATTTTGGGGATAGCCGGTGTTGATTCTAGAAAGTCGAGACATCCTCTGTCTGAACAGATTGAGCCTGTGTCTGGAATCTCTATCCCAAAGCCATAACTGTGAGACCATCCTGTCATTATTGAGCATGTTGGAAAGCCCGTGTCTATTATCCACGTTGGTTGTTATGGCCACGCAGTGCTGGACTGCATGTGGCTTGTTGGCCATTTTGTACAACACTCTCTCCAGAAGAGAGAGGTGATTGAAGTTGGAAGAACAGGTTTCTTGGCCTGTGAGCGATTCTCTCCAGGTGAGAGAGTGCGCAGAGGAGGGAGAGAACTCCTGGAAAGAACCCTGTAGCTGCCACAAAGCTCGAAGACTTTCGGTCTGGTCTGTTGCTGAAACCTAAGGTAAGGGAGGTTAGCAGCCGAAGGACTGTCTAGGTGACAGAGAAAGTGTATACTCCTGGAGTGGAACAGGCATGTGCAGAAGGAGAGCCTGTGGGCGGTGAGTATGAGTAGTTCCTGGGAGAGAATTCCTTCCTTGGGACTGTGTGTTTTCCCTATAACCTCAACCTAGCCTAGGATTCCTTGCCTTGGGGTGGAGCTTAGTCCTAGCTCGGGGGTGACCTAATGCTGAGCCTGATGAGCAGTGCGGTCTAAGGCTGGGAGATTTGTGGAAGGCCTGCACCTGATTGGTGGAATTACCACCATTTTCAAAGATAAGTACTAGAGTATGTTTCAAATATGTTACTGCATGTTTGTGTATTTACAATTATCATGTACTCTATTGTGCATATGAATTAATGCTAATGCCATGTTTTAAAATTATGTTAGCAATAATTCTTAGGCTTACTCTGAGTTTGAATGTGTTTAACCTGTTTTAAATGCATGTCATATATTTATATAATTAAGTGTGAGTAGTGTTATTCCAAGAAGTAGTGCATGAGTAGTGTTATGTCATATATTTATAGCTCAGAATGTAAGAGTGTTACATTGTTCCCCTATTTGAACATCAACTAGACACCCCCTAGTTAAACAACCACTAGATTGTTAGAGATATTTCTATTTTCAACTCACTAGTTTAGTGGTAGTTAACTAGAGCTAGTTCTATTTTAGAATTTCTATTTTTAGACCATCACTATTATGCATGCATGCATTCCTAAGAAGAGCTCATTGTTTGTTTGATTTTCTTAATTATGGAATGTTCATACCTATATGAGTGTATATCGCTCATTCATTGTATGCATTATTGATTAGCTCATTGGAGTAGTGTGAATATATTTTCACATTCTTCCATATTGAATCTCTTGTCCTTCTCTTGATAATCTTTGTTTGTATTTTCTTTAGCTATGTCTCCTGTGTAGGTTTCTATGAAACATTGACATGGTATTAGAGGCGAGCTTCTTAGAGAAAACCAGACAAGCCAGAGAAGAGACAAATCAGAGTTTCGGTGAGCGTAATCTGTGTATATGAAAGTGTTGCACCCTCTCCCTATCAAAAGGTGTGATAGTCATAGGAACAATTAAGAAATTGGAATTTATGGACTGTGTCGCACCCTCCCTTCTCATTTTTCCATAGTGTTGCACCCTCTGAACTTCCATAGTGCAACACTAAGGCCAGTTGAATTTATGAACTATGTCACACCCTCCCTTCTCATTTTTCCTTAGTGTCACACCTTATGAACTACTAGAGTGTAACACTAAGGTCAGTGTCACACTATATCCTTAAGTAGAGTGCAACACCCTTCAAAATTTCCTTTTTTTTGTTGCGATTTCTCAAAAATTTCACTTGCAAATTGAGAGTAATTTTTTAGGTTTTTTAGAACCAGTAAGAGGGATGTGGATACGACACCAATTATTTAGTCAAATTTGGTGATAATTCTCATACCGTACAATTATTTTGAATGGAATCCAAAGGATGAATTACAACTCAAAAGGAAAGGATTGTACAATTTGATGATGGCGACATAAACAAAACCTACAACAACGATTGAGAAGACCAGTTGGGCGAACTGTAAGGATGAGGCCACATGACTTCTTCTTGAATTAGTTTTAGTTGATTTATATTTTCATGTTGCCACATGCAATATGCCAAATGATATCTGGACCACCTTGGAAGGTATCTTAGGAAAGCGGGATGAGATGAGAGGTCATATGCTTGAGGTAGAGTTGAATACCTTGGATCCTAAAAGTTTTGATAATATACATGGTTTATTTACCAAGTTTAAATATTTGATATTGAGCTTGACATATTATGGTATTGATAAGTATAAAAAGGTGGACCAAATTATTCTAACAATATTGGCTAAGCTAGGACCAAAATATGTTATCTATGTCTCCACTTTCCATTCTGGCAAATATCTCTTGGGATCAATGGGGAAGATGCCTATCATGGTGCAGTTTGTTGATTATCTCACACATGAGAAGGAAAAAATAATTTAGATGGGTCTAATTAAGTAACCCAAAGTACATGCAATCACCATACAATATGGAAAAGGGTCGGCCAATCAAAAATCCACATAGAAAGGAAAGGGGAAATAAAAAGAAAATGAGGGATATTCCAAACCCTTCCAGGATTCTTCAGGTTCCAAAGACTTCAAATTCCAAAGAGAAGAAGAATAAGAAGGGAAGACAATGCACTTATTGAAATAAACCAAATCATGATTAATCCACATGCATGAAGAAGAAAAACGATCTTATGGCACATGTACTTCAATAGAAAAACCTTGGAAACTTCATTCCTGAAGGAGCCAAGAAGAAGAAGGAAGAAGATCTTGCTCCTAAGAAAGGTAATCATCATTCTCTTGTTACGATTAATTCCTCATATGATTCATGGGTTATAGATTCTGTCACATCACATCAAATGGAAACGCAAGAGGAAGTTTTTACTTCTTTGATTTCATGCTCAATAACCCCTGTTCTCATGGGGGATGATACTCCAATAGCAACAGAAAGAGAGGGAAGAGTGGAAATCCCTAATGGTAGTTTTGAGATTGTTTTACATTTTCCAAATCTTTCTATAAATCTTCTATCATTTTATGAGATCACTCAAACAGGTAAAAAGGTTGAATTTACATAAGATTCAATTTTTGTACTTGACATGCATGACAATTCCATTATTGCAATTGGTGAGGTAGATCACAAGTCAACATTGTATAAATTCACTAAGTTTGATGACCATGGCTCCTCTTTACTACTAACGCATGTTGATGATAGTAGCAGAGTATGGCATGAGATATTTGGTCATTTAAACTTTAGGTACATGCAACGAATTGCCAAGCAAGGAATGATCAAAGGCTTGCAAGACATTCACTTTTCTGAAGGGGTTTGTGAAGGATGCATTCTTGGAAATAATCCTGAAGAGAAGTTTGAAAAGGGGAAGGAAAGAAGAGCCTCCTCTTCCTTAGAGCTTGTTCACAGTGATCTCATGGGTCCATTTCCACATATGTCCATCAACAAAGAAAGGTATGTCCTTACATTTATTGATGATTAGTCATGCCATACTTGGGTTTATTTTCTCAGGAAAAAGTCTAAATTTTTTGAGCATATCAAAGACTTCAAAGCTCTAGTAGAGACACAGAGTGGGAAGAATATCAAGATCCTTCATATAGAAAATGGGGGGGAGTATATAAAAAAATATGTACATAATATTTGTCATGAGGCTGGTATCCAATTGCAACATACAGTTCCATACACTCCACAATAAAATGGAGTTGTTGAAAGGAAGAACATATCTCTTAAGGAGATGACCAGTTGCATGTTGCATGGGAGGTCTCTTCCTTCCAAGCTTTGAGCTGATGAACTTAACTGTGTTTCTTACATACCATACAGATCTCCTCATAGATCTGTTGAGGACATGAAACCTTTTGAGGCTTAGACAAGGGACAAACCAGATGTCACGCACTTCTTCATCTCTGGATCTCATGCATGGGCCCATATTACTTCTAAAAAGAAGAAAACATTATATCCATAGATAACACCTTGCATATTTGTGGGATATCTAGATGATGTGAAGGGGTACATGTTGATTGACCCATCTATAGACCGGATCATCGTTCAGCGCAATTTTCAGTTTGAGGAGAGTCCTTTACATGCACCACTGGTGAAACATGCAGATACTCTTGTGCTTCCATCAATTCCAAACATCATAGATGATGATTCCATACACTTAGATGCTATATATATAGACTCGTATTCATATAATTATGTACATGGAGAAGAGCACGTAGTACATCCAGATGAGGATTCAACGCCTAAGCTTCAACAAATTCCCAAGTTGGCATAGTCCACACTTCATGAAGTAGGAGACCTTGTAGGGGATCCATTGAATTCTAGGAGGACTCGATCTTAGCATGAGGATCCTTCTCATGTATTTTCTACTTCTGAACCAACAATGCCCATGCATTTCTATATGGTTCAATCTTTCTATCCACAATTCTACAATGAGGTTGTGGGAAATCCATTATGGGATGTAGCCATGTAGGGGGAGTATGCTTTACTCCTAGAAAATCATACTTGGGATCTAGTTCCACTTCCACTAAGGAGGAAACTTGTCAGATGCAAATGGGTATATAGGACCAAGAGAGAAACATATGGTCAAGTGAGCGGGTACAAGGCAAGATTAGTTTCAAAATGATTTCAACATATTCATGGGATAAATTATGATGAGACCTTTTCTCCTTTAGAAAAGATGGACTCCATTCGCTTGGTTCTAGACATTGCAGCAACTAGAGGATGGGAAGTTCACTAGATGGACGTGAAGAATTATTTTATTCACGGTGATATTTTAGAGGATATCTACATGGATAATCCATTGAGGTTCATTCAAAACTCATCTTTAGTATGCAGACTGGAGAAGTCACTCTATGGATTCAAGCAGGCACCTAGAGCAAGGTATGAAAAGATGGATTCTTATCTTCTTTCACATGATTGTGTTAGATGTAAATATGATTGCAATGTTTACATGCTGAGTACTACTGACTCTTTCATGATTTTAGTTCTCTATGTTGATGATCTTTTGATCATTGGTAGCTTTACTTCAACCATTGTTGTGGTCAAAGACATTTTGCATGACATGTTCTCTATGACAGACATGGGTCCACTTCACTTCTTTCTTGTTCTTGAGATTAGTCAAGATTCTTCTAGTATCAAAATTTCTCAAGCTAAGTATGCATGGATCTTCAGGATAGATTCCACATGACATACTGTAAGTTTGCACCTACACCCTTCTTATCTAGGATTAGACTTGAGGATGGTGGGGATACACCATTAATGGGCAACACTTTATATCGATAATTGGTGGGGAGTCTTTTGTATCTCACGCACACTCATCTAGATATCTCATATGCAGTAGGAGCAGTTTTCAGATACATGCAGGAGCAGTTTTCAGATACATGCAGGAGCCCCATGATCTACACTAGAAGGATGCCAAACACATCCTCAGATATTTTCATGGCACCATGAGTTACGAGATTCACTATGCAGCTAGTTGTGCATTAGATCTCATAGGCTTCACAAATTCATATTGGGTTGGAGATGGCATAGATCACAAGTCCACTTTAGGGTACACTCTTAGTTTGTGGTCAGGCCCTATTTGTTGGTCAACTAAGAAGCAATCAACCATTTCTTTATCTTCTGCAGAGGCCGAGTACAAAGGAGTAGTCAACTGTGTCATCCATGAACTTTGGCTTCAACACCTCCTTACTGAGCTTGGTATCCTATTTCACTGTTCGACCGTCATATGGTATGACAATCAAAGTACATTGAGATTTTGTAGAGATCCAATATAGTGGAAGCAAACCAAACACATTGAGGTCCACATGCATTTCATCAGAGATCTAGTACATGACAGGATCAGTGATCTGCAATTATGTCCTTCCTTTGAACAAACTACTCACATCTTCACCAAGATCTTTACTAGGTTGAAGCTTTAGACTTTCTGGGATTGTCTTGGAGTGAAGAACATAGTTTCCTAGTAGCTTCCTTTTCTTCTTTTGATGCATTGTCTTTTGAGGGGGAGGAGGGGGTGGGGGGGGGCAGTTCCTATGTGGTTTTCCCTCTTTCCTCATTTTCATTCAGTATTCATTAGTTTCATTGTACATGAGTACCTAATATGGCCTAATTGTCGGGACTCATTTTTTATTACTCCATAGTGATGTTCAAGGGGGTTGTTGGAGATATTTCTATTTTCGATTCACTAGTTCAACGGAAGTTAATTAAAGCTATTTGTATTTTAGACCATCACTATTTCTATACAGCCTGAGTGGGCCTAATGGTTAAGAACATGTGTTTCCTCTTAAGAGGTCATAGGTTCAAATCTAGAGGAGGGTAGGGTATGTATACCTTCGTAGACTTTACCAGCCAAATCACTGGGCGGAGGGGGTCCCTTGTTTGGTGTGCTGGCTTGGACGTGACCTTAAAAATAGATTATTATATTATTATTATTATTATACATTCCTAAGAAGAGCTCATTGTTTGTTCACTTTTCTTAATTATGGAATGTTCTGTCCTATATGAGTTGATATTACTCATTCATTGTATTCTTATTGATTAGCTCATTGGAGTAGTGTGATTATATTTTCTCATTATTCCATATTGAATCTCTCGTCCTTTCTTGATAATCTTTGTTTGTACTTGCTTTAGCTTATACCTTCGTAGACTTTACCAGTCAAATCGTTGGGCGGAGGGGGGTCCCTTGTTTGGTGTGCTGGCTTGGCCGTGACCTTAAAAATAGATTATTATATTATTATTATTATTATACATTCCTAAGAAGAGCTCACTGTTTGTTCACTTTTCTTAATTATGGAATGTTCTGTCCTATATGAGTTTATATTACTCATTCATTGTATTCTTATTGATTAGCTCATTGGAGAAGTGTGATTATATTTTCTCATTATTCCATATTGAATCTCTCGTCCTTTCTTGATAATCTTTGTTTGTACTTGCTTTAGCTAAGTCTCGTATGCAAGTTTCCATGAAAGATTGACAATAGTCAGATTCTCATAAAGAGAAACTAAAAATCTTTAACATAGAAAAAGATAAATAAGAATATATAATTGTGATTCATTTATTAAAAAATTTAAAAATCCAAGATGTGATTGATTTATTAAAAAATTAAAAAATCCAAAATAATTATAATTATCTATATTATAAGGTTGGATGGATTGCTATAAAAAGAATCTTAAAAAATTTAACATAAATACAAAAAAGATATAAATCATAATTGTGATTTAGTAAAAAAGATTAAAGATTTAGGATATTTGTAACTTTTTATTAACATAGTAGTTATCATAATGAATATCAAATCCACATTGTATTGAAGTGGGGTCTCCTAGCAAAGGAAACCCACACCTTAATGTATTGAACTAAGGAAAATCACAAAACTCATTCTTAATAAAACAATTCTATATCATAATTTTAGTGATTAAAATTTATAATTCTAACAATCAATTAAAAATTATAATATTTTTTATAAAAAAATTATTAAAAAATAAAAATTATTATTACACTTAAATAATTATTCAAATTAAAATGATGATAATAATAAATATTTTTAACCCTATTTTATCATATCATTATATAAGGCCCACTTCCATAACTATTATGTTTGACTTTAATTAAAAATATATATTATTGTAAACCATAATTATTATGTTTGACTTTAAAAATTAAACAATATTTTAGAAATGTTACTTGCTTGATGTTATAAAATGGAAATATGTTTGACTTAAAAAAAAATCAAATAACATTTTAGAATGTTACAAAATGGCATAAACAAATGGAAATATGTTTGACTTTAAAAAAATCAAATAACATTTTAGAATGTTACAAAATGGCATTAACAAGTTGTTTGGTGTTAAAAAAACAAATAAATTTAATTTAAAAAATAATTAATTTTAAATCATAATTATTATGTTTAAATAAAAAATAAAAATAAAACAATATTTTACCAATTACAAGATGACATTTATAGTGACAAGATTGTTGCCCGTTACACAACAAATAAATAAAACGTACCTTTTTTTTTTTTTTAATTTAGATTTGTACCACTTCATCTTAGGTAGGATTTAGTTGTTAAGGGAAATGGTTAACAATGATTTATGATTTAATGTTTAGTATTCATATCAATATCATTTGATGTGAAGACAATTTTCACATTAAAAAAATGATGTTAATTTATTAATATAAGATAAACACATTTTTATTATTAATATAAGATAAACACTTTTTTAGCAAAAATTTACAAAGTATATTTTATGATTTAAATAATGTGATTTATTTTTGGGAAAAAATTTGTTAAATAAAAAAAATGTTATTTTTATTTTAATTTTTGTATAAATGAAAAATTATTTTTTCTTTTGTTATGGTGATCTTATGTTTTTCCTTTTGGTGAAGTAATGTTGTATTTTTTGGTGAAGTAATGTTGTATTTAGAGTGAATGAAATCAAACACAAAATTTAATAATAATAATTAAAAGACAAATTTAATAATTAAAAAACATTAACAAATAAAAATAAAACCAATTTTTTTAAAATTTATTTTTTATTTTAAAAAAATTATAATTTTTTTAACTTAAAATTTATATAAATTATTTTTTAATCTTTTGTTTGATGAGAAATGAATATCAAATTTCAACATTAGTTTTAGAGATATAATTTTCTCACTCTTTTGTTTTTGAATGTTTGAAATGACATTTGCATGAGCAAAATTGTTTGTTTAGTGTTTAAAAACATATAAATAAAACATTTTTTAATTTGGATTTGTACCACTTTATTATGGCATTATCGACAGGATTTATTTGTTGAGAATGGTCAACAAATTTTTATAATTTAATGTTTCACATTCATAATTCATATTATTTGATGGGAAGACAATTTTTACTTAAAAAACAAATTGATGTAAATTCATAAATCTAAGATAAATATTTCTTAATTAAAATTAAAATTTACAAAGTATTTTTTATAATTTAAATAATATAATTTATTTTTTGAAAAGATTTGGCTAAATCAAAATATGAGATTGTGCTTATTGTGAAGTTAAACATTATTTTTTATTAATTATTATGATTTTATTTCTCTCTTTTTTGAATTAATGTTGTATTTAGAGAATTAATGTTGTATTTAGAGTAAGTGAAATAAAATAAAAAAATAATAATAATTAAAAACAAATATCATAATATAAACACTCTAACAATTTAAAAAAAAAACGAATATAATTTTTTTTTCAAATATTATTTTTAATTTTAAAAATTCTCCTATATTTCTTATTTTAAAAACTTTTATATCCAAACTTTTATAATCATTATCCAGTTTTTTATATTTTAGGGGAGAATATTCTACTTGGAGAATATTCTCTTCAGTTGACACTTCAGTTTGACTAGTTGAGTTGAGTCTAGATGTTCCATTGGTTTTGTTACCATGCAACATTAGGATCATCACCATGCTAATGCGCACTTGCCTTGGGATCATCACCAAACTGGCGCATTACCCTTGATTCCTTGATTTAATCCTCACTACACTTTGTTCAGTCGGTTAATTGAAGATTGGTTGACTAGTTAACTCAGCTAGGTGGCAGTTCACTCCTGTAACTGCCTGAGAGACTAGACTAGGTGGAAGTTCACTCCCGTAACTGTTGGTGTGTGTCCATATCACTCTAGACCACCACTATACCGCATTGGTTCTTCTCTAGTGCACATTGATTGAGTCATACATAGTATATCTTGTGTAAAATATTCATTATTCATTACGGGTAATGGGAATTCTTCCATTCTTTCCCTCCTTCTTCTTCTTTCTCAATTTCTCTCTGCAAATGTGTATAGTATTTTCTAGCTAGATATATTTTGTGTAGGTTCAACACATTAACATGGTATCATAGTCGACGGACTCCTAAGAAAAAGATACACAAATAAATTTTGTAGGTACAAAAGATTGAAGACCGTGGAAAGATGGATTTCCAAAAAGAATTAATTCTTACACCTTACAACTAATTTGCATGGAAGGAAAAAATAGTCATACATCTCCGAACCAGAGGATTGTATAGGTTAACCTTGAATATAGACACAGAACCGACATCATCCATAGAAAAATCCAAGTACTTAAATCGAATGGATGAAGCATTCAAAACAATTTGCAATATTATTTATCCCAATCTCCTTTTTCACATATCTTCCTGTAAGACTCCTAATGAAACCTGGACCACCTTGAAAGGGATCTTTGGAAAACATGATGAGATGAGGGGACACATGCTGGAGGTGGAATTTCTCACATTGGATCCAAAAAGCTTCGACAATATCTAAGATTTATTTACAAAGTTCAAGGATTTAATGTCGCAACTCAAAGCTTGTGGGGTTGATAAATCTAAGGAGAAGAAAAAAATGGTTCTCACCATTCTCTCCAAACTTGGTCTTGAATTCTCTATGTTCCTATCCACATTCCATTTAGTCAGATTCACCTTCGGAGCCACCTGGAAGATGCCTTCTCTTAAGGACTTTATTGAATCCTTTACACAAGAGAAAACCAAGCTCATTGACATGGGCAAAATCAAAGGCTCAAAGGTGCATGCACTTACTATGCAATATGGAAGCCATAAATATCAGAAATATAAAGATAAAGACAAAAGTAAATCTCATGCACATCCGAAGAAGGAAGGGTACACAAAACCCTTCATCGATGCCTTCGGATCCAAAGGGGAAAGGGAAGAAAAGGGGATAAATGCACATACTATCACAAAGGATTCCATCTAGAATCCACATGCATGCAAAACAAATAGATATATTGTCTCAAATACTTCAGCAAAACAACATTGGAGATCGCATCCCTGAGGGTTCCAAGAAGAAGAAGCCAAAAGATTTGAATCCCAAGAAAGGTAATTCTAGCCATGCCTTGATTGCCATCAACTCCTCTCTCGATGCTTGGATCGTAAATTCAGGAGCATCACATCACATGGCTACCTCAAAAGTGGTCTATTCTTCATTGGATGCATGCAAAGTTACTCTTATTCTGATGGGGAACAACTCTTCTGTCGAAGTTACTGACAAAGGAAGGATTGAACTCACCAATGGAAGATTCGAGAATGTGTTGCACATTCCCAAACTTTCTGTCAACCTTCTCTTCGTGTTTCAGATGACAAATTCTGGCACTGGAAAGAAAGTCATATTCACACCAAATTCCATGGACATCTATGACATTCAAACCAACTCCAGGGTTCCTACCGGTGAGGTAAATCATCAGTCTAGATTTTATACATTTTCTAAATTCATTGAACCTGATTCTACTTTATTGCTTACTCACGCTGATGAAAGTAGTAGGATATGGCACACAAGGTTTGGACATTTGAATGTCAGATACATGCAACAGCTTAGCAAGCAAAGATTGGTTGATGGTATACCAAACATCCATTTCTCTAAGGGAGTATGTGAGGGATGTGTTCTCGGAAAACACCCTCAAGAGAAATTCGATAAAGGAAAGTCTCAGAGAGCTTCCACGCCTTTAGATATGATCCATAGTGACCTTATGGGTCCTTTTTTCGCATCCATCTATCAACAAAGAAAGGTTTGTTCTTATTTTTATTCATGATTTCTCATGTTTTACATGGATCTACTTTCTCAGGCAAAAATCTGAGGTCTTTCAACACCTCAAAGATTTCAAAGCCCTAGTCGAGACATAGTTCATAAAGATGATCAAAGTCCTCTAAACTGATAATGGGGGAGATTATGTCACTCATAAGATCCATAATATTTTCCATGAGGTAGGGATTCAGTTGCAGCAGATAGTTCCCTATACTCCGCACCAAAACGAGGTTGCTGAGTGGAAAAACAGATCTCTAAAGGAGAGGGCATATTGCATGTTGCATGCAAAGTCACTACCACAAAGGCTATGGGCTGAAGTAATTAATTGTGCAACATACATCCAAAATATATCTCCCCATAGTTCTGTCAAGGATAAGACCTCTACGAGGCTTGGAGCAGCCTCAAACCGAAAGTGAACCACTTTCACATTTTCGGTTCACGTGCATGGGCCCAAATTCCCTCTGAAAAGAGGAAGGCACTTGATCTATAGAGCACTTAGTGTATTTTTGTTGGATACCCCAACGGTGTGAATGGATATAGGATTATTGATATTTCCTCGGACTGGCTCATCATTGAGTGTAGTGTCCAATTCGAGGAAAGTGTCTCGCATGCACCTCAACAACAGCATGTAGACACCTTCATTCTTCCACTTATTCGAGATGATGATCATGCACATGCCGACTCATATTCAGATGAGAGTTCTGATTTAGAGGACTCGTATGATTTAGATATAGAGTAAGTACAGTCAGATGTATATTCAGAGCATCCAGATGTAGTTGCAGAGCCAGAGTAGAGGCCCTAGTGGGCATAGACTACTCTTCAGGATGCAGGGGATCTTGTTGGTGATACAACCAATACTAGGAGGACTCGATCTGATTTCAAGGAGCCTCCTGTTGCACTCACTGCCACTGAACCATTGATGAGGCTACTGGAAATCCATTTTGGGAATCCTCCATACAGGAGGAGTACAAATCCCTCCTCGAGAACCAGACTTGGGATCTAGTTCCCCTTCCTTCTAGGAGGAAACTTGTCAGATGCAGATAGGTCTACAGGACCAAGAGTGCAACGGATGGACATATTATAAGATACAAAGCCAGTCTTGTTGCCAAAGGATTTCAGCAGATGCATGGTATTGACTATGATGAGATCCTCACTCTAGTAGCGAAGATGTATTCCATACAATTGGCACTTGCCATTGCAGAAGCCAAGGGATGGGAAGTCCATCAGATGGACATGAAGAATGCATTTCTTCATGGTGAGCTCTCTGAGGAGATCTATATGGAGCAGCCCCAGGGATTTATGCAGGACTCATATTTGGTATTTTGAATGAAGAAGTCCCTTTATGGCCTCAAGCAGGCTTCGAGGGCATGGTATGCCAAGATGGACTCCTACCTATTGTCACAAAAAATTGTACGTTGTAAATCAGACCCGAATGTCTATATGCTTAGGATGACTAATTCAATTCTACTCTTAGTTATGTATGTTGATGATTTGTTGATCACCGATTTCTCAACTTCAGTGATTGCTACAGTCAAGAGGATTCTACATGACGGGTTTTTGATGACGAACCTGGTTCCGATACACTTCTTCCTTGGACTCGAGATTAGTCAGGATGCATCAGGCATCAAACTGTCTCAGGCCAAGTATGCACAAGATCTCCTTGAGAGATTTCACATGACAAACTACAAGTCTACTCCGACTCCTTTCCTATCAGGAGTCAAACTTGAGGATGGCGGGGAGACTCCACTGGTTGAAAACACACTGTACAAAAAACTAGTGGGGAGCTTGTTGTATCTCACACACTCCAGACCAGACCTCTCTTATACAGTTGGCGCAGTTTCCAGGTTCATGCAGGAGTCACATGAGCTACATTGGAAGGATGCAAAGTGTATCCTTCGATACGTATATGGCACCATCACCTTTGGGATTCATTATGCAATAGACTCGACATTAGATCTCATCCGGTTTACTAATTCTAACTAAGTCGGTGATAACAACGATCACAAGTCCACATATGGTTAGTCACTGAGTCTTGGTTCCAGGCCTATATGTTGGTCGACCAAGAAGCAAGATGCCATTTCTCTATCTTCAGCCAAGGCAGAGTACATAGGGGTACTTAACATAACCATTCAGGCTATGTGATACAACATTTTCTCACTGAGTTGGGCATTCAATTTCACCGGTCGATCATCATCTGGTGTGACAACCATAGCACTCTGAAGTTCTGCAGAGATCCAGTTCAGAGGCAGCGGACGAAGCACATTGAGATCCACATGCACTACATCCGGGACTTAGTACACGAGGGGATCATCGACCTAGAGTTCTTTCCTTCAACAAAACAAATGAGAAACATCTTCACTAAGACCTTCACTGAGCAAAAGCTCCATTCTCTGCAGAGTCATCTTGGAGTGAAGGACACATTTTCCTAGCAACTGTAGTTCTTGTTTTTACGTACATTATACCTTGAGGGGGGGTTTCCAATGAGGTTTTCCCTCTTTCCTCACTTTATTTCAGTGTATCTTTTGTATTTAGGTACCTAACATGGACTCGTTACCAAGACCCATTCTTTATTTTCACCATAGTGATGTTCAGAGGGGTGTTGGTGTTAAGAACCAAACATCAATATAGCATATAAAAACCTTAGGAAAAGTACTCAACGCCTTGAAAAAGAGATAATTTCAGATAATAAGCCTCTTCGAGGGGGAAACCTCCTTTTACCCCACTTAAATGTTCAAGTACA
>SNQJ01S0002886.1:390387-408735 GCA_010110895.2 Picea sitchensis | reverse complement strand
CTAAAGCCCAATTGACAACCTGAGGATAAAAAACCCTCGGTGAAAGGAACTCTCCCAATGAAAACATCCCAAGGTACCTGACCTAACTATGATCCATGCAGACTTATTACATTATCAACCCATGCAGGGGTGCGGAAATTTCGATTACAAAATTTTGTGCTGGAGCATCAAATGCCCAAGTAGAACCAATACTGTCTTCAACATATTTGCATTTGATGATGCATACTTCATGGCACATGAGTTGACCCCCTAGCTGAATAGGCGGTCAATAGAAGGCAAGTTCTTCATATGTTTTTTGACTTGTTAGACTGTGTGAAGTATCATAAACTTATACAATTTGACTTGCTTCATGGCTATTCTTCCCGAAACTTTCGAATTATAAGAAGAAAAAAATGGGGTTTGAAAGAAGTTCATTTATATACGTTGCCACTAGTGCTGAAATTTGACGTTCACCCTTGTCTATAAAAAAAGTCACGACGTGCCAATACTTTTATTACCCTTCAATTTATGCAAACATAAATTAGTAGCATGTCAATTTTAGGTTAAAAAAATTCATGAATATAAAATGCTATTAAATTGGAGGAGTTTATAATCAGATCATACAAAGATATTGGAGAAAACAATGTCTAACTTAATAATAAACAAGACTAACTTAATAATAAACACAAGTTGAAAATATACTTTGGTTTAACCAAATTCCTCCTAGGAGATTATATTTATGTTACATTGTCTAAGCCCTAGAACGTTGTAAGTTGTAAGTTGGATAAAGTTTCAATACTATCTTAGCTAATAAGTTATATAAAGTTTCAACACTATCTATTTGGAATAAGTTATTTAGTTTGTTACTAGAATTTGGATTTAATATTGTCTAAAGATTAGTTATCTCACATTTACAATTTCAAAGAATCTTATCTATCTCACATTTACAATTTCAAAGAATCTTACCTATAAAAGTATTTCAAAGAGATTTTGATTTCTCAAAATTTATGAAGTCGAAAAGCAATCCATAGAAAATTACTTTGAATTTTTTTTCTCTTTTATTTGAACTTTGCACTGGAGAAGCTCTTCACATGCACATCATACACACTTTGCTCCGTCTATTTTTTTTGCATATGGCATTTTGGGCACTCCAATGGAGCAATAGAATACACCCTTGGAATTTGAGCAATAACTTTTGCAATTAGTACTTGGAACCCTAATATTTGAAGTCTCTCTCTCTCTCCCTCTCTCTCTCTCTCTATATATATACGAGTTGGTCCATAGAGTACGCTTGTAAGGAAAAAATGATGGGTAAGTAGTTTTCTAACCCATTAAATTTACGGGTTGACAATTTTACTCCATGCCAATGTTAATAGTTTCCTCTCCACAACCACACATAAATTTATTTAAAATAGGTAAAAACTTTCAAATTGACTGTAAAATTTTAGCATTGCTTGCCACCTTTGTGAATTTTAGCATTGCTTGCCAACTTTGTGAATTGGCGGTAGAATCAATTTCCTTACATCTTTTTATTGTTGTTAGGGTTCTAGGGCTATTGTCATAGAACAAAGTTTGGGTTTTTGACTTTTTTTGGCTTTTTAATGTTTTGTAAATTATTTTCAGGAACTTGCACCATTGTCAAGAAATTACAAGACAAAAAATTTACCCCAAAACCCTAGGACAAATTTTTCCATAAAATCCTAGCAGTCAAAATGCTAAAGGAGATAGAATTTGTGTGGAATAATTGTCAGAGGGGTCTAGGTTATGGAACTAGAGTGAAATGTAACTTTTTCCATTTAGAAAATAGTGGGGGTGTAAATCAGTTTAAATACCACCTTGTTGAAATAGATGGCTAATATGCTTCGACATGCTCAAGTGTAGGTTAGGATGTTAGACACTAGACAAACTTGGGCTTAGTAGCCTTTAATGAGGCTAAAGCCAAGATGGCCAAAATAGATGTTGAAATGCCATCATTAACACTAACATGTTCCAATACACCACTCTATGTAGAATTTGAAATTCCAACCACCACTCAACATAGAGCTTAAGGTCACCATAGCCTTGTGCAACTTCCTAGTCCCACAAACCTTAGCAACTACCAATGGGGGTGGTAGTATACATATATATCTTTTATTCATTGTACACAACTTAGATCTCAACCTTGATTGGAGAGCATAGGTTGGAGGAAGAATGTGCATTCCTAAGTAATAAGCAAGCGTGCATTTTTCCAAAAGCAGGTCCATTCTTTAGGGAAAATATCTAATGTAAAAAATTGAAGACATTATATGATGGCCCACTCTAAAAAATGTGATTGAAGTAAAGATCATTTATGGGTCTTATTGGATATTATAGGAGATTCAATGAGGGATTCTCTAGGATTTCATATCCTATCACATCTTTGCAGAAGAAGGTTAAGAAGTTGGAGTGGACCCCAAAGTGGGAAGAAAGTTTTTAGCTATTGAAGAGGCATCTTACCAGTACTATTGTTGGAGATTGCAGATCCAATCAAAGACCTCATTGTATGCACAAATGCATGCAAACGTATTGGAAGGATCCTTATCTAGGATGGACATCTGGTTTGGTACGAGTCTCGTAAACTCAAGGAGCATGAGATGGAATATCCCATGCATGGCTTAGATTTTGTTGTGATGGTTCATGCATTGAAGATGTGGTGACCCTACCTCATCGATAGAATGTTTGAGTTGAGGACAAACCGCGACAATTTGAAGTATTTGGTCACCCTATTGCACTTGAATGCAAGACATCAAATGCTGTTGGAGTGCCTTAGCGAGTATGATTTTGAGATCAAGAACATCAAAGGAAAAACAAACTAAGTTATAGATGCACGTAGCATAAGAAGACATCTATTTGCCATCAATACTTATGAGATAGATGTGAATACAAAATTAATTGAAGCTCTCGGAGTAGACGAGTATTATCTTCAAGGCAAGGATAAATCACAATGCAAGTATGAAGGATTTCAACATCTTGATGATGGATTTGTTATCACATAGATTGTAGGTTGGGAAAAGCCCGACCCAATCTACAAAAGTGGGACAACTTTGAGAGTATCTACCCACTATCACCTTAAGGCTTATATAGACACTCCCCTCGCTTTAGTGATGATGAAAATCATCACCACAAGGGGGGAATCCCGGTGACCCTAGGGGATTGAGACTAAAAGTGAGGTAATGGAAAGTGAAACCCCTATAGGTCGATTTCAAAAGTGGAAAGAGGCTTGAAAAAGGGTCTTGTTGACGAGGATAGGTTGCCAAATGTTGTACACCTGCCAAACAACGTTAGCCCTACCCAAAACAAGACAAATGATCAAGATACAAGCCAAATAATCAAGGGGACAAGCAAGGAAAGCTTTCTGTCCCAAATTTGCAGCAGTATAAGACAATATATATCAGCAATAAATGATAACAATGGCTGCAAATTATATCACCAAAAGTCAAGTAAATGATGTAAGAAGCTAAGCTAGCAATTACTAGTTTAACTTTAGTGAAATAGAACAAGACTTTAGTGACAATAGAGGGCTATTAGAGAATTTTATCAGCAAGTTATCATGACAGCCAAGTGGCTGTAGCAAACTTTTGCTACAACAATAAAATCCAACCACCAAAATCAGCAAGTAAACCACCCAAAATATAGCCAATGATGAGTAGTTTAATGATAGTAGCTTCCAAGCTAATTTCAATAGTGGAATAATGAGTAAAAGAAAGAGTTCGAGTGAGATTTGCTGCAGCGCTAATGGCCGTAGCATTAAATTGATTACAAAAGTAAGAAATCCTTGGCTAAGCTAGATGCCCTAGTGGCTCAAGCAAGCTAATAGCATATAGAATTGAATCCGCTTTAGACAAATGAAATATCTCAAAAAATCACGTTTTCCAATGCAACGATTTTGTTTCTCCAATGCAAATTCAGATTTGTGTCTTAATCTATTGGGTTATGGAGTCTTGGTTGTAAGAGTTGGATCCACTACTTCTTTAGGGGTGTAATCCCTTTTACTCCCTAGAGCAAGTAGATCTAGGAGGGTGTAAGCCCTTTTACTCCTCCTAGCAACCTTGAAAAAAAGACTTATCCAATAATTAAGATGAATTTGGGTGGAGGGTGTATGCCCTTATACTCCTCCAAGGGTTCTAAACAAGAACAACATGAAACAAGAAGAAATTACCAACAAATGCAGAAAATTCCTTACGAATTCCACAAGATAACAAGATAAAACTCTCATCTACCAAGTAAATTTCATCCACATGCAAGAGAAAAGCCTCCAAGAGGGTAGCGCACCACTTAGCTCCACAATAGACAAGAAAAACATCCACAATGTTGCACAAGAGAGAGAGATAGACCAAATGCCCCAAGATGGCAAAAATTTCGGCCAAGTATGTCTTATTCTCAAGTGAGAATCTTATGAAAATGAAATGATCTAGGTATTTTATTTATACAAGACCTTAAAATAGAGTTTGTCCACATAACTTTAGGGTAAAACACAATTAGGGAGGCCACTTCCTCTAATTGCCCCTTTACAATTCAAAAATTGATTTTACACAAGAAGAAACCCTAAAAACAAGATGTCATGCCCCTAAAGGGTGACTTTTTGGCATTTTGAGCAAGTTGTTGTGTTCTTGAAGGAGACGCGGGGCCTCCAAAGGTCATGTGTCACCATGGTAAGTGTCCTCTTCATCAACCATGCCAAGTCATCATCAAACATTACCACCATCACCAAAACACTAGCCCCAAGGGTGTTGTCAAGCCCAAAAGTGTAGCGCATGGCCTCCAAAGGCAAATCGTTGGGCAAGGTGAGGGCTAGGTATCGTCCTTCAAGGTGTCTTCTCTTGCCTCCAAAGGCAACATCCATCATCTATTAGCTCCCAAGGTGTGGGTCATGGCATCCACTCTGTGGGCTGCATGTTGATGTTTTGGTAGCTGCGGGAGTTATTAACCTCCATGGATAAACCTTTGACTAGAATAGAATATTCCAGAAGCAAGAGAAAACCTAAACAAATGTGTGAAAACCCTAGAAGACAAGTCGGCTCAGCAGAATAAGTAATATTGAAGTATTATATATAGAAAATGAGAGTCATCCCTGCTTGAAGAGACACCTGTTCACCTGGCCAGATTAGTATAAATAGAAGGAGCTTTAGCTCATTTGGTAAAACACACACTCACTCAGTTGGTGCGCATATCTTAGAAGTGTAGTAGTAGCAAAAGTAGTGCGCAAGTTTGGAAGAGGAGCAACAACAACTGCAGTGGTGCAATGCACTCTTGTTCAACCTTTTTGGTACTCTTACTTGTGCGCTACCTTGGAGAAGGTGCGCTCTCTTGGTTTATCTGTTGGTTCTAGTGTGGCTTCCCAGAATCATTCTATCAAAGGTTAAGGTGCTCGGGGTGGCCTTGTGCCTATGGTTGGGTGACTGTTATCGCACAGTTTGTACTTTGAAGGATAAAGGAAACGGGAGACTATCCTATCACTGTCACCTTAATAGGATGTCCCTTTCTATCTAGGGTGGTAGGCCTAGGGGAGACGTCCTCGGTGACCTGGGGTTTTGAGAGGGCAAAGGTTTAAGGCTAAGTAAAAGCTTCCCTCTCTCAAGTCACCACCGATCATAAAGTTCAGCCAAACAACCAATAAAGATAATAGTAACCAGAAATGTACCTGCTCGGAACAAAGCAACAAGAAACTATATATTCGCAAGATCACTTCCTGTTTAGTACTTCATATAATTGGAGACTTTCTCAAGTAAAGCAATTGACTGATAATATTGATGAAGAAAATCAATGATGTGTAGTAGCAATAATCACAATATGTCACTTCACAATAAATGCTTTTAAAAGGCTTCAATATGAATAAGAATGATTTATCATCAATGTTACAATACCAACATTCTTTAGAAGCAAAGACTACTACTCATTAGCCAATCTTTCAATTGCTCAAAGGAGCTAAAATGCTGCAAAGTATAACTATGACTCAAATGAATAGTTGCAGCAATAAAGTTAGTAGGTTAGGGTTAGAAGGTATTAGTAGTTGTTCAAAGATTTTGGAGGTTGTGATCAAAACACTCAAGTAAAAGGTATTAGACTAGTGCATTCATAGGGAAAATGGAGTCAAAGATAGTGGCAAGAGTTGAAGGAACAATATGATAATAGTAGGGCTAAAGACAAGAGAATTTAATGGTGAAGTGTTGGTAAGCCAAGGCGTCAACCATCAAACCCTAGGGGAAAATGACTTACTAAAGTGTAGGCAACCCTAGGCCTTAGCATGTTTTCCTCCTTCTTTAGCTCAATGACAAGGTAAAATCGGCTTGGATGGAGAATAAGAGATAGGGTGTTGTTATGGCAAGGCCCTAGCAATGTCTCCAACACAAAAAAAGGCTCCTTGGCATAACCTAGTAGGGAATTAAAATAAGGACACCAACATGTGCTTATTTCCTAGGGTTTATTCCAACAATTTCATTAACAAAATGCAAGTAAAATACTATAACCATTCAAGTAATGGAAGGATTGCATAAATTCACTTACATTTACCATCCATTCATCAAGCCAAACCCTAGTTGTAAACCTTCCACCAAGAAAATTGCCAAAAATCACCAAAATAAGCCTCCTTCAACAAATGCGCACTAGAAATATGTGATTGATGATCTAAGTGATTGATGCATAATACTCTAAGAATATTCTAAATCTAGATCTAACACTAAATAAATCTCAAGCTTAAGCCTATTGGGCATAATCAATAACTTAACTAGATCTAGTTGCATGCTTAAAGTTCTTAAAAATTTAAATCTTTTTCCTAGATGCTTAGATCTATAACTCTTATGTTTAAATGCTTCAATAAGTGAATGGTGCTTCTTTTCTTTCATGCCTGATCTCTAAGGCCATTTGCGACGTGCTTGAAGTAATCTCATTGATAAGTAGACAAACACTTAAATCTTTTTCTTTCTCACACTTAATGCTCATATCTAAATGCTCCTAAAGAAAAGATAAGTTTGATTTCTCTTCATTTCTTGGTTAGCAAGTTGTTCTTGCCCTTGTAATTTCTTCCTTTACTTTGCAAGCTATCTATTTGTGCAACTAAGTTATTTGCTCTCACACAACATATATGTGTTAATGCCTTTCATTTCATAGTATTAAGCAACACATTTTAGGCTGAAGTGAGTTTCGGCCAAGTCACTAAATCACATTTTAAAAGTGTCATAAAATCTTTAAAACACTCATAAAAGTCTACCTAATTCATATCTTAACTTAATAGACTCTTTAGCGTACCTTAGACCACCATCTTCACCATCTAAAACGGGGATTGAGGGGCAACGGAAGGTGATTAGGCCGGGGACGGTCTCTTGGCGCAGAGCGTCCTTTCTGTAAGAACTCAATCTTTCGGGCTGACCTGCGAAGCTAGGGTGGCGACACTTATTGAGCATCCAGCAGTCATTTGGCAATAGGGGGAGGAAGCTTTGGCGAAAGCTTAATAAAGTTAACTAAAACTTGACTATCTTAAGAAACCTTAATAATCCAACCTTGGGCTTAATCTAATAAACACTTTGAAGGTTTAATAACTAAGAGTGGGTATCATTCATCTTCATAATAATTGTGCTTAAAACTCATAACTCTTATTTGTTGATGTATTGATGATGATCTCATAAATGTAATATGATGCTTTGAAATTATTGTAACCTGCACACAAATCATTAAAGTGGTTAGCTTGTTTGTTGTATTCTAGTATTCTTTAATTGTAAATCTTGTACTTAATTTTTTATTCAACTATTCTTTTGTATAACTTGTAATCATACTTGTAACGAATCATTCTAAAATATAGTTGACCCCTTGCCCAACCTTAGGCACTAGTCTTAGTTGACTTAGGGAAAGGGCTACTTGACATGCTAACCTTTGCATCTTGCATTGCTGCCTTAGAATCCTAGATTAGATCCCCTCTAACCTTAAGAAATTAAAACTAATTCCTAGAACTTGACTCTAAAGCTAATCTAGAAACTAGGGACTACCCCCCTTGGCTTCCCTAGGAGTGAGCCTAGACGGAAGAGGTTCCGGTCAAAGTGACAACGTGGGCTGTGAACCTAGGCATTGTGCCTCCAAGGACACATTAAGTGAGCCGGACTTAGCTCACGTTTGCAAGTGTGTATTAGGACGACAACACACTCACAGGTGTGTACTTGTGGTGAAATATCTTGGTGTGGTCTTTGTCCTAGTCATGGTGATTTGACAAGGAATGATAAAGACTCAAGATGCTATATGCTATTACATGCGGACCCAGAGTGAGCCTGATCTTAGAGAGAGTTAATTGGCTCAGAGGGAGAGCCGCGGAAGGAGTATCTCCTTGGTTCAGGTGGGAGAGAGACGTCTCCCAAGATTGACATATAAGTGTCACGAGTCTAGGGTGAGGTTTGTATAGTTCAAAGACAAGCTTGGCATGATGCAGAATGTCTCCCTCGTTGAGAGGGAGTGTTGATGTTTGGACAACATCGAGAAGACATTCTCTTAGAATAATAATTAATAATATAATTATTGATTATTAAATATCATATATAATAAGTAAATGGTAATAATAAATAGTTATTGATTATTCAAGGGACGCATCCTTTCATGGATGGTCACCATATGTTCCCTATATATGGAACACTCATCATTGTAATAATATATCGATTATATCTCATATGAAGAAAAACAACACAAAGTTCCCCATTCCCTCAACGGAGTTAAAGAGGGGGTTGGATGCGTGATATTTCTCTTATAATGATATTTTTTAGGGTTATTGTCTTGTGGATCATAATCATTGATCCTTTAGGGGCATTACTCTCAAACTTTGCTTTGTTCATAGAATCACTACTTATTTCTTTGTTGTGAATGGTTGTCAATAAAGTTAAATTATTTATGGATGTAGAATATTTAATAGGTGATTGTTACTTTGTTGTTGAAGTTGAAGGTTAGTCAAATCTTCCATTGTGATTTTGTGGTATTTTTTGATTTTTTTCACCGTCATTCTTTTCATTAATCATAGAAATGCCATTCCCATTTGCAAAGGTAAGCACTGTTGTTGCAATTGTAAGTTTCTCCAATGACAAGTCTTCATTTATTTTCATTATAGTGTTTATAATTCTTAATTCCTCTTCTCTCTCCCTCACTCTCACACACACATATGGTAGATTGTTGTGTCCAATTACCTCTCTCCAAGTATATATTTTTCTCTTGAATTTTGCATTTCTCTTTAGTTGGCAATGGCTTTTTGGTGACACCACAAAACTCTAAGCTATAGGTTTTAGTTAGAACTTGTGATGGTTATTGGTAGGCTTGCTTTTAGTATTTTACAAATATGGGATCTATATGTGATTAGCCAGTTTTCCTCAATCGCTATTTAGGCTTATTTTGGCATCATCATTATAACAAATCTTGTATGACAGAACCAATCTTAATAGGTACTGAACCTAATCAGTTAGGCAAAGCCCATTCATACTATACAACACACATACACACACATTGATTATGCCATACACCTCATACTTGTTACATATGCATATAATATTATAAAACATAGAAGCATTATAAAGCTATAAGCTTGAAATTTCAATGTTGCACTTATCGTTATCAGGAATTTATTGCCGGGGGTCCAAAATTTAAATTATCGGCAATATCGGGAAACTTAAAAAAATACAAAAATAATCATTTTTTTCAAATTTTTAAACTTCTAAAGAAACATCAACATAAAACAAACACGTTGTCACACAAATAAGAAAATAAAACTGAAATATAAGATGTATAAGGTGTCAAGTGGTCCATCAAACAAACATCGATACTGAAATATGATATCTATCCCGAGTCATAATTGTGATAGGATAATACGAAATAACGTTAAAACAAAAATAAATGTATCTCATGAGATGATCATCACGAGGCATCTAGATACTTGAACTCGGATTGACTCAGACCAATCTGATTTCAATGGCTTGGTTTACTAAAAACTACATAAAATATTTAAATTCTAATGAAAAAGATTATATTTTAAAGATTTCAAACCGTGATTCCAAAGAACTATTGAAATTTTGAAAGAAAGCATTATGAATGAAAGAGCAAGAACATTTGAAGGACAAACAATGTTCCACCATCGTTTATATTAGGATCCTCATCATTAGTATCACCCTTTGCCTCTACCTCGATCCTCTAGGGACATCAATCAACACCACCCTATTTTGATGAAACTTCCTAATCCAAGCCTTATAATATGGTAAAAAAACTTTAACATGCTTAATCAATGATCTTGATTTGAGTGAAGAGTACATTTTTGCTAAGGCCATGACAAAAGAGTTCAACAATCTATACCACCAACATCAAGGTACATAACAGGCTTGGTTCTCTTGATTAAATGCCAATCCCATACCCTCATACGTGATAGAATCCAACGAAAATGTTGCAATCCTACCAATCCTAAAAGCCTGAAAACTTAAGTCTGCTGAATTTAGAATGAGATATGAAATTCTATTTTCTCCATATGAAGTCCAATGAGGTTGGAACCACTCTCAAATATCCTGAAACAATTAATGGTAATGTTAAAAATTTAAGTAAAAGGATAAAAATGAAAGATAAAGGAAATGTCAACTTTTACTTAATAAAGAATTTAACATTACCATTAATTGGTGTCCGAGTTTGAAAACACTGGTTCAATCCACTAACTCACTTTTGCAAAATGAGGGTTTAAAGGCCAAAAAAATTCATTACAAGGTGATATTGATGCAGCAGGGCGATAATTTCCAAATTATCGTGATAATTGTTGAAATTATCATGATAATTACAAATTATCGCGATAAATACCAGCGATATTATTGCTGAGTTGGGTTTTGGTGATAATATCGCGATAATTTCGATATTATTGCAATACATGCAACACTTGAATACATGTTAAGAAGGACATTATTTACTAGAAGTGAGACATGATCTATAATGTCATTGATATATATAATAAATACAACGGTTTCTTTTACAATCTATTTCACTACTTACATCATGTGCAGTGTCTAAGATCACATTGATATGCTTGTCATAAATGTGCTTATACTCTTTCATTACATTTACTTGGTAACGTATTGAATTGGTTGGTGAGTAATGGATATTGGCTAGGGTTCTGGTTATTGACTGACAATGTTGTCTGTTTCGATAGTATATTGGTTGTCTACTGATCCGCTGTATCAACTGTTGGGCAGAGATCCTCATGTGCTCCTCACATGAGTGTAGCTGGTTGACTCTATTATTTGGCAAACAGTGCACTCAAGTATAATCTTTTAGCTCCCTTATATTCTGGTTAACTGTGACCTGGCACTGGACAAAAATAAATTGGTTGAAAACATTGACATGATATTTGTTTTGCTTTGACTAGGAAAAGAAAGTCAAATAAAAAAACACTGAAAATATGAGCTAATGATGCTGAAAGAGCCAATTCTTCACACAAGTTTACTTAATAAAAATACTCTCTCATGGTCAATTTTGTTGTAGCTTTTGTAGTTTTTAAAGATTTCTTTAAATACAACCCAATTTTGTCACCATCATAGTTTTCATCTAACTTGTTTTTGTTGTTTTCTTTTACAGTGCAGCAGTGAACTCGGAGACAAACGAGGAAGTTGCTATCAAGAAAATTGGCAATGCTTTTGCTAATAGGATCGATGCAAAGAGGACTCTTCGAGAAATTAAGCTTCTATGCCACATGAACCATGAAAATGTACTTTCTTTACACAATGATGCTCCAAGGATTTATGGTTTCTAAGTGCGTGTGTGTTTGTGTGTGCGAGTGTGGGGGGAGTGGGTTGTGGGCAGGTAGACTTCATGTTGCACCGAGTTTTGGGGATGGGGTCAAGGGGACAGGTTTTGGGGATTTATCCAAATCTACTGCTCTGATACCTCATGCACAACCTTGATACCACACTAATAGCCCTAATTCATTCCGTTGATACCATTTTGTAATAACTTAAGCAATGTACAACCAAATAGCACATTGTAACAGATTGACATAAATTGCCTTGATATTGGAATTTTAACTTGTGTATCTATACAATACAATACAATACCTCTGTGATAACTCAACTCTCATACACAACTCTAATACATGCTTATATTATTCCACTTTTCATATGCAACTCATTTATGCAATTTTATTGCCACTTGGTAGCATTTCTCAAACACACCAGAGCATTATTGCCACTCCAAGGAACCTAGTTCTTATACATGCGACACTATTCGTATACATGCAATTCACCTAGAGCAGATTGATGAGGGACAAATTCAATTCTTAGCCAAAGGCATTTTTACCTGAATTCCATCTCCAAGATGGAGCAATGATACGACAAAGGAACCACATTCACAAATGCTAGTCTCTCTCACTATCGCTTGTTGCAGTAGTTTATAATAGAAAATACCTTGTTGTGCCCAACCAGATCAAGGATAATAAAATGTTGGCCTAATGCAAACTCCAACCAAATCAACCAGATCCAGGGTAATAAAATGTTGGCCTAAGACTACTGTGCAGGCCCCAACCAAATCAAGGTAAGAGATATGAAAGCCCAAGGTTATTGCATATGAAACATTTTTGTTGCAACAACAATATATCTTGTTGGGTCCAGCCAAATCAAGGTGTCCTTGTTGGCCTTGTTACCTCCCAACTTATACTTGATGATAAAAGTCCTAATCCACAAGGCACAACCCTAGAGGGAACTATTGGGACGGTCACCACTGTCACCTAAGTAACCTATCCTCTTCACTTTAGGCCAGCTTTCCTCTAGCTCAAGGGGGGTATTCCTAGTAGGATTACTAAAAGCTAAGCAATGAGGCACAAGGTGATATGAGAGTAGCTTTAGTAAAATGATATTTTTCGTATTTTAGGAAATAAAAAGGGTGATGGAAGGAAATAGACATTAGTGCCAATCCTACAAGGGCAATGGAGTCAAGGGGGTATCCGCGAGGGCTTATTTTCTTATGTGTTAGCAATGGAAGTAAGGCTAAATGACTCAATCACCTCCACTCTAAGCTTGCTGGAATTAATGCAGAAATCCTACAAGGAAGGGGTCCAAAGGATCCACCTTCAACTATGCAATTCAACTTTACCCTAGAAATTGAAGTTAACGAGCTTGCTAGAATTACTAGAGGATATAGAAAGCAAACTATTACACATCAAAGACTAAGATAACAAAGGAGAGAAGAGATGTTACCACACATGCAAAACTCCTTCTAGGTGGTAGATTTTACCTTTCAATGGATCAAGTTGCAGTCTTGCATATGTAAAAGAAACTACGCCACTTCAAGCTTTAAGCACCAAAATATTTATGCATTCAACAAAGAGCCCTTATACATCACATATGCTCCAAGAAAGATGTGTCCATTAAGCTCCAAGGAGGGGAACCTTCAAAATTCCAACCACGAGTACAGATGAGGAAGGGCTACACTTCACATAGAGTCTAGCTCAACTTCCTTTAAAATAAAATAATAATATCAAGGGTAAAAACCTTAGATCTAGCCTAGGGAGGAATAAAGAAACATTTCCTCCAACTAACTAAACAACAATACATAAAGTAATGAAGTGATCAAGCCACGTGTACAAGCCTCCAACAAAATAGGCCCAAGAGAGTGGGATGTCTTCATCAAAGAAGGCATAAGATGAGCCAAAGGTGCAACGTCTAGCCTCCAAAGGCCTCCAAGTGGATATATCCACAACAATTGGAAGCTCACAAGAAGAAGGAAGTGAAGGCCAACTGATGATCATGCATGTCATAAATGATCGTTTGACCCCTCATATATCTGAGAAGATGATGGTAAAAGAAATGTTCGATTCCCTGCAAGGCCTCTACCAAAGTGAAAACATAAACAAAAGATGATATTGCAAAGCAAACTTAAATCCATAGAGATGACTATATCATATTTAGTTACTAGTTACCTTATGAAGGTCACACAGATTCATGATCAACTTGCAACAGTTGGGGAGAAGATTGCATATGTAGAGTTGGTGACCATGACATTGAATAGATTCCAAACCCCATGGGAATTGTTACCCCCCATGCTTAGGGGTAACATTGGAGATCAAGTCTCGTGGCCTACAATGGAGAACATGATCTCGTCCATGACGATATTCAACATGTCCACAGATGGCAACCCAACAACCCCCCTCATTCACCTTTACAGCTACAGGTCAACCAAGGCTTGTCACATTCAAACAACCTAGAGTATGGGAGATGGCAAGCCATCGTCACCATGAGGTATGTTATTCCTTCTTTTATGCAAAGTGTTGTGCTTAATTTGTCGGGCATGTGGATGAGGATCTTTGGTTGAAGTTGGATAATGGATCACTAGTTTGGGAAATTGTGTCAGTTGCCTTGTTTCACCTTGGTGGTCAACTTCTATGCCCTAGTCTCGTGTTGTCACAACCTAGAGAAAAGGGGTACTACTAGGGGTCCCTCACAAGGGTAACGTTCGTTCCCCACCATACTTAACACTTTCATCCTAGAACCTCTCATAGTGTCCTAAACTTTAGCAATGGGTCATGGTCCAATGTCTCATGAGAAGAGGGGCTGAAGGCTTAGAGGTTGTTTCACAACTCTGCTATGAAAATAATAAGAAAATGATGCTAAAGAAAGGAAGGAATGATAGCAAAGAGGAATAACTGCAGAAATTTAAATGACAAAATCAACAAGTAAATAATTTTGTCATACACTTAACAACCTAGAGATAACTGTTTTCTATGAACTCTAAAATGTCTAAACCCACATTCAAAAATTACCATAAGCAGAAATACACATTGCTAAGCAATTTTGTAGCGGAAAACACAATGAGCAACAACCATTCAACTTAGAAAAACTCATAAATTTAGGCAATGCTAGGGAAAATCCCAATGTGGGGAAACCCAAAGAGAGATTTTATTAGTTTCAAGAAAGATATATCAGCATCAACAATACATTTATTGCCAAGACAAATAACTTACAACACTCAATAGTCTCAAAATTTTGCCTTGATTTGCGTGCCTAGAAAATCCGTACTATTGTATGGATTTGCCCTCTTACAACACCTTGAAATCTGTGCCAAATAACAGCTGTACGGACAACAACAGAAACTGCCGTCTTCACCAACAAAAAACACTGAAAAAAGATGCCTCGATTTGCGTGCAACAAGCTGCTTCGAAATCCATGCCTTCCCAGTCTGTTGTACGGACTGTATGGATCTGTACAATACGGCCTCTCTAACAACATAAAGTTATAGCACTCTCTCACAAAAAACTCCCTTGGGATTTGTGCCCAATCTCTCTTGGGAAATGCGCCCTCCTTGCTGCCCTCTTTCCTCTCTCAAGCTCTCTCGGAAAATCTCTCTCAAACTCTTTCTCAATGTTGTTTTGCACACTACCCTAGGTATTCTCTTATAATCTAAAAGTGGCCCTTCACTTTCTCCAACCCTAGATCTAATGGCTAAGATCTAATCTTGCCTTTACAAGATCAAGGGTGATGATTCATTCCCTCCAAAATAAATCACTTAAAATATTAAAGTACATTTTCAGTTTATAACATAAGTGCACTTTATGAAATAAAGTCACTTTAATATTAGAAGGTACACTTTATTAAAAAGTCACTTTAATAAAATAACCACTTTATCACAACTTTATAAAAACCCATTACAAAGTCAAGTGTCTAGTAGTGTAGGTACAAGGTAACTCCCGCATATAAGACACACATGCGGAGTACCTTCCGAGCTAAAAAGCCAACACTCCCTCTTAGCAAGGGATGTACTTGCTGCCATCATCATCATCCGATCCCATCACACTGTACTTAGTAGGAGCTCCCTTTGAACCTGGAGCCATCCTCAACACCTGCACAAAATTCGAACCAGAAGACATCCTCCTGACAGCTACTCTGAACCCTGAGCTCCTAGGAGAATCCACTCCACCTTGAGCATCGGTTCAATCACACCAACTGAGCCTCCTGTCGGTGCTCAAAAGAGACTCCCTCTCTTCTCTCAGAATGCAAGACTGAATCCTTGGGCCCATCGCAGTCTCAGGAGCCTCCTGCTCCTCATTCGACGCTGAATCATATCCTGAAGGTTGTCCTCGCAACATGTACAGCCTGTCCACCAGATCACCAATCAACTATGGTTCAATCGGGCCCGCTCCCTCCCTGTAGATAAATACATGTCCCCTCTTGAACAATGTACAATATCCATCATTCTCCAAGGCTGAGACTGAGACCAAGTTAACCCTCAACCCTGGAATAAAGAGAACTCGATCAAGCTCCATGAATGCTCCATACTCGAGTCATAATCTAACCCTTCCAACTCCACATACAACTCGCGCCATACCTCCTTCACTCACCACCAGTCGGTCAGGACTTGTCTCTGTGATAATAAGGAATGCTTGCCAGATTCCCGTCATGTGACAAGAGGCTCCACTGTCAACAATCCATCTGAAATCACCCCCAAATCCTCCAGTACCGACATTGGATACTAGAGTAACCAAAGAAAATTCCTTATCAAACTTGGAAGAAAAGTCCTCCATGGTTGCTGTAGCAGTTGTCTCAAGCCCCTCTTGTTCCTTCCTTTTCTTCTTCTTCTTCTCAGGACACTGAGAAGCAAGGTGCCCCAACTAGTTACAACAGTAACATCTGACTTTATTCAAGTCCCTCCCGGAATTTCCTTTTTTCTTGCTCTTTGCAGCAAGAGCAACACTCTTCTCAGCCCTGTCTTCCTTCTGACCACTGCTATGAGATCCTTCTCGAATCTCCTCCTGAGTGAAATCGTCCCACAGTCTGCTCCAATCTGGAAGATGCTCACAACCCACCACACACTTCACAAAGACTTCCCATTCCTTGGTGAAGCCTTTCAAGGCTATCCTCACCAACTCTGAATTCGATATGACCTCCCTAACTGCAGCCAAGTCATCTTTCACTTGAGCTACCCGGGTAAGATAAAAAGACACACTCTCCCCCTTACCCATCTTGGTATCATGCAACTTATCTTTCAAGGCCATCTTCCGGTTTTCATTCTTCGCCTCAAATAAGTTTTTAAGTGCATCCCACATCTCATTGGCTGTCTTCTTCTTAGCCAAGTGTGGAATAAGGTGTTCCTTTACCCCATCCAAAATAATCCTCTGAGCTTTGGCCTCCTTTACCTCATGCAAATCCAAAGCAACAGGATCTGCTATGGGAGCCACAACAACAGAGCTAACATAGTTCCAAATCTTGTTCTGCTTGAGAACAACTGACATCTGGACCTTCCACTGCAAATAGTTGGAAATGCCATCCAACCGATCCTCAAATCTAATGCATGCAACCATATTCCCTGTCACTGTTCAAAGGAAAACAAACAACAGATTTCCCCCTTCAAACTTGCCCAAATATCTCACTGCTCACTGTCACTCAGAGCCCAAGCTCTAATACCATGTAGAAATTTAAATGACAAAATCAACAAGTAAATAATTCTGTCATACACTTAGCAACCTAGAGATAACTGTCTTCTATGAACTTTGAAATGTCTAAACCCACATTCAGAAATTACTATAAGCAGAAATACACATTGCTAAACAATTTTGCAGCATAAAACACAATGAACAACAACCATTCAACTTAGACAAACTCATAAATTTAGGCAATGCTAGGGAAAACTCCAATGTGGGGAAACCCAGAGAGAGAGAGATTTTATTAGCTTCAGGAAAGACTTATCAGTAGCAACAATACATTTACAGCCAAGAGAAATAACTTACAACACCCAACAGTCCCAAATTTCTGCCTCGATTTGCGTGCCCAGAAAATCCGTATTGCTGTATGCATTTTCCCTCTTACAACACCTCAAAATCTGTGCCAAATAACCACTGTTTGGACAACAACAAAAACTGCCCTCTTCACCAACAGAAAACACTGAAAAAGATGCCTCGATTTGTGTGCAACAAGCTGCATCGAAATCCGTGCCCTCTTAGCCTGTTGTACGGATCCGTACAGTACGACCTCTGTAACAACAGAAAGTTACAACACTCTCTCACAGAAAAATCCCTTGGGATTTGTGCCCAATCTCTCTTGGGAAATGCGCCCTCCTTGCTGCCCTCTTTCCTCTCTCAAGCTCTCTCGGAAAATCTCTCTCAAACTCTTTCTCAATGTTGTCTTGCACACTACCCTAGGTATTCTCTTATAATCTGAAAGTGACCTTTCACCTTCTCCAACCCTAAGTCTAATGGTCGAGATCTAATCTTGCCTTTACAAGATCAAGGGTGATGATTCATTCCCTCCAAAATAAATCACTTAAAATATTAAAGTACATTTTCACTTTATAACATAAGTGCACTTTATGAAATAAAGTCACTTTAATATTAGAAGGTACACTTTATTAAAAAGTCACTTTAATAAAAGAACCACT
>SNQJ01S0002886.1:304616-374662 GCA_010110895.2 Picea sitchensis | reverse complement strand
TGTTTGGCTATCTAGCCTAGGGTTTGCTTCCGGAGTAATTCTCAGTCAAGGTTAAGGTGCTTGGAGGGAGGCTTCGGCCTATGGTTGGGTGACGAAGGTATCGTCAATGGTAAAACGAGCACACCATCTTCTATATTCTAACAATTACTACTCTTTCATTCTATTCGATCTCTCGTTCTATTCTATCTCTCATTCTAGCTTCAGATTCTCAGTTTCTTGGAGATCATTGTAACAATTCTTGGCTTTTCTCTGTGATGGAGTTATTCCTCCGATTTGACATGAATAAAGAGTCTTATGTGCTGATTTTGGTCTAGATTCTTGTTGTTGCATTGGATTTCTAACTAATTGCAGGTGTTTGAAGCTCATCCTTCATTGGGGGTCGATTTGGCACCTTTGAAGCGCTCTTCCTTCTTGATTTATTGTTTTTTAGCATTCTAATGGTTCGCTCTGCTTAGGGTTTTCCACCAAAATTCATCTAAAATTAAATTTTATGCAAGTTTTGGGTGAGGTTATCTAACCCTCATCCCAAACCATCTTGTGTTTGTTTGATTTGTGTTTTGCTGGTCAAATCTCATCCATGAAGCAACACGCCCTAGGGTAGCCTCCCTTTGGTTGGTACGCACCAGCCCAAAACGAGAGGGGTGACATCAATTGTGACCTTAGGATTCACCCCTAAATTAAGCCTTGTTTGATTCCCTCAATCTACAACCGACCTAAAGCTTGGGGTGTCAGATTTAGCCTTAACAAATTGGCGTCGTTGTCGGGGAAGAAGTTCTAAGCCCTGGTAGATGACATTTTGGTGAGTTTAGTTCACATGGCGACTCCATGCAGATCTAAAGCGACTTTGCTGAGGACCTTACGCAGATCAGCCCGTTTAAATGCAAACCCACAGATCCTTGTTGCAGATTTGCATCTTTCCTCATCTTCATCATCTACACAAACCCTAATTCTTCCTACCCTTGTTGCACAAGCAAACCCTTTGCTTTTACCAGTTTTTTCGATGGCAGGAGTAAACCAACCTAGGGTTGCCTTCACGCTCAACCTGTATGCGGCCTTGAATTTGGCCAATGTAGCAAATCCTTTGAATGCTTTGCCTATTGGGAATTATGGCAAATACATGCCTAAGTTCGTCGAGAACAACGCCATCACTGCAAAATCCAACATCAAAGCTTTCTTGGAGTATTTGGAAAACATAGGCGTGACTGAAGAAGATGTAGTCCTGAGGCTTTTTGCGCAGTCCTTGACTTTGGATGCAAGAGATTGATACAAAGCGCTTGTAGCGAACAATATTGATGGTTGGACTACTTTTCATGACAGATTCATGGACAAATGGTCTCACAAACAGGTCAATGCTTTTCTTCTTAAACCTTTTTCCTTGTTTAAGAAAGATGAAAATGAATCCATGGAAGAATTTAATTCACATTTTATGAAAGCATATTATAAGATTCCACACACTGTTAGACCTAATCTTACTAGTGCTTTATTCTTTTATATTGAACAGTTTGATGGATTATTTGTTGTTTTCTTGAAACAGAAGGAACCACATGATCTGGAAGGCACTTTCAAAGAAGCCCTCAAGATGGAGAAGCATTTCGTCATTGCAAATCAGGCCAATGTTTCATTGCAAGAGCTGCTAGAACCACAAGGCCGAAAAGCATCTCAGACCCCTTCTCCACCTCTCGCCTAGCCTCCTCTAGAACTCGAGAAAGGACCCAAGAAAGAGGAGGATGACTTATCCAGCAATCCCCAAGTTGTAAGCCTGGTGCAACTTGTCCAAAAGCTTAATGTCCAAGATAAACCCTCCCATCCACTTGCTTCATCCCAAAGGACTTTCAATCAGCAGAGGAGAAACTTTCAGGCCCATAGGAATTTTGAAAACCCTAAAAATCCCAATCCAGCTCCTGGAGCGAACTTTGTAGGGAAAAACTCACTTTTCTCAAGCCCTTACTGAAGAGCTTGTGACATGCCTCACCCTGAGGATACTTGCCAACATTTTGCCCAATATGTGCATGTCTTCCTAGGGTTAGATAGTCATGAAGACCACATGGTCAACATGACAGGAGAACTCCATGAGGAGTTGGAGGACTCTCGAGAGCACCCCTATGCATCTTCGTCAGAAATCCAGTCTCACAACAAAGGTTTTTTTCAGATCGATTCTTCCCTTCGCCAGGAGGCCAGGTCCACTTTAGATTCACTTGCTGCATGGCCTGCTAGGAGAGAGGAAATCCAAAGAGCTAAGGAGGTGCGCATGGCTAGGTTAGAAGAGCTCCAAAGACAGTACGTCGGAAGGAACAAAGCCAAATATCCCCAGATTTCCAAAGAGCCTTCCTCATCAAACCAATAAACAAATCAAGCCAAAAATGCTCTCTTATCGACTCCACAGGGTCCCAAGCGAAATGTCCCCTCTTTCTTTTGACCAAAACAGAAGTGCAGCCAACAAAGAATGTTTCAAGTAGCAGTACAACCACAAATCAGCAAGCTGTCCAAGGTAAATCTGCTCCAAATCAGCCAGCTTCCCAAGGTAATATTGCTGCCCATACAACTGATTTTGCAGTTTTCTCTATTGAGGCCAAATTAGCCAAGGTAAAGATCCCTATCCCCCTTAAAGAGTTGGCAAAGAACCCTTCTTATCAGCAATCCATTTCGAAATTTATGGCCTGTCCTGTAGATGAAGCGAATCTCAATGATGAAATTCCTGAAATCTTCCTAGGGACAAGCAGGCGAGAGAAAAACCACATGCTTTTTTCATGTCACTACAGATTAATGGTTTAATTTTGAGGAATTGCATGCTTGATTCAGGTGCTTCAACTAACATTATGACATTAGAAGTAATGAATCAGTTAGGCTTGCAGATTACTAGGCCTTATAGAAATGTTAAAGCTATGGATGCTAGAGAAGTTGAATGCCTTGGTATTATCAAAGACTTACAATTTTGCTTGCTTTCATGTCCACATAGGTGCATGGTTATGGATGTGGTGATCATTGACTGCCCTACTCAATGGGGAATGCTTTTGTCTCGTAAATGGTGCGCAGATGTGGGGGGAACCTTGCAAATGGATTTGACTTATGCTGACATCCGGGTGAAGGACAACATAAAGATCTGTGTCTTCAGAGAACAAAAGATGCTCCATAGTGTGGAGGACCCAATGATAGGAGACAATGACCTTATGTATCTTGACATCAAGGAACCCGAGGCTGAAGAGGGGGATCTAGGTAACTACATGCTTACAGATGATGTAGATCCCCCTATTCCTGCTATCCCAGAGTACGAGCCCAATCAGGTATGGTTCATGCAGTTTGATGGTTCTAGTTCTTACATTGCAGCTGGCACAAGTATATTTTTCACTACACTTGACGGTATGATTTATCCATTTTCTTATCGCTTAGAGTTTCCATGCACTAACAATATGGCCGAGTATGAGGCTCTTTTGCTAGGTTTGAAGAAAGCGAGGAAAATGGGGGTGAAATCCCTCGGAGTTGAGGGAGATTTCGAGCTGATTGTGAAACAGGTACGCAAGAAATGCGAAGCGAGACATCCGCACATGAGAAGGTACAGGAACGCAGTATGGGATGCGATTGAGTTATTTGACGCATTCAGTATTTCTCATATTGATAGAGAGATAAATAGGGAGGTTGATTCCCTTGCTAGGTCGGCCACTTTGTTTGACCCTACTCTCGCTAATCCCTACATCCGACATCTAGTTGAGTTATCTTTTCACCTGGATGTTCATGATAACATTACTGCTATGCAAGTCTTTGACGATGAAGAGCAAATTTTAAATTGTAAATGTGTTGAACCTGCACAGAATAGATCTAGCTAAAACAATAATACACACATTTGCAGAGAGAATTGGAGAAAGAAGAAGGAGGAGAGAAAGAATGAAAGAATTCTCATTAACCGTTATGAATAATGAATAATTTACACATGATATACTCTGTATAACTCAATGAGTTTGCACTGGAGGTGAACCAATGCGCCATAGTGGTGGTCTAGAGTGATCTGGACACACACCAACAACTACGGGAGTGAACTGCCACCTAGTCTAGACTCTCAGGCAGTTACGGGAGTGAACTGCCACCTAGTTGAGTTAACTAGTCAACTAGTCTTCAGTTAACTGACTGAACAGAGAGTAGTGAGGAGTTAACTCAGGGAATCAAGGCTAATGCGCTAGTTTGGTGATGATCCCAAGGCAAGGTCGAATTAGCATGGTGATGATCCCAATGTTGCATGGTGATAAAACAATGCAAAATCTAAACTCAACTCAACTAGTGAAACTGAAGTGTCAACTGAAAGAGAATATTCTCCAGGTGGAATATTCTCCCCTAAGATATAGGAGACTGGATAATGACTAATTATGACTAATAAACAAGGAAAACCCTTAGGAAAAAGAAATCCTAGGTGTGTGTGAAGTAACTCCAACATAAATTTTATGCATTGTGAGAAAGACTTTTCTGATTGTTTGATTGATGAGGTGCAGGATGGGAAGGAGATTCCGTTGATTCAGTTGAGATCTAATCTTATACCTGCTGGTTTAGTTCCTCTTGAGAATATTTTTGATAGATCAGATAGGTTTTTGAATAAAATAAAGAAAACTGATACAACTGATGTTTCCTCACAGGTTGATGACATAAATGTGGGTTTTGAGGAGTCTCCTCGCTACATCAAGATAGGTAAAGCATGCACAGAGAAAGAATGAAAAGAGATCATTAGTTTGGTTCATGAGTACAAGGATGTATTCGCTTGGTCGTATGACGAGTTGAAATTTTTGACCAGAACGTCCTTAACCATGAGATCCCTCTCTGAGCAGATGCCAAACCATTCAGATAGAGACTTAGATTCATAAACCCCAAAGTTGCCCCGACCATTCAGAAGGAGCTGCAAAAGCTATATGAAGCAAAAATCATTGAGCAGATCTGGTATTCTGAATGGGTGTCAAACATTGTAGTAGTGAGGAAGAAGAATGGGGAGATTAGAGTATGCATTGATTTCAGGAACCTGAATAGGGCATGCTTAAAAGAAAACTATCCTTTGCCCAACATGGACCACATACTGCAGACAGTTACAGGCTCATAGATGATGTCCACGCTTGATGGATTTTCAGGTTACAACCAGGTTGCAGTGGCCATGAAGGATCGCCACAAAACCGCTTTTGTCACTCCTTGGAGCACTTACTCTTACATCTGGATGCCTTTTGGCCTGATAAACGTTGGTGCAACATTCCAATGAGCTATGGATCATGCATTTAAAGATATTTTTATTTAAATTCATAGTTGTTTATCAGGATGATATAACTGTGTATTCTAAAAAGAGGTCTGATCATATCTCTCATTTGCGTGCTACTTTTGACAGGGGCAGGTAGTTGGGCATTTCACTCAACCCCAAGAAGTCCTTCATGGGTATGTTTGAGGCCAAACTGTTGGGCCACATTGTTTCAAAAGAGAGTGTGAATCGATCCTGAAAGGGTCAGTGGCATACTGGAAGTTCCTTTACCTAGTACTATAAAGGGTATTCAATCTTTTCTTGGGTGAGTGAACTTCGTGCGCAGATTTATCCCCAACTTTGCAGAGATCGTAAAGCCCATCACAGATATGATGAAGAAGGGGCATGACATGGTTTGGAGAGAGGAAGGGAAACAAGCTTTCGAGAGCATCAAACAAGATCTTTCTCACTCTCCTACTTTAGCTAGTCCCGATTATGCATGTGATTTTCAGATATTTTCTTTTGCATCTGATCAGACTATTGCTTGTGTTTTATTGCAGAAAAACACAGATGGGCATGAGCAACCGATTCCATATATGAGCAGGTCCTTGCAGGGATCTGAGCTCAAATACAAGCCCATGGAGAAACAAGCCTATTCTATGGTCAAAGGATTGGCCCATTTTAGGCCTTATTTTTTGGAGCTCACACATTGTAGCATACGTCCCTTTTCTTGAAGTCAAAGATATATTGGCTCAAAAGGAGTGTTCAGGAAACAAAGGGTTGTGGGTGACCAAAATACAAGAGTATGACCTGGAGGTAAAAATTGCTAAAACTATTAAAGTCCAAGGATTAGCTGCACTGATGACTGAGAAGGACTTGGAACCTGAGGTAATTGATCAGGTAAGTTTTATTTCCGATGATTTGCAAGTTTCCGATTGGTATCGTGACATTATCTTTTACTTGCAAAATTTTTCATGTCCTTCTAACTTCAGTAAGATGCAAAAGCGATCTTTGCAGCTCCGTGCTGTTAAGTATTATCTTTGGTAGGGTCGCTTGGGATGGAGGAGCCCTCATGGGCTGATTTTGAGATGTGTTTTAATGCATGAGACACATCAGATCATGACTGAGTTGCATGCGGGGGTATGTGGTGGTCATTTCTCTGGTAGGACCACCGCTCATAAGATTATGCGTGCTGGATACTATTGGTAGACTCTATTAACAGATACTCATACTTTCATCCGCGCGTGCGAGCCTTGTCAGAGGTTTGAGGGCAAGCAGAGACTCCCAGCCTTGCCCTTAGATCCAGTTGTTATAGAGGCCCCCTTCCAGCAGTGGGGGTTGGACTTTATTGGACAGATTCCACATGTTTCTAGTGCCGACCATTCTTGGATATTGGCAACTACTGATTACTTCACTAGATGGGGGGAAGCCATTCTGCTTAGGACATCATCTTCTGCTGCTATTATTCGATTCATGGAGGAGAATATCCTCACCCGATTCGGAGTCCCGAGGAAGATTAAGACTAACAACACCAGTGTATTCAGATCAGTCGAGTTGGTGGCTTTCTGCCTGAGGTTTGGTATCACTCTAGCCCATTCGGCTAACTACTACCCACAGGGTAATGGACTGGCAGAGTCCTCCAACAAGAACTTGATCAAGATAATCAGAAGACAGTCGGAGAAAACAAGAGAGCTTGGGATAGCAGTCTCAAGTATGCATTGTGGGCTGACAGAGTGACAAAGAAGCAATCAATTGGTAAGGCACCCTTCGAGTTGGTCTATGGTGTTGATGTAGTCCTACCAGTTAACTTGATGATTCCAGTCCAAAATCTGATTCGAGAGTTCACTACAGATGAGGAGGCCTTGCATGGCCAATTTGATGATCTAGTTCAACTTGAGGAGGATAGATCAGAGGCTTTGACACATTTCATTGATCATCAGAGACAGGTAAAGAAAGCCTTTGATAAGAGAGCTAAAGGAAAAGTGTTCCATGTTGGTGATTTGGTCTTGCTGTGGGACAAGAGAAGAGAGAATGTTTCAAGTAATTTGAGAATGTTGCTGTGGGACAAAGCCGAGTCATTGAAATCAAATCAGTCCAAGTCAATTCTGAGTCCGAGTTGATCCTCGACCGATTCCGAGTTTTAAAACATTGAGATAGTCTACTGATCAGGTCGTGAAATCGTTGATCGTACTCCCAAGCATTCTTACAAATGATTTGTTTGATATCCTTCAATTCAGTGCAACTCTGTTGCTCCGAGTTAGGCATCTGGAATTCAGTTATAAAGCCTGCCTTTACCTCATCTAGGGTTTTCGTTGTATCCAGGGGTTTGGTTTGTTCGAATGTCATATATCATTATAGACCCTCCGCTCCCCCCCCGCAACGTGGTTTGTAATTCTACAAGCTTAGCGTCTGGAGCATTGGTCCTTTTCACTCTTCAGATTGATTCACATAGGAATCAGTGCTATTTTGTATCACTATCAGCCTTCCCCGAGAACTCGAGAAAGCACAACGCTGCATTAACTGTCGCTCCAGCCATACTGTTGGTCTGATTGTTCACAAGAATATAACCTTGTGGGCCTGGTTGACTGACCAGAGTCATCCCACCACTCAAAGTGGAATGAAAACTCAAGGCTATACTTCCACCAACACCCGTATTTATTCCTGCACTTGGTTGTCCGCCACTAGTATTTCCTGAACTATTATTATGTGCTGTTTCCAAATCAAAACTAGAAGAAAAACTAACAGTTACCTCAATTGTCTTAAGATGTGCAGGGGAGATGACTGCTCTGGAACAGCTCCGCTACCTTTCGGCTGTACTGTGTCTGTTGCTCCTACCTCTTCTCCTTCAAACAGTCGGAACACATTTCAAGTGTGTCACCATTTTGTGGCTCAACGATCATGTCCTCTTCCACAGATTCTATGTTATTCGTTTTTTTGGTTTATCTAATTTATTTTGGCCACCATTGGGTTGTTCTTTAAGCTTCTGTTTGTGGTGAACTGTCTGATAAATTTCTCTATGGACTTTTCTGATTATTGTCCTTTTGCAAGTTGTGTTCTGCAGTTGTTCTTTATAGTTTAATCCTACTTATGGTAGTTCAATTCATCCAAATGAATAAGCTTTTCCGTAGTTCAATTGGGGTGATATTTTGAAGATCTTATCCAAAATTCTGTTCATGGTAGAAACCTGTATTTTTCATCTTAATATCTCTTTAGATTGATGTTACTGACAATTTTTTGTTTTTGTGGTACAGATCATTGCAATTAAAGATGTCATTCGTCCACCTCAGAGAGAGAATTTTAGAGATGTTTATATTGTATATGAGCTCATGGATACAGATCTCTGCCAGATAATACACTCCAAGCAAACATTATCAGTGGATCACTGTCAGGTTGTTGTTTTTTTCATTCTGGACAGTATATTTACAATTTCATATGTCATGAGTGTTTTATAGTTGGTATTTTAGTTTTATGTTTGCTTCCCATGAAGAGAACTGTTTATATGAATTTTCAGAGATTGAACATTTATTTTTAATCGTGCTTGGAAAGAGTGGAAAAGGTATTGAAAAAGAAATTAATGCAAAGAAAGTTAGTCCTCGGAACATGTGACTATTGTTCTCCTCTGCTGCTAAGTTGTCTGAAATTCACATTGTTGAAATATATTAATACCACTATTTCTTTGGACACTACAACAATCTCTCTTTGCAGCTTCTCTTCAGATGCATATTTAGTTTTTAGTTCCACATGATCCTCTCTTCGTAGGTATAAGTAAGCACATTTTAAACTTATATGTAGGTGGATATCAATGATCTAGGCATCATACAATAGCTGTCCCTTCGTTATTCATTTTATATGTAGCATTAACTAGGATAATTTCAGATGTTGATGTACTTATTGTAGTAAACGTACACACATCGTGAATAGAGTCCTGGCTGTAGAGAACTTTGTATGATATTGAAAATTATTAACTCTGGGAGTGGGATAAATACTAAACCTGATGGTAATCTTTGCTATATTTAGATACAAGGTATTATAATAATATAATGACATACAGATGGTTTTTGCAATTTTCAGTTAAACTGATGAATACACGCACTACTTTTTATTGGAAAATTACTGAACCATGCATATATTTATGCTTCTCATATGATACGTCTAACAATCTTCTATTCAGATATTTAGAATGCTTATGTTTTTCTATAGACACATTTTTCATTTTAAGTTTGACAGACGAGGACTAGTTGATATAAATTACAAAACTTGTGAAGAGTCTGACATTTTTCTTTAAGAGTCTTAAAATGAATCTTTCAGCTTCTTTGGTCCACAATCCAGTTCAAGATTCAGGCCAATCTTGGGCTTTGCTGTAGATCAGGGTGCAAACTTGCAAAGCAAGTCAACAAGCTTTTTCTTGTAGTTGTTTTTATTTATGAAGATATTTTAAAGCTTTTAAACAAAATTTGATCACGTTTGTTATAAAATTGTCACTTGTAAGTTGTAAACATAGGGATCTAGCTCACCAAAGTCACACAGGGAATCTGTACCATGCACAATAAGATGCGAAAATAAAATCTGCACTAGCTTATAGCCGTGAAACATTCAAGCTGGTCCACCCCTTTTTGCGTTTGGCACTTCTGTCAGTAAAGGATAATAGGAAGTTTTCTACTTGTATTATTTGCACGTTCTCAACCCATGGTAATTTAAATTGCAGAACAATCATTGTTGGTTTATGGTATCAGTGTTGATTTACTAAAACTAAAGAAAGTAACTTGAGTTGTATGATATAATTGTAAATGCATCTTGGTTGCAGTGTCCTGAGATATGCTTAACAATTGCTCTGCTGTTCGTGTCACTCTGTGTTTCAACCAAAGAAAATATAATGTACCAATGCATCGGTTTTAGCCATCATTTGTCTGCAATCCACTTTGCCTTGTGAAGCTATATATGCTTTGAGCATCACATTTGCAGTATTTGGCTACCCTGGAGAATTATAATATATTTATAGTCTCTCATCATTGATGTGGATAGAGGTCTTCACTGTATTACATGGGAACTTGGTAGCAAATTATCTAATAGGAAGTTAGGTAAACTCTCTAGTACAATTTGTCAGTTGCATTTTTCTGTCAATAATCAACATGGATTACTGCATCCTGACATGGACACCTCTTTTGCAGTATTTTGTATATCAATTATTGAGAGGGCTTAAGTACATACACGCCGCAAATATTCTGCATAGAGATCTGAAGCCCAGTAATTTGTTTTTAAACGAGGACTGTGACCTAAAAATAGGTGACTTTGGGCTTGCACGGACGACTTCAGATACAGACTCAATGACGGAGTATGTTGTCACTCGCTGGTATCGAGCACCAGAACTACTATTGAATTGTTCAGAGTACACAGCAGCCATTGATATCTGGTCGGTGGGTTGCATTTTTATGGAGATACTAAAGAGGGAGCCCTTGTTTCCTGGCAATAATTATGTTGAGCAATTAAAGCTCATCACTGAGGTAAATGCTAATTTTTTCCTCTTACTTGGGCAAGTCTGTGATTGAAACATAAATTATTTGGCACTGAGAACAAACTGAGATACAGATTGAAAGAGGCTGCTCTGCCTGTCGTGGATCCTCATCTGCTAGTTTTTTCTCTGTTTACTTTCTGTACAGTTTATTGGTTCACCAGATGACTCTGACCTTGGCTTTTTGCGGAGTGATAATACTAGAAGATACATCAGGCAACTTCCACAGGTCCCTAAGCAACCTTTTGCTCAGAAATTTCCTAACATGGATGAGGATGTTGTAGATTTACTAGGAAAAATGCTTGTATTTGATCCAAGCAAGCGTATCACAGGTATCTTGTCAACATTTATAATTGGTTAGTTTTTATTATTTGTAGAGATTCTAAGATGGTTTTTAGCCTTGGAGAAGGGAAATACTTGGACATTGAAGCTGTGCTATATGGTTTTAGTTTTTCTTGTCATGTTAACTTACTCATTTTTTATTATATTTTGTTGCCTCTCAGTTGAAGAGGCCTTGAGTCATCGTTACTTGGCAAGTCTGCATGGCATCAATGAAGAACCCGGATGCCCTATTCCTTTCAATTTTGATTTTGAACAGGGCTCGTTCACCGAGGAACATATAAAAGAGCTGATTTGGAGGGAATCTCTTAGCTTCAACCCAGACATGATGCAATAGCTGGAGCAGATGGGATTGATATTTATCGATTTGTAATCCTTCTTTATTTGTTATGTTACTATGCTTCTACAATGCAATCCATCTCCTGGTTTGTTATCTCACCTTATGAAGGTTTGCAGATCATAGTGCAGGCATGGGTGGGCTTGTTTTATTGGCGTTCGGTTTGCTCTTATTCTTTAAGGTTTGGTAAAGGTAAATAAATGGATTGATATGTTTACTTGCATATCCAGACAGAGATTGGGGGAGTTGTGTATTCTAAATCTGGGCCAGCTATTGGCCTCTATGTGATTATTATTATTAGCCATTAAAATGTAATAACAAATTTAATAATGTAAAGTAAATGTTGAAGGAATTGTCAGAAGTTTTATGTCTGGAAGCATGCTTTCATATATTTGGATTTATAAGTGTCGCAAACTAGTTGGATATGGTGCCATTTTTGGCATTAATAACGTTGCTTGGTTTTTCCGCACCTCGCCCTTGAATACATGATAATAATTAGAAATTTGCATCTGGGAGTTGGTTAAATGGCTATAAATTTAAGGATATTTAATATAGGAGTTGGTTGCAGGGAATTAGAGACCACTGTAATTTTCTTGTCCTTATTGCAATGGTTTTACGATTACTTTTTAGGCGAATTTCCACATGAACAGTTCATTTTTAAATATTTTTTTTTGGGGTATCAAATCATAAATTCGTCATTACTAGGATGGTAATCCGGGTTTCGTGGGACGTCCATTAATAGTGATCACATTTGCGATCCTAATACCGTCCACGTGGTCTTCATTGTAACTTACAAATAATTATTATTGTGATTACATAATCAATCAAATTTGAGACTTAAATTTCAAGAATTGCTAAAATGTGCGATCCAATTGCATCATTTGAATGCTGAATGATATCCCAATTAGTTCCATGAGTTCTAACTTGTACTTTTATTTTTCAACTGGAATGCTTTATTTGGGCTCCATTACAATTAAAAGATTTGCATAAAAAAATTATATAGAAAAGGATTTTATTTTATTATTATTTATTAATTAATTAATTAATAAGGAAAAATTATTTCTAATAATTTCTTAGTAAATTGTATTGGGCATTATCTAGCTGTTCTACGAAATGGTATGATTTTTTTCGCCAGTATCTAGCGATATAAACATGAATCACTATGTTTTGTTCAAAATCCATTTCTGAATGCAAAAATGGATTCAACATGCTGGAAAACCCTTAGGGAAGTTGGATTATACAAAAATAATCACCCAAATCTACAAATCTAACAATTCTCGTCGGATTTTGGGCAAATATCCCCATAAGAAATCATCATTTCTAATCATTTTTGAGTTTAATTTTAGTCTTGTCTTGTGAAATTGAATTATATATACATATGATGAGACTATTTGTCCAAATTATTTGCACTATGTTTTTTTAATAAAAATAAACTTGCATAACTTTGAAGGGAACCCAAAGAAGTTCTATCTATCTTGATGCTGTCATCCCCCATACTGTAGAAAAAACTTCCTAGAAACCTCAAAATGGGATGCATTCAAACCAACTAAGTGGGAGAGAGACCACTTTCCCTCTCTTGGAGCTCCTGATCCTGTGGCTGAGAAGTGATGCCTTGTTGAGCTGCTCTAAGGTGGTCCTCAACATCCAACCAAACACGAATGTTTTAGAGTTGGTGACTCATCTCATTCAATTGCTCCTATATTACCTCACGATCATCATCATTGTCTAAGAGAATCTTGCCCAAGAAAGTCTTTATATGCCAATAAAGGTCAACAATTTTGAGATATTTTGTATCCCTTTCTCTAGAGCTACCCAGGTTGGGAACCCAACTACCAATCTCTGTGACGACATCCCAATCGTGAAGGGTAGCAAGCTCCTGGCAGACCACTGCCTCCACTGTGGCTAATTCCTCCTAAATGTGGGGAGGGATTTCCTCTCTGAACTCTTTATTAGCTTCCTAGGCCACAAGCATGACCCTCGGGTGGGAGGATCCGGGCTAAGATTACTGGAAGAGGAGGGGTTTGGGGGGTGATGACGACCTCAGTGGTATTCTCAAGAGTAGCCTCGGGTTGACAACATGGTCACAAATTGGGGCATAGATATAAGAGTAGGCGCAGGCGTAAACAAGAGAGTTGAGCCACTGTAGGAAAGAGCCCTAGCTTTCCAACTATTAAACAAAGTTGAGAACTCGAACCCACTGAGAAACATAATTTCTACTAGATAAGAATGCCACTCACCATAATGATGTTGCATAATAAAGAAGCCCTCCTGGGCGTTGGAGTTATTGACATTAACACTGGTCATTTCCATTGCAAGGTCGAGGCACAAGAGGATCGATGTGAATGAATAGCCTCATATCCTCCATAAATTATCACACAAACTGACTTTAACTTCCATCATCATGGTTATACGACCATGTAGGGTGGCTTGACTTAGCGTTGACCGCATTATCAACCAATGTGTTTCTTGGAGGGGCTCTCGTGTTCGCCTAACACTTTCCTATCTCCCCATTCAAGGTGCTTAGATATATTTATTAGCCACAACTATTAACATAGGTTTTTTTTCCAGAGAGTTTAATATGGTTGAGCCTAATTTGTTCCGAGCTTGGATATTTTTCGATCCTATGCCTTGATATAGGTTTTGCCATAAAGTTGTTTTGTTGAGGAATTATGAATTTGTCCTCGTTAAGGTAGGTGCTTCTGGTGCCAAACATTAAAGTGGTATATTTGTTACCATGTGTTAAGGGTGCATTCCAACCCTTCAATGGTCTTGTCTCTCAAATCTTATATTGATAATCCAATTCTCATGTGAACATTGATATTGAGGGAGGTTGGACCCAAATTGTGCACTAGAAGGCCTCAATCTAGAAAACCTTAGTGGTAGTGGACCCTAGTAGGGCTAAGGCTCCTTCGGTTAACATGCTAATGTTCCAATATGGCTCAGGGCCTACTCAAATAAGGAAATGTCATGGTTGTTCTCCTCTCATGTTACTAAATTTTCAGGGAGAGGATTTGGTCGATGGCTAATTCAAATGCCCAAGGCATGCCACTCTAGATAACTAGTTATTCCTATTGTGCAATTTGACTAAAATTTTGTGCTCTTATAGTGTTCTCAATGGCCTTGGGGAGAATAGGGAGACACATAGGGTGGGGTAACGACTTCCCAAATGTATGAGGCTTGAGTGATCCTTCTAGGGAACACAATGTGTGATAGCATGACTTTAATTGTAAGGAGTCAAAATTACTAGATTCTTGTTATGTACTTACTTATTTGTTATTTGGTTGAGTGATAGGTGCTTTTATTCTGATCAACATGAAGGGAAAGGTGGTGTCGCCACATTCATTTCTCCTCTACTTGCTTCTACGATTGTTAGGTGGGATGTTGACCCTACTCGAAGGTTTAAATATTAATGATCAATGTTTGGGCATGTGCCCACATTTATGCTTCAAGTGATCATGTTGATAGACCAACCCTTTGGTGGTGGATGATGGATGTGTTATTAGATGCCCCCATTGTTGGTCTATAGAGATTTGAACATGGTGGAAAACCAAGAGGATAAAAGGGCATTGGTGTTGAGGGTGTCACATGGAGAAAAAGAAGCTTGGATAGTCCTCATGGCCTAGTTAGGGCATTATTACCCCAAAAAATCTTGGTGCCATGACTTTGCAGAGTTATGGTTTACCTTGAATATTTTTCTCAAAGACCAAGAAAGGATCTCACAAAGATTAGACAAAGCCATGATTTTGAAGCAAAAATCCTTATATTTTGATTCTTCAAGTGGAACATTGATGGATGTCAATGGCACAACTTTATTTGACAACTAGTACATTTGGTTTGTGGTTTCTATGGGGTGTTGAAATATATGCATGCATACGACACATTTTACTTTGAACTCTATCTAGACACTCCACTGTGTGGCCATCTGCTACCGCAACATCAAACCCCTCAAACTCCTTTGTCTGAAGTGCCCATCTCGATACTAGTGAAGTGTCGATGAAGTTGTGGGTGGCCCCACCATCTATCAGGGCAATTGTCCATTGCCCCTGAATAATCCCTCTGATACGGAGGGTATCATACCTGGGAACACCAAAAAGGGTCGCTATGACACCTCCCTTTGCTGGTTTCCTCCTGTTAGCCTATTCTGGCGATTGTGGGATTACTGGAGGATGGGCTCCTGCCATTGTCGGTGGTCTACGGGGAGGCTGCTCCTCTGCTGGTGCTGAATCCTCCTCTGAATTAATGGATCCACTGTCCTTCTCCTCCTCCTCACTGTCCACGATGTCTGTTGCTACCTCAATATAATGAATCTCTCCCTTGCCCATGCACCTGTGGCCTGGGACCCAAGGATCTCTGCAGCTGAAGCAAAGCTTCTTCCTCATAAGCTATCACCTAGTCTCATCATCCAACTTCTCCTTGCCCTTCCATTCTCTCTAGAATGGCTTCCTGTCTCGATCCCTCTGGGGCACAAATGGTTTGGAGAAAGTTTTAGTCTTTGGCACTGAGTCCGCTAGATCTTGAGTGCGAAGGATGGCATCCTGCAAAGTGGGAGGCTTGTATGCCTTCACCCATCCTCTCAAAGTCTTTGTGAGTCCTTATGTGAATAGCATGATCAACCTGGGCTCTGATATATCTGTCACTGCCACAGATACCCGCTGAAACTCTCTGATGAACGCCCATGTTGTGCCAGTTTGTCTCAACTGGGCTAGATCCCCGAAGTATATCTCGGGATCCTTCCTGTCAAACCTGTCCATGAGCCTATCTGTAAACTCCCTATAGGAGGTGATGCGACTGTGACCCAATGCCACCAGTCCATGATACCACCACTCATGTGCTTCACCCTCCAAGTGTAAGGTCGCGAAACTGATGGCCTCTGTCTCGGCCATCTAGTTGAGCTTGTAATACGTGTCTATCTTTTGTACCCAAGCTCTGGTGGTGTATTTGGACGATCCGTCGAAAGAAGGGATGGTGAGTTTCCCAACTTTTTGAATGAAATCGAGGTTATGCCCCTGATGTTGTTGTGGTCCTCCCCTTTGCGGCTCTCTAGGGCGGTTCCCAAGTCTGAGTTTGCAGTACTCGACTAAGGTCATGTCCCGATGGAAGTCACGACCCAATGCTACATACTCCCTCCTATACTTTGCAATGTCATTGGCACGAGTGGGTGGCCTATGTGTTATCAGTGGCGGTGTTGCTAACAGGGGTGCCCTCTAGAAACTGGGAAACAAAGGTCTGGGAATCCTACTCGCAGAGGTGTATGTGCAAGAGGGTGACTGGGGTCTACTACCTACTCCCGAGTTCCCCTGTGCTGCATGCGGGACTTGTGTATCTGGGGTGCCCACTCTAGCCAATCTATCAACCACCTGTGCCAAGGACTGAGACATGGTTTGTTGACTAGCTAACATATCGTTGATAACCTGCATGAAAGCTGCCTCTGGATCTACGGGGGCCTTTCCACTGCCCTCTGGCCGCTCATATCTGTCTCCTAGCATCCTCTTTTGCCTCGCGCTCAACCTCGCGCTCTGTTTTTCTCTTTGCTTCTCTATGTGCCTCTTCCTCTTCCTCTGAGCTAGGAGGAAAAGGGGGGAAATTAGGCCTATGTCTTCTTTCTTGATGTCTGTTGTAAGTGACATATTCGTCACCTACGTGTTCACGACCCTCTGGGTCTTCTGCTGCACTCATTGTCTTTAGTCATAGGCTGGCAGGACTAAAGCTCTGATACCACTGTAATGTTTCTGACTTGGCTAGTCTAGGAAAAGATGCTAATGTGTGTGTAGGATCAAAGGTTTACATCATATAAATGATCATACAAATAATAAACGCGACAAAGGACTGCAAATTTTGTATTATGATATCTCTGTGGATTACAAAATGGTCGAATGCGGCTGAATAAACTGACAATACTCGACTAGATCAACAGACAAAGGATCTTAGCCNATATAAATGATCATACAAATAATAAACGCGACAAAGGACTGCAAATTTTGTATTATGATATCTCTGTGGATTACAAAATGGTCGAATGCGGCTGAATAAACTGACAATACTCGACTAGATCAACAGACAAAGGATCTTAGCCTGAATACAAATAAGCAACTGCGGCTGAATAAAATAACAACACTCGGCTAGATCAAAAGACAAAAGGATCTTATCCGTAATACAAATAGGCAACTAAAAGATAATACTTGGAATATGGGAGCACTGCGGAATCAATGAAGAATGATGGAAGACCTGGATGATCTTCTCGATGACTAGGGTGTGTCTTTCAACACCGAAATCAGCCAACTGGTGTCTTCCTCCTGGAATACATTGAACTATCTCTCCTGCGATGCGCCTCTTCTCCTCAATGACAAGTCATAATCTGCATAATAATGAATTAGGTCGTTGACCCTTCCTTTATAGCTTTCCAAAACCCTAAATCATGCTGAAACCCTAATTCACTATTGATTTCCAAAACCCTAAATCACTATTGAAACCCTAATTCACTATTGACTTATATTTTTAGCTCATAATGACTTAAAAGCTATTTTAACCCTTTTTAGCTCAATGTCACTTTCTGAATATAACACCTGTGACTGGAGTGACCTCTAGTAACCCTGTTTACCCCTCTTTGGCCCTGGCTATAGTCTAACGAGATGGTTTAGACCATTAAGCCTCCTCTCTAGAGCTCCTATTTGGAAAGGGACATTACATCGCCTCACAAGGTCGAGCTACCACTCGTCACCCGAGCTGGGTATCCCAAATCCCACAAGAGAAACTCGGTCAAGATAAAATTTCGATAGCGTAATGTTACGCAAGCCAGATGTGATCCATACTCTTCCTCCGCCATCCTTTTTATAGAGTTTTCAAGTGATTAGTTTTCCAAACCCTCATTAGAATCCTTTTTCATTTATTTAATTAGGAAAAACCTCCCCCGTACACATGTCGCCCGATCCCCTAGTTGCACCAGAAAATAAAATTTATTAATTAATTAAATTTGTCTATTTCTCTCACCCACCTAAACGTGTTCCTAAAAATGTTCATCGGTGTCTCATTATTCCCTTACAATTCTTAAATGATGTACGCCTTACTTAAATCCTAGTTGAGTTCATAAATAGAAACTTCTAAACACTAGATTTCTTACTAAGTTAGACATTCACCATTTTTCTTTAAGTTTCCCCTTTTTTTTAAGTTTCTCTTTTTCTTTAAGTTTCCCCTTTTTCTTTTTAGCTAAGTTCATAATTAGCAAGTTTAGACAAAACAACCATTTACACTTTTAATAATTTAATCTTCCATTATAATTTTTGCTTTTAATAAAAAGTTTGAAATTTTCTTTACCCTCGTCTTGTTACATGTCTACTTAGTTTTTCATTGTTCACATGTTCTTCTTAGACCTAGGTTTAAATTTCACTAGGTTGGGCGACAATTTTTAAGGGAACAATTTAGTTTTTAAACTTTACTAATACCATCATCTATTTAAGGTCGACCATGTCCTAAGAAGGCATAGTTTTCTAGGTGCTAGGTTTTATTAACTTACCCGAGTTAAAACCGCGACGTGCCCTTCAGGATGCACTACGTGCTCCAAGGGTGCCACACGCCTCTTTCCGTTTTATTGTGCGACGTGACCTTCAAAACACACTATGTGCTCCAAGGGTGCCACTCGCCTCTTGACTGAAATTGGTAGATTTCAAACCCCTGAGTTAATACTCTGTCAGGTGATATTGTGGGAGACTAAGGGCCTCTAAGGAATAAGGACCATGCCTTATTGCACGCCACTTAGAATCATCGTGAGCGACTATCACAGTCTTCCATCATGGCATCGTGGGTCTTCTTGAACTAGGTAATCGTTAACCTACAGTTTGAGCCACGCCGGGAGTGCTAGTAGGTTGTGGTAGGGTTTTTGCCACACTTCTCCCTCAATGTCTCTGGTTGTCGTGCGTGACCCCTTTACTCCAAATGTGAGTCTGGTCGACAAGCTATCTTCAATCTGCATCCATCAACGAATCATGTCAACAATAACAATCAACATCATAATATCTAATCATATGTACATATGTCACATTAACAACATTCAAACCCTAATAGTCCACTCCCTGACTCGATCCAGAGTCCATGCAGTTTCATCGATGCCTCGACATCCTCAAACGTCTAGATTCTTGCACACTCAGGAGAACCCAGTCAATGTCACCTGTCGATGTAAATACAAAAATAATAACATATCATCAAATCCACCATATCTCATAATCATAATCAAAACAACCAATCGTATAAAGAACTGGATCACTTGCACGCAAGTGTCCTCAAAGAATAAGTCTGCTTAGTGTGCGCAAGAGCGGGATGTTACATACACCACCTCTTGTTTTAAACTTCATCCCTAAGTTTCACAGTATGTAAGTGCCAAAATAAAGTGTATCACAGTATCATATGTCTAGCTATCAAACAAAAATGGAAATTTTTGACGCATATCATATGCATCCTCCCAGGTCGTTGAGTGTGGACTATAGTTGTCTCACTGGACCTTGACCTAATCTACTGTTCAACGTTGTAGTTGTTGAATGTGATAGTCTAGGATGTGGATTGGCTCCATCGTGAGCGCACCCTCTCCCGATACCTGCAAGGAACTCATGTCAATAACATGTGTAGGATCACTAATATAATGTCTCAAAACATATACGTGAAAAACATCATGCATACGCCTCAAAGAATCAGGCAAGGCTAGTCGATAGGCCACGGGCCCCTTTTTTTCCACAATCTTGAAGGGTCCCATGAACCTAGGAGAGATTTTAGCACCTTTTCCAAACTTGATTGAACTCTTATGCAGTTTCACCTGCAAGAAGACTCGATCACCAACTTCATAACTACGTTCGACATGATGTGCATTGGCATAACTCTTCTATCGATCTTGCGCTTCCTTGATCCTTTGTCTTGTTGTTTGCATTTGATATTCCATTTCTTGGATCACTTCTGGTCCTACCAAGACCCTATCCTCAAGCTGATCCCAACTCAAAGGCGTCTGACACGATCGCCTGTAAAGAAGCTCGAAAGGTGCCATCTTAATGGTGCTTTGATAATTGTTGTTGTATGCAAACTCTACCAGTGGAAAGAACTCTTCCCATGCTTTTGTTGGTCCATAACGTACATACGTAACATATCCTCCAATATTTGGTTTGTTCTTTCGGTTTGTTCGTCTGTCTCCGGGTGATATGCAGTACTAAAGTTAGGTTGGGTTGCCAAGGCCTCTTGGAAACTAGTCTAAAATCGTCCTGTAAACACCGATCCTCTATTGGATATAATCCTCTTAGGCACGCCATGCAACCTCACTATCTCACTAATGAAAACTCTAGCTATGTCAAGTGCCTGATACATTGTACACACAGGAATAAAATGAGCACTCTTCGTCAAAGTGTCGACTACCACAAAAATCAAGTCGTGTTTCCTTGCCGTCAGTGGCAATACAACATTGAAATCCATCGAAATGACCTCCCATTTCGATTTAGGAATAGCATGTGGTTGTAGTAATCATGTGGGATGTCTATGTTCAGCCTTCACCTGTTGACATTCTAGACATCTCGCCACGTAGTTGACTATGTCTGCCTTCATTCATTTCCAAAAGAATAAAGGTTTAAAGTTTTCCCTCATCATCGTGACTCCTGGGTGAGCCATGTACACTGCTCTATGAGCCTCGTTTAGGATCAAACTCCTCAACTCGTCATTGGGTGGTACATAAATTCGACCTTTAAATCTCAATAATCCATCGTTATCCACAGTAAATCCCTTGAATTTTGGTACCATAATTTTGTTTTGTCCGATAAAATCCTTGACCTCTTTGTACTAGTCATCGTCGTGCTGTAAAGTTGGAATCTTTTCACGTAGATTCATCTGAAGAGGCATCATCGAAAATATGTATGGTCTCCGACTCAACGCATCAACCACTATGTTCATTGTTCATTTTATGTAAGTAATCTCGAAATCATATTCGCTAAGCAATTCTGACCAACATTGATTTCGCACGTTCAAGTCGCTTTGCGTAAAGATGTGTTGTAGACCACAGTGGTCGATTTTTAGTTCGAATTTTCATCCCATAAGGTAGTGTCTCCAAACTCTCAAGGCATAAACAATGGCTAACAACTCCAAATCATGTGTCACATAGTTCTCCTCATGCTTTATCAACTTTCTCGAGATGTAAGCGATCACTCGACCGTCTTGCATCAAGACTCCGCCTAAGCCTTCCTTCGATGCGTTAATGCATACCAAGAAGTCCGTGTCCATGTCAGGGACCTTTAGTATCGGTATTGTCATCAACAGCTCCTTGAGCCTCCAAAATGTCTCTGCACATTTCTTGGTCCAAACAAACTTCTTGTTCTTCTTCTACAATTCTGTAATCAGATTTGCTATCTTCAAAAAACCCTCGATGAATCGTCGATAGTATCCCGTTAAACCCATGAAGCTAAAAACTTCTAGTACATTCGTCGGCATAGGCCATTCCATAATAGTCTCGACCTTTGTTGTATCTACAGTGATACCTTCGTCAGAGATGACATTCCCTAAGTGATGAATCTTTGAATGATAAAACAGGCATTTAGACAACTTCCCATACAATTTGTTCTCTCGTTGACACTGTAGTACCATGTGCAAGTGTTCGTCATGCTCCTCCATCGTCCGAGAGTAAATCAAAATATCGTCAATGAATACTTGGACGAACTGTTTAAGTATTCACGGAACACCCCGTTCATCAAACTCATAAATACCCCTGGGGCATTCTTCAGTCCAAACGGTAAAACAGTAAACTCGTAATGTCCAAACCTCGTCTTAAAGGCGGTCTTAGGGATGTCATTCTCCTTGATCTGTAACTGGTGATACCCTGATCTCAAGACGATCTTTGAAAACATTGTCGCACCTTTCATCTGATCAAATAGATCATCAATCTTGGAAACGGATATTGATTCTTGATCGTTTCCTTGTTCAATTGACGATAGTCAATGCATAGTCTCCACGACCCATCCTTCTTTCATATGAAGATAACAGGTGCACCCCACGGTGACACACTTTGACGTATAAGTCCTATGTCTAGCAACTCCTTCAGTTGCATTTTCAACTCCTATAATTCTGGGGTCGACATCCGATAAGGCATTCTTGCTATCGGTTCAGTTCCCAGTTTTAGGTCGATGGTAAATTCCAATTCCCTCTCTGGTGGAATCCTAGGTAACTCCTCAAGGAAGACGTTTGCAAACTCTAGCACCACCGAAAGGTTTTCTATACCTTCCGCTACTCATTTCTCGTTTAATGCAAGGATCACATAAAGTTTACATACCTTGCGCATGCTCTTCCATAGCTACAAGGAAGATATGAATCTCAGGGAAACTCCTTGGTTTCGACCTACAATCACGTGTCTATGTCCCTCATCATCAACCAAGTTCAATCCTTTTGTCTTACAATTGAGTATCGCCTCATGCGATTCCAACCAATCCATACTGATCACGATGTCATAAGATCCTAAGTTTGTGACGTATAGGTTGGCCCTTTTGAAAAAATCTCCCTTGTTAAGGCTACATCCCGTCACCTTCCCTCCAACCTTTTGTTTAGCTCCCGAAGCCATTTCTACAAAGATAAACTCGTCATGTTCGACTGCCTTTACCTTAATTATTTTTAGCATTGTACCAGAGATAAAACACTCTGTAGCACATGGATCTATCAAAATATTAAGGGTCTAGTCAGTGACGGTACCTGACCTCTCGAGCATATTCGAATGGTGCTCTGCCGAGTGGTTATTCACCGCTGCATGAATTTGATGGGCCTTACCCAAATCTCCCACGATAGTGGGTCCGGATGATCCAGATGCTCTGGTCCTCTCCATCGGTAAGTCACGCTGGTAATGTGGCTCTCCATATGTCCAACACCCTTTCTTCGGTCCAGTACTCCTAGTACCCGAAGTAGAAGTTGACGTCCCACCGGCCTGGAACCCTGGTTTGTTCTGCTGAACAAGCCTAAACTGTTGTTGTTGCGGTCGAAGTTGTTGTGGTGCTCTGTAAGGAGTCCCCTGTTGAGGTGTTGGTCATCGAAGTGTAGTGAAGTTGGATCCTCTCGGAGTACCTCGATACCCTGGTGCATGCCTAGATGGTGTCTGATATTGTTTTGCACCAGATGACGTCTGTCCTGCTGGTCTTGTTGGAGTCTTGCTGTGACAACCGCTAATAAGATCCTCCTCTGCTATGAGGGCCTTCTGAATAACATCATGTAAGGTTTGAGGCATCAAAATCCTAACATTTTCACGAATGTTGACATTAAGGCTAAACACAAACTTGTTGACCTTAAGTTTCTTGGTATTCAGGTTGGGAGCATACCAAAGAAGCTCCATGAAACGGGCCTCGTACTCGGGCACCGTATAACTGCCCTGTCGCAAGGCATTGAACTCATTGAGCTGATGCTCAATGAATTCCTCAGATAAATACCTCTCCCAGAACCGTTCCTCTAATAGTTCCCATGACACATCTTCGACTGTCATGTTCAATTGTGGCAGGAGCGTATTCCACCATAGAATAATACTCCACTTCAGTTGAAATACCGCCATGCGAACATTCATGTTGGAGGTATAGTTGCGAAGTGAAAAGCACATCGCCATATTCTCCAACCATACCTCGGCAACTGCGTCATCCGGGGCACCAAAGAACTCGGGAAATTTGACCTTCTCGAGTTTGCGGTGAATGCTACCAGTACCGACCGGAGCGTGTGATGGACCCTTAGAGGGTGTGGGCGCCCTGGCCTCATCTCTATCCAAACGGCTAATCAGTGCCTCAGACATCCACTAAAAGGACCTCATCAACCCAACCACATCACCCACATCTATCTGTTCCTTCCCGACAACCTGTTCATCTCTCTGGGGGTTAGACCCCTCGGGCGTGGATGCTACTGGGGGCGTCGCTCCTCCTCCCATAACACCCTGTCTTCTACCTCTGCGGCGTCCTCTAACCATGTTTACCTGCATGAATACAACCAATTTAATTAGCAACATTTATATAATCAAGTATCTAATCAATGGAAGTCGTAGTGATCCCAAGTCGCGTGTCGAACCTGGCTCTGATACCATATGTAATAACCCCCGTCGTTACGACAACATGCGACGCATAACAAGTGCAATTTTTTTTTAAAGGCAAGTAGTAACAACGACAACAATCAATCAACGCAACTCGATGACTAACAAAACACACACAATTCAGGAAACATACAACTTTACGACCCAGCATACTAACACATCATGTAGTTGGATGCAACATATGAAAATCAATTAGACAAAATAAAAATGACTACCCGCCCATCCTGCCCTGCAAAGTTAGGACCTCTAGGACACATAAGCAATGCTCAAACCCAGGTTCCCATCGATTTTGACCATTTAAGGTCTCAAGGTTGGCGATTGTTCTGAGGAACGAGGAGGTGTTTACGACCCGCCCGACACACGCAAGATCACACCTACTAAGCTAAAAGACAACCTCAATCAATCCAAACACAACAACTTCGACGACCAGTCACAAGAACATTCTCGGCGAGCGAGAGACAATCACAATAAAGTTACAAAAACAAGTACAACCATAATACAACAACATCCACATTGGGAGGCACAAGACCCTAAGCCAGGTTTTATATGCACTATCGATCAATGCGTGCAATGATCTGAACTTAAGAAATCATGTCGCCACGGTGCGACGAGCACACAAGAATCCCAAGTGCATTCAAATCTAAACCTTTAACAACACAACCAGTGCATCAAGGTACCAACTTAAACTGTCAGAGTCCTAATACACCAATAACTTGTCCATTGATAGCAACTTATGATGGAATTGAATAACTGTTATAATCCTAATTTTCACCAGACATACTTACCTGGCATCAGGCCATCTCAGACTCCTTCTTTGCCAAAACACTACTGAAAAACTCTTCTTAAAAACCCCCTTTATAAAGGCCCACGTGCCCTGCTCCATTACTGCACGCGTGTACACGCTAGTTGGCCCAATACAACCCGCGTGTACCTACAAAAGCACGGAAAAAAGAAAGTTGTTGACGGAACACACAGCTTTGGGCAAGTTAGCTAAACCTTTCGGCCATGCATGGATGGTCATTCGACCAAATACCTAGCTCCTTCTAGCCTATAAAAGAAGGGGTAAGGGTCCCATTTGAAAAGAGGAAAATCATAGTAAAGAGACTATACTCGATTGAGCATTCCCCTTGTCCCAACCTTTAGCCATCCTTGTGCAAAGAGAAGTATAAAGCAAAGTAGTTGGAGGACAGTTGAAGAGGAGCACAGGACCGGTTTCGAGGAGCAGTGCCGACCACATATTGTAATTTTACTCTTGTGAATATTAATACAAAAATGAATACTTTTCCCGTCCCGCCATATCATGTGTTCAAGTTGAATGTTTATTTCATGATATTGTCACAACTAACCAAGAAATTAGTATATGAAATGCATGTTCGCAGCTTCTTGTTTGTTCATGAGTGAATGCAGGTCAGCTTTGGGAGGAGGATTGCAATCAAAGAGCGAGCGAAAGCAAAGGGATTGACATCAAATGAAGGACTTAAGGTAGAGTTATCGAATCTCATTTACACCTTTGTATTGCATGAATGTGGGGTTTTGTGTTGGGAGAATAGGAAAGAGTAGAGGCCTTTGAAATAGTTATTTTCTGCATGCATGATTAGAGCCCTTAAATGCTAAGTCCGTAGGAGGGATTCCCACCCACAACAGAATTGGCGACCATACTAGGGAGTCTCTAGGGTTCTTTGGGGATTTTTTATTGGGTATTTTGAAATTGGTTTTACTACCTTTTTTGAGTTTCTGCAAGAAGTCTGAGTGTTCAACGATTCTGGTTCTCAATACCAATCTTCCCTGCTCTGCTTACTAGACTATTTCTTTTCTATTTTTGAGAGTCTTAAAAGGCATATGCGCCCTGTAGTGGGACAGCCTGCGTATGCACACACCCTACCTTTAGTCATCCCGCGTATGTACGCCTGTTGATGAAGTGCTAGCTGCGTGTCTGAGAACCCAGGAAATCCTTCTCAGGAAGAGGCAGTCATCCTCTCCCCTGCAGAAGCGATCCTTCTCAGGGATCTTCTGGGTCCTTCTAGGTCTCTGATTGAACAATCCATAGTCAGGTAAAAACCTCAAGATTAGCTTTGTTTGCTAAATTTTTCTTGCCTCTTCTTTGTCAAAGTAAATTTTTTACCTTTAAGGGGTGTTGGTGTTCAATACTAGTATCCTCTGTTGAAGCTTAGATGCTTCTTTTCTTTTTTTGAAGGATTTCAGAGGCACGCGCGACATGCATTGGGCTTGCTCGCGTGCACACGCGCCCTGCCCTTCTACAACTCGCGTATGCACGCTAGCTGTTGAAAAGACAATCGCGTACCTATCTAGAAAAGTTTTTGGAGGCAGTCATCCTCCTCCCTGACAAGTTTTTACTTCCCAGGGTCTGTCTTGTCTGATTATGGTCTCTGTCATAGCAGTTTTAGCCTAGGTTGGACTTCAGCATAGCTTTCTTTTTCATTGAAAGATTTCCTCCATTCCTAGCTTTTTAAACTTATTTTTATCTTGAAATTTTAAGAAAAATGAGTTGCATTTTGAAAATATATAAAAACACATATACCTTGTTAGTTCTCTTTCTTTCTTGGCATTTGCCTTACATTGTTATTTGAAAAAGAAAATAAATTAGCACAGTGTTGTGTTTTCTTCTCATCTTAAAATAATTTCAAAAGAAAAATAAGAAAGATAATCCTTCTTTGCTAGTGTTCTTATCATTTCTTTTTTCTGCAAGAGTCTTAACAACATTAGTTGCACTACCACACCTTTTGAGTAAATCAAGCCTTAAAAAGAACGCTAATTAAAAATAACTAGACTTTTATGTTTGTAGGGTCCATCAACTAGTTTAGGGTTAGGGCCTTGAATTAGGTTGGAGAGGAAACTCTTCAAGACTGTTAGAACAAACATACAAGTCTGTGCTAAGGAGTGTAGAATTCCAGTAATGTGGAAATTATCCAGAACCCCCCTCTAACACAGGGGCTAAACATGAGGTCGCGTGCGAAAAGGTAGCGGAGATGACCCCTCCAAAGCTGGACCAAGTGTAGTGGGGAACGCATATAGAGGACTTGTCTTGGGATTCTGTTGATCACATTTTCCACAGAGATTTGTGGGTCTTGAATCCATTCGAGGTCCTCAGCCGTCTTCCAGAACACTTGCTTTCGATACCCTTGATAAGTTTTGGGCTTGATACCTTGCTCATTGCGGTCCACCCGACTATCGACTGTACCCGCCTGGTGATTGTTCACGAGCTGGCAACATAGTTGCCTTTATTTTAGGGACTTACACAGGTGACCGTGGGGGTATACCGCAGTACCTAGGGAAGACACCGGGCCACTCTTTGGAGAGTATACCCGGAGGGTGATTTCGTATTCGAGTTGCACTTACATCAGTAAGTTGCTCTAGTGTTGGTTGGTGTAACTGTTCTTTCAACTAGTTAGTCGTTTGCTTGATTTTCCTTTAGGAAATTTTAGTGTGTGCTCTGTGCTCCCTAGTTTTCCATAGTGAGTTATCCAGTCGTGGCTTTGGGTCTCTGACCTAGGGTGGTAGACTACCCACTCCGCCGGTTGAGAGGATTTTTCAGTCTTTCGCTTAGAAATGTGGAGCCGCCTCTTTATAGGCATTGTTTTGATAACACTGGTTCTTCAGAGTCAGTGTGTGAGACTTTTACGGATTTGAACGATCCTGCAAGGGGAGAACCTTTGCATAAGATCTTCATGGCTAAAGTTCCTGACGATACCAACCAAGGAACCCCTTCACAAGGGGATTCGTGTGCTTTTCCTTTCTTCGGAAACGTTGGTGTCCCTTTGATGGCCACTTTGTACATTCCCGAGTTGAATGTGGGACTACCGGTTTGGTTGGGTACCATTCCAAATGTCCCGAATGCTCTTGATGCTTATCAGTTAAGCACCTTAAGTTATGGGAACCCTATTGATGTTTCTTCATCAACAAAGTCTTGTCCTCCTCCTTCTCCTACCTCTGGTGAAAGTACAGTTACTAGTAACCTAAGGTCTAAACGAAATAGAAAGAGGAAGAATAGGAAGAAGAAATCACCAAACTCTGCGAGTCATGTTCGAGATAGGTCGACAACCTCTGCAAGTCACGTTGAAGACCAACACCCAACCTCTGCAAGTTATGCTGGGGGAAATCACCCACCCTCTGCAAATCATGCTGGGGGAAAGAGTCCAGTCCCTGCTAGTCATACTGGAAATAGGTCTGTAGCCTCTGCGAGTCATGTTATCGACCCATCACCAACCTCTGCAAGTCATGTTGGAGATGTGCAACCAGCCACTGCTAGTCATGCTAGGGGCATTGATTCTATTGAGAAACCTAGACCGATAGGAAGTAAACCTAAGTTCCCTTGTAAGCTTTGCAAGGGAGATCACCTTACTCATTTGTGCTCTAGCCTTCCAGAGGTACAAAGATTGTGGTCCCTGTCTGCAAGCTCTTCTCATTCTAAGTCTTCTGAGGTTTCCTCGCAGTCTATTCAACCATTGGCTGAGAAAGTAGTCATGCCGATGCAGTCATCGACTGATCCCACTCCTCTTTTGGGGGGTGAGGTGCCTTTAGACCATGTAGTCTCTCAGCCTATTAAACCATTGGTTGAGAAAGTGGTCATGTCGATGTAGTCATCGACTGATCCCACTCCTCGTGTGGGGGTGAGGTGCCTTTAGACCATGTAGTCTCTCAGCCTATTCAGCCATTGGTTGAGAAATTGGTCACGTCGTTGCAGTCTTCAGCTGATCCCACTCTTCTCTTGGGGAGTGATGCATCTACCGACTATGTTTTTAGCATTTCCAGTTCAGTACTTTCATAACAAGGGGGAATTCTGCTCGTTCCGAGTACACCCCCTCCAAGCCCTAGGATGGTTTCCTTTGATTGGAATGACCTTGTTGAGCCTCGTCTTCCTTCTTCTACACCCTTTCAAATAAGGGTTGAAGTTAATTCAACAAACATTTATCGATGTATCGTGGNACACCCCCTCCAAGCCCTAGGATGGTTTCCTTTGATTGGAATGACCTTGTTGAGCCTCGTCTTCCTTCTTCTACACCCTTTCAAATAAGGGTTGAAGTTAATTCAACAAACATTTATCGATGTATCGTGGATGAAGGATCCTCCACAAGTATTTTATCCTCTTCGGTTTGGAAAGTCTTGGGATCTCCCGATCTTGTGTCTTCTTCGCATAAACTGTTGGCTTTTGACAGATGTCCTAGTGAATATTTGGGGTTTCTTCCTCAGTTACCTATCGCATTATGTGGGAAGACTGTCCTTGTTGGCGTTATAGTGGTGCAAGGCCCGTTAGATTTCAATATGCTTCTCGGGCGTGATTATGTATATGCGATGAACGTTGTGGTGTCTACGCTTTTCCGAGTGATGCATTTCCCTCACAATGGAAGCATTGTCACTATCGACCAGCTGACATATGATAATCACCACCCTAATTCGGCGTTAGTTCAGACTACCCCTTTATATGTTCTTAGTGTTCGCGTAGACTCTACCCCGCCACGGGTTAATTATGTGGCGTCTTATCCTTGATGTTCAATTGCTTCTGAGCAGGAACCTGTGCAATCATGTTTTCCTTCTCGAGACTTGGAATCAACAATTGATCCATTGGTTTATCCAATGGGGGCATGGGAGCCCTTGCTTTCCCCTCTTGGTCCAAGTGGGCTTGAGTATCCTTCTGAGTCTGATCTCATTGTTTGTAGATCCTCAAGCCCTTATGCTTGTGATTCTTCGCTGATAGACTTTGCCAGTCCTGGCCAGAACCTCCATCGTCATATGGAGTATGGTCAGTTTACTTCACCTTTTGGGACTGTCGACCCTCGTTTGCGTGATTTCTCGGATTTTGAATTGCCTTCAGATGAGGCTATCCTTGAAGCCATGACTACGGTTTCTATACCGTGGGAGGACTTACATCGTGGTTGGTGTTTTCTTCCTTTTTGGGAGACTTCCCAAGTTGATTATCGAAGAGACTCTTGGTCTGAGACTAGCAGCGGGCTCTACCTGAACCAGTTTCATACATGAGTCATAGCCCCCACGGGTCTTCTTTTAAGCCCTTTTCAGACCCTCTAAACATGAAAATATTGTCGAGCGATCTTTTTTCTCTTCACGCTCGTTAAACTGAAATTTGAAGGCACGTCTGTCCGACAGTAGTTTACCCCTTTTTCGGTCTGGATGGTCAACTGTATGAACAAAGGTATACTCTAGAAACCTCGGTTCTCTAGAAGAGTATTCTCAGGTATAACTTTAACCCTTTTTCGGGCCTGAGGGACTAAATTTAAGAAAATGGAACCCCCACGGAGTCCATAGTTAAGCTCTTTTCAGACTCCCTAAAATTGAAAAGATCGTTGAGTGACCTTATTCTTTCACACTCATTAAACTGGTCCAAAAGAACATTCCTGACGGAGTCCATAGTAAAGATTTTTTCAGACTCCTTAAAAATGAAAAAATTGTCGAGTGATCTTGTCTTTATCACACTTGTTAAAATGGTTTTTAATAGATGTCTTTTCGGTGCTAATTTACCCCTTTTTCGAACCGACTAGACTACCTTCGAAAAAGGTGCCACAGTGGAGTCTCCTTTTAGGTTTTTTCAGACTCTCTAAGCATGAAAAACAACCGAACTTACCTTCTCTAGGCTCGTTAAAATTACATCGAAGGACGTTACCATTGTGTGTCTTATTAATCGCATTTGCATACCAGCATCTTTGGCCTCATGTCGGCTCCATGTTTCTATCAACTGAACCATCTGAAGCATGCCTCATACACAAGCCCTGTAGCACTTTGCCTTTGCGTCTTGACACCTTTGGCCCGAGGAGGGATTTTTCCGAGTGTCCTTGCTTTGAACATCAATCTTGTCCTTGCGCCTAGAACTAGTATGTTTGCGATACTCATTCCTCCTTTGTAACGTAGCATTATTTTATTCTTTTTCCACAATTATTGAAAAAGACAAAAAAATCAAATATACCCCAAAAAGAGGAAGGGAAAAGTATTTTTTTTGTATTGGCAGCACAATGAGTCGCCCTTGGATAAAGCACATTCTTTTGTTTGTCCGTCAAGCCCTGGGATTTCATATGACCTTAGGAAGTTGTTCCCGCTACATTGAGTTGTGTCCTCCTCCGTTTGGTTATCCTTCCAAACATATGGAGAGTTTGCGTTGTCTCCTGCCTCGTGAACTTATGTTAATGCCATGTTGCCTGAGTCTCATCATTTGTCGTGTTATTGTCCAAGGTAAGTTTTTACCAAGCCTGAGTCGGCCCCTCTGCAGTTTGTCTCTTGCCCTCATGCCCGACCATCCCGAAAGGCCAATCAAGTCTTTGTTCGAAATCAATGAAGCCATCATTCTGATCATCAAAGATTCTCTAGTCCATGACCAACGAGTCGTCGAAGACCTATGGGTAGTGAAGTTGTACACTCATATTACACTCCTACCCGAGTTTTGAAGATTTTGAAGTTGTTGCTCGAGCTCTGAAGACCTCATCTCCAGCCATCAGGCCTTATCAGCTTCTAGAAAATTAATACTATACATGTATATCTTTTTTATTTTAAGATGTAGATTCATTGTGTATTTCTCGTGGCTTCACTTTATATAGTTATATGACATGGATATACAGTGTATTTGATTGGTAGCCATGATTTTATTTCATCATGAGCATGGGTATGCCCGCCTCAGAGAGACAATTTTTATTTTGCAGATGGCACCTTCCGAATTCTGGTCCTTGGGCTCACCAGTTTGGTACGTTGATAAAGATTGATAATGTATTTCGGCCATCAAATGCTCTTCTGACCTCACACATTAGGGGGCATCTGTTATAATCCTAATTTTCACCAGACATACTTACCTGACATCAGGCCATCTCAGACTCCTTCTTTGCCAAAACACTACTGAACAACTCTTCTTAAAAAACCCCTTTATAAAGGCCCACACGCCCTGCTCCATTAATGCACACGTGTACACGCTAGCTACCCCAATACAGTCCGCGTGTACCTACAAAATCACGAAAAAAGGAAAGTTGCTGACGGAACACATAGCTTTGGGCAAGTTAACTAAACCTTTCGGCCATGCATGGTCGGTCATTCGACCAAATACCTAGCTACTTCTAGCCTATAAAAGAAGGGGTAAGGGTCCCATTTGAAAGGAGGAAAATCATAGTAAAGAGACTATACTCGATTGAGCATTCCCCTTGTCCCAACCTTTAGCCATCCTTGTGCAAAGAGAAGTATAAAGCAAAGCAGTTGGAGGACAGTTGAAGAGGATCCTAGGATCGGTTTCGAGGAGCAGTGTCGACCACATATTGTAAGTTTACTCTTGTGAAGATTAATACAAAAAGGAATACTTTTCCCGTCCCACCATATCATGTGTTCAAGTTGAATGTTTATTTCATGATATTGTCACAACTAACCCAACAATTAGTATATGAAATGCATGTTCACAACTTTTTGTTTGTTCATGAGTGAATGCAGGTCAACTTTGGGAGGAGGCTTGCAATTAAAGAGCGAGCGAAAGAAAATGGATCGACATCAAACGAAGGACTTAAGGTAGAGTTATTAAATCTCATTTACACCTTTGTATTGCATGAATGTGGGGTTTTGTGTTGGGAGAATAGGAAAGAGTAGAGGCCTTTGAAATGGTCATTTTCTGCATGCATGATTAGAGCCCTTAAATGCTAAATCTGTAGGAGGGATTCCCACCCACAACAATAACATCTAAAATAATGTAGTTTCATTTATAATATCTCATAAATTATTAGATAAACTCCAAGAACTATACCTTAATCGCTACTTTATTGAATCACTACTTGAAGATCAAATTACATCCCTAGCACCAAATATAATAAAGTGTACATCTTGTTGAATCAACTATTTATGTTAAGGATCTCTACTTTGTAAATATGTTCACACCCATAGTATCAAACATGGCAAGGTGCATCAATTTGTCAAATCACATTGTTTATGTTAGTTTCTCCCATTGTATCACACACCTATAAATATCTAAATTCCTTGAAAGGATTCTATAGAAAAGTTTTTCCTAGAAACAATTTGTAGGCAATAAAACAATAATAACTTATATAAACTTTTTACAGAAATATTAAAAGACATTGAAAATTATTGACAAGGTTGTTGATGCTACAGTTTCATAATATATATAATTTGATGTGTTAACCTCCATTATAGACCCCGACCATATTTCAGCTGCCAAAATCCAAAAATAGTCTGAAATTATAAAAGTAGTAATTATCTGTGTAATAAGAGTAGAATTCGTTGTGTTATTGTTGCACTACAGATACGGGTAGTAAATAAATATTTGTGTAGTTTTAATTTAAAATTTAGATAGCATTAAAATCCATGTGTATTAATACTTAGAATTCAGATAGCAAATAAAATCCATGTGTAGTAATAATTGAAATTCAATGGCAATAAAAATTTGTGTAGTAATAAATGCAATTGAGATAGCAATAAAAAATTTTGTGTAGTAATAATTGAAATTCAAATGGCATTAAAAATCTTTGTGTAGTAATAATTGCAATTCAAATAGCAATAAAATTTTATGTGTAGTAATAATTGAAATCATTGTGTTGTTCACTGCCAAAAAGGGAAAATCAACACTTGTCAAACCACTCACTTCCGAGACAAATCGTCGTGTTGCAACGACTGTCTGTTTAAGAGGAAAATTTAAGTGGAATAAAATCGAAGGACGCGACCACTTGCCCGACCCAGGATTTCAAATTAATTAGTAATAAGACTCCTCACGTTCCAATTTGAAAACCTTTAAAGTTGAGTTGATTAAAAAAACGATGGCTTGACTTTAATGGCAAAAGGCAGAAACTTTTAGTTTACAAAACTATGGGACAAATCGTCGTGTTGCAACGACTGTCTGTTTAAGAGGAAAATTTAAGTGGAATAAAATTGAAGGACGCGACCACTTGCCCGACCTAGGATTTCAAATTAATTAGTAATAAGACTCCTCACGTTCCAATTTGAAAACCTTTAAAGTTGAGTTGATTAAAAAAACGATGGCTTGACTTTAATGGCAAAAGGCAGAAACTTTTAGTTTAAAAAACTATGGGAGGCGCTAACTACAGGTACTACAACTGGAACGTTTAGCGTACATATATAATATATTACATAACTTGAAAATGAAGTTAGTTTACATAAATTAAACAATCGTATTTTGTAAAGGAGATCGAGGAATCACCACAACTATTTGTAAAAGAGATTGAGGAATCGCTACAAGTTTAACTGTAAAAGTAACAAAAAGGTATTTTGCAGTGGTGAAGCTTTGCAATCACCCTTGTTTACCCAAGACATTGAATCTAGGTATGGGTTTAATCAATATAATATCCAATTTCTTGGGAGTAGTGTGTGTGTGTGTGTGTGTGTGTGTGTGTGTGTGTGTAAGCACAACACTCAACAATCACTACAAATTTAATGCAATAGTTGTGACTTCGATTAATGCAATAGTCAGATGGTTCCAAGTCAAAAAGCATCTGTAGAACAAGTCGACAAGCAAGGCGAGATAACTTTTAGCAAGTGAGCAATAATCACTCATCTTTTATGTTATGTAGGTTGGGTTTTAAAAATAAAATCAATTATGTAAAACAAATACTCTATTTGAGAATGTGTATAATTACTAACAGTAATTGAAATTCGCTTGTTGACGGAATTTAAGAATTCGCCGAGTAGACCTTACCTACAATCGATTATAGACTTAATTTCATTTTCCCATCGCTCAGTAATGAAAATAGAATCGCCAACGGTTCGAATGGGCATTCATGATCAAAGAAATTGCACTACCCTTGGCTTAGAAATTTAGAGAATAAACAAGAAACTACCACTACCCTCAACACAATTTAAAAGATTATAAAAACAAGCTCTGCCCAGCGTTTAAAATGTTGTTAAAATTTAATTATATATATATATGCCCAACATTAAAACACAAAAAAATATTATGAAAACAAAATTTGCCCAGCATTAAGACGCAAATACAAGATTATAAAAATAAAATTTGCCCAACATTAAAACGCAAATACAAGATTATAAAAATAAAATTTGCCCAGCATTAAAACACAGTTAATCAATTATAAACACAATCACAGGTTTAACTAACACACATGCTTCCAGGTAAGAATGTGTTCGCTGCCCAGCATTAATTTAAATTTTAAGGGTTTTAAAACACAAATCGTTTCCAGTTATGGAAGCGTTCAATGCCCAGATTAAATCGAAAAATATTAAATAAGGTAAATATTGAATACAGGCAGATTGCATTAAGATTCCCACATAGAGTCGCCTCAAGGATTAAAAACGCAGGCGATATACTGACAGGGCAACTACCGCTGCGCCACCCAAAAAATAAGAAAGCAAGAAGATAGTTGGATTGAAAGATGGTTGCAACGCTGCCATAAAGTGGACTACAGATAAATAATCAAGGAGCGCTCTATGTGCAATAGGGACCATAAACACAGAAGGATGAAGTCTCTCTTGGGCAAATCATAAGGCCATACAAACAACGGAACACAGAGCGAGAAATCAGAAATTCATACCATCTAGATGTAAATCAACATGCAATCAACTAAACAAAAATTGTGAAATTTAGATACGTGTACCTTGAGCGAAGGCGAAGGTTCCCTTGTTGTTGTCTCACGCTCGTGCTCCGTCCCTCTTCGGCTTGCCAACTGCTGAGACCTCACTGGTACCTCCCAGCCAACGCTAGGGGTACTCTTCTTCCACCTGATCCCCCCGAGCCGCAAAAGGGACACACACATAATACCAAAGAATGCTAGCTTCGCAAGCTCGAGCTACCACTCATCACCCGAGCTGGGTATCCCAACTCCCACAAAAAAAACTCAGTCAAGATAAAATTTCGGCAGCGTAACGTTACGCAAGCCATATGTGATTCATACTCCTCCTCCGCCATCCTTTTTATAGAGTTTTCAAGTGATTAGTTTCTCAAACCCTCATTAGATTCTTTTTTCATTTATTTAATTAGGAAAAACCTCCCCCGTACACATGTTGCCTAATCCCCTAGTTGCACCAGAAAATCAAATTTATTAATTAATTAAATTTTCATATTTCTCTCACCCACCTAAAAGCGTTCCTAAAAACGCTCCTCGGTGTCCCATTATTCTCTTACAATTCTTAAATGAATTACACCTTACTTAAATCCTAGTTGAGTTCATAAATAGAAAGTTCCAAAGGCTAGATTTCTTACTAAGTTAGACATTCACCATTTTTCTTTAAGTTTCCCCTTTTCTTTAAGTTTCTCTTTTTCTTTAAGTTTCCCCTTTTTCTTTTTAGCTAAGTTTATAATTAGCAAGTTTAGACAAAACAACCATTTACCCTTTTAATAATTTAATCCTCCATTATAATTTTTCCTTTTAATAAAAAGTTTGAAATTTTATTTACCCCTGTCTTGTTACATGTCTACTTAGTTTTTCTTTGTTCACATGTTCTGCTCAGACCTAGGTTTTAATTTCACTAGGCTTGGCGACAATTTTTAAGGGAACAATTTAGTTTTTAAACTTTACTAATACCATCATCTATTTAAGGTCGACCAGGTCCTAAGGAGGCATAGTTTTCTAAGTACTAGGTTTTATTAACTTACCCAAGTCAAAACTGTGACTTTCCCTTCAGGATGCACTACATGCTCCAAGGGTGCCACTCGCCTCTTTCTGTTTTATTGCGCAACGTTCCCTTCAAGACGCACTACGTGCTCCAAGGGTTCCAGTCGCCTCTTGACTGAAATTGGTAGATTTCAAACCCCTGAAGTCAATACTCCGTCAGGTGATCTTGTGGGAGACTAAGAGACTCTAAGGAATAAGGACCCTGCCTTATTGTGCGCCCCTTAGAATCAACGTGAGCGACTGTCACAGTCTGCCCTCACGACATCATGGGTATTCTTGAACTAGGTAATCGTTAACCTACAGTTCGAGCCACGGCGAGAGCTATAGTAGGTTGTGGTAGGGCTACTGCCACACCTCTCCCTCAATGTCTCTGGTTGTCGTGCGTGACCCATTTACTCCAAATGTGAGTCTGGTCAGAAAGTTATCGTCAACTTGCATCTATCAACGAATCATGTCAGCAATAAAAATCAACATCATAATATCTAATCATATGTACATATGTCACATCAACAAAATTCAAACCCTAACAGTCCACTCCCTGACTCGATCCAGAGTCCATGAAGTTTCATCGATGCCTCGGCATCCTCAAATGTCTAGAGTCATGCACACTAAGGAGAACCCAGTCAATAGCATATGTCGATGTAAATACAACAAAAATAACATATCATGAATCCACCATATCTCATAATCATAATCAAAACAACCAATCGTATAAAGAATTGGATCACTTGCATGCAAGTGTCCTCGAAGAATAATTCTGCTTAGTGCGCGCAAGAGTAGGATGCTTTTTTGTTTGTTTGTTAATTTGTCCGGGACCTGTTGGCTGCAGGATTAACCTGTGGCTTGAGAAACCATGACTTAGGGGCATCTAAGCCGTCAAAATCACTCGGGGATCGCACTCGGCCTGAGCCACATCAACCCTTAACATGGTTGGATTTTTTGTCCCCGCAGGTTTCGAACCGATGAATTTAACAACATGGAGTGGCTTAACAACACACTCTGTCACCGACTGTCCTACACCTCGGGGATGCAAGAGCAGGATGTTACATAAAACATCATTCACTCAATAATGATGATAACCAAACAAGCCCTGTTAAAAAAAATACGGAACCTATACATTCACATAGCCCTCTTGCTCAATAAAGAATCTTCCCTCTTGATACTACTTAAAGAATAAAAAGTCTCCATTTGGACCCCTAATCTTATCTACTACAATATTCCAGAAATACTCAGGATCTTGTTGACACGATACCACATAATGCAATTTTCATTTTAAGACTTTTCCTTTTATAACTAATTTATATATCACTAAATCTCTCTTGATTTACATATTTCTTTTATTACTCATGGCTAAATCTATCTTAATTTTTATATTTATTTTATTATATATCACTAAATCTATCTTATTTTTTTTGTTTTTATATTTATAATTTTCTTTCTTGTTTTTATTATTCATAATTTTCATATTTTTTTTATTATTCAAAGATAGAGTGTAGAGTGGAATATAGTGTAGATATAGTAATTTTTAAAATTAGGCGTTGTCTAAACGTTCTACGACTGACACTTTTAATCAAAATCCAACGATATAAATCTAAGTGAAATCACCTACTTTTGTTGTCTAAATTGCATTTTTTAACACATCAATGGTCCCTAAAAACCCTTGGGTAATCGAATTATATAGATTCAACCACTTAAATCTACAATTCTAACCATTTATGGTCGGATTTTAAGCAAATATGACCGAGAAAGAGCCAAAACGTATAACTTATCAAACTATGATATAAAATGAACATATTTAATTGTTATTTTGTTTTGTAGAAATTAAGGAATAAGTTGAAGAAGTATATGTACAAATGTTTCATAGAAAATAAAGAATAAGTCGAGAGTAACCATATTCATGTTGCAATTAATCAATCAAGGGAAGACATTTGCTCCACTACATTTGCTAGTGGATATAAAATTTTCCATATTTATATGGATCTTTGAATCAAAACACTAAATCAAGATATTCAACAAAATCCCTCAAATGATGTTCTCAAAATTTTACATAATTCTTACCATCTAGTTCAAATACAATTACAAAGATATTTGCATTCATAAAATACAAAAGCAATGATGGATTTCAACTAATAATTGTCACAAATGATACTTTTGGGCATGACTGAGTCCATTTCAATTCGAATATGTCTTTGCTTGTGTCTAAAGTATAGATGGCAAGACTTGAACAAAATCTTGATTTGTTTGATTTCACCATCAAGAAACTTATTCACCCATAATGAATTATTTGTCATAGAGTCTTATTTTTCTTTCGACATATATTTGTCAATTGAAACAAGGACGAAAATCTTAATACAAATTATCCATGTGATTACCTCAATGGCAATGTTGACATTTAGCATTTTGAGATTAATGCTAAAGTGAAATCTCCTTCATTCTCAAATAGTGTTGAACATCGGAATGCTAAGTATCAACATTGTCATTGACTTGTAACATGGAGAATCAATGTTTTCATCTTCATCCCTGTCTTTACAAAAAATAAATCATCATTTTGATAAATGTCAAAAGATAGCAACTAAAAGACAATTAATTCATTGGTTGAATAAGTTGTTAACAACAGAATTAATAAGCCAAAATTTCGCATTTCTCTTGCCATCTAGTTCGGCTCAAGTAAAGAGATATTTGCATAAATAAGTTACAAAAAAGGGATGGATTTCAACTAATTGTTACAAATGATACTTTCATTTTAGGTGTTTGAATTTTATAATTAATCTATATATCATTAAATTTATCTTCATTTACATATTGTTTTTATTAATCATCACCAAATATGTCTTAATTTTCATATTGGTTTTATTATACATCACTAAATCTATCTTAATTTTCTTATTTATCACTAAATGTATCTTCATTTTCTTGTTTTTATTTAGTGAATTTTCTTGTTTTTATTAGTTATCACTAAATGTACCATAATTTTGATATTGTTTTATTTTCATAATGTGTTTTATTATTCAAAGATATAGTTTAGAGTGGAAACATATAGTATTTATAAAAGGTTACAAAATAAACATATTTTATTGTTGTTTTGTTTTGTAGAAAATACGAAATATGTTGAAGTATATGTACAAATGTTTCGTAAAGAATAAGTTCAGTAAGTATATTCGTCTTGTAATTAATCGACTAAGAGAAGACACTTTCTCTACTACATTTGCTAGCAAATATAAAAAATTTCATATTTATATAGATCTTTGAATCAAAACACTAAATCAAGATATTCGACAAAATCCCTTAAGGATGAATCATTTTGATATTGAACTAAAAGGTAAAATGAATACTAGTATATTCATCTTGTAATCAATCGACTAAGAGAAGACATTTTCTCCACTACATTTGCTAGCAGATATAAAAAATTTCATATTTATATAGATCTTTGAATCAAAACACTAAATCAAGATATTCGACAAAATCCCTAAAGGATGTATCATTTTGATATTAAACTAAAAGGTGAAATGAATCCTCCTTCAATTTCAAGTAGTCATGAACATTAGAATGTTATGTGTCAACATTGTCATCAACTTGATCACATGGAAAATCAATGTTTTGATAAGTTTCTGAAGAGACAAATCATCATTTAAATAAATGTCAAAAAAGTGTAAAAAAACAAATAATTAATTTGTTTGAATAAATTGATCGCAATAAAATTAACAAACCAAAATTTTGCGTAACTCTTGCCATCTATAGTTCAAACACAAGTACACAACTATTTGCATTATAAACTACAAAAGCAAGGATGGATTTCAACTAATTGTCGCAAATGATATTTTTGGGCATGACCAAGTTGATTTCAATTCAAATGTCTTTACTTGGGTCTAAACTTAATGGTAACACTTAACAAAATCTTGACTTGTTGATTTCGCTATCAAAAACTTATTCAACCATAATGAATTATTTGTCTTCACGCCTTTTTTTTTCTTGACATATATTTGTTAATTAAAACAATGATAAAAATCTTAATGCAAATTTTCCATGTGACTACCTCAATGACAATGATGACATTTAGCATTTTGATATTAAACTAAAATAGGTTAAGTGAAATTTGCTTCAATTTCAAGTAGTCTTGAATATAATAATGTTAAGTATCAACATTGTCATCAACTTGTAACATGAAGAATCAATGTTTTGATCTCCATCCTTCTCTCTAGGAAAAACAAGTCATCATTTAGATAAATGTCAAAAGATAGAGACAAACAATGCATTGGTTGAATAAGTTGCTAACAACTAAATTAAAAGCCAAAATTTTGCATATTTTTTACCATCTAGTTCAATTCGACCCAACTAAAGAGATATTTGTATAAATAAGTTGCAAAAATAGGGATGGATTTCAACTAATTGTTACAAATGATACATTTGGGCATGGGCATGACTAAGCTCATTTTAATTCAAATGTCTTTACTTGTGTTTAAACTAAATGGGCATGACTAATCTCATTTCAATTCAAATGTCTTTACTTGGGTTTAAACTAGATGGTTAGACTTGTAAACAAAATCTTGAATTTTTTATTTTACATCAAGAACTTATTCAACAATAATGAATTGTTTATCTTCGAGTCTTATTTTTTATTTGTCGCATATTTGTGATATGTCAATTAAAACAAGGATAAAAATCTCAATACAAATTTTACATATAACTAACTCAATGACAATGACATCTCGCATTTGATATTAAATTAAAATAGGTGAAGTGGAACCTCCTTCACTTTCAAGGAGTTTTGATGATAATTTTTTGTAATTGAATCTTAAATAATAAACATCTTATTGTAATTCTCCCTTTGTATAATCAATGAATTTACCTCCACCTAGTTCAATTTCTAATTTGTATAATCAATGACTTTACCTCCACTTGCTTCAATTTCTAATTCTCCCTTTGTATAATCAAGAACTTTACCACCTCCACCTACTTCAATCTCTATAATTGAATAATTCTCTATAATTGAATAATTCAATCAAAACTCATAATTCAAAAAATATTTTTCTTTCATGAATATATACAATTTGTCACTTAGTTTTGTCAAAATCAAATGTGTCAAAGTTTGCTACAATTTGTCACTTAGTTTTGCCAAAATCAAATGTGTCAAAGTCTCAAATAATTAAAGCCAAAACATTATCAATCACATACAAATACTAAATGTACCTTAGACCCTTGTTGAATTTAAAAAAGAGTTACTAATTTTACTTGATAAAAATTCAACTTCATTTTACCTTTTTAAAAAACAACATTACATACAAATACTAAATAGTACCTTAAACCCTTATTGAATTACTAATTTTACATAATAAAAATTCAACTTCATTTTACCTTTTTTTTAAAAGGGCATTGCACTTGATTTATCTAGACAAACATGTCAAATAATTAGACACAAACATTACCAATCACATACAAACACTAAATTTACCTCAAATCTCTTCAGTTAAATTTAAACACAATCACATACAAACACTAAATTTACCTCAAATCTCTTCAATTAAATTTAAACACATCTATTAATATTAGAAAAATTGATAAATAGTTTAGCATGATAAAAATGTGATTTGTGATTTCATGTACCTCTAGAATAAACAAATAAATAAACAAAACATTTAAGATATGTCATTAACCAACATCCATTTGCACCCTTGTTGAATTTACACATGTCTATTGATGTTAAAAAGAATGTTTGCACCCTTCTTGAATTTACACGTCTATTAAGGTTAAAAAGAATGGTTACTACTTTTGCATATTAAAAATACGATTTCCTTTACTTTTAAAAACAAATAAACAAATACTTTGAAAAGCAAAATAAATAAATAATAATAATAAATTAGATATGTCTTTACCCAACTCGCGTTGGCAACTACTTTTAGATAATATGAGTCGCACTTCATTCTTCATATGAAGTACATACGTTTTAAATATAGTGAAAATATTAATCAAATAAGCATTGCATATTATGTTACAAAACTATCCATTAAAAAGAATTGTATAATTTCCTTTCCCCTAGGGACGCGTGCACGTGGGCTTTTCTTCGGTGTGTGGAGTTATTTAGGATTTTTTTTAGGTGGAGTGTTGTGCAAAATCACTGTAATCCTTAAAAGCTTGACCCGATTGGATTGAATTGTTGATGAAGAAAGGACTATGCTATGCATCGAGTGTGAGAGTGTTTGCAGGTATGTTAATAAGAAGTGAAGGAAGAGTCGCGTAGATAGCTTTTTGAAAGCAAATGGCTTTCGAAATTAATTTGAAAGAGCATATTGTACCTGTTCACCAAGGTGATATACGTGTATTGAGGGGCTCGGTCGAGTTGCAACTCTCTTTGCATATTGAGCGAAATTTTTGGAATGTTGTAATGTCACCCCTATCCTTCTTAACATGTTAGTCAATTCATGCATATCTTCACCATGTTTTTGGATGGGATTATGATGGAAACCAGGGGTGCCAATACACGAAGGTTGGAGCTCTGAAAACCTTTGGAAGATTGCTCTGTTTAAATCTAAATCTAGTAAATCTATGTAACTGGGATTATGGGATGTCATCTATAAAAGTTATGTGCTCAATCTCCAAAAGCACCATGATCTGCAATCCCAATCTCTACCTTAATCTCATAATTCCGTTAGAGAACCAATCAAACAACACTGCAAGATTGTTTGATTGATGGACCAGGTGTTCTTACACAGATTATAGTTAGGGTTACAGTTAAGGTTTTCCTACTAGCCAGACTTATGTTAGAATAGTATGTGTATGTGCAGTAAAATGGTGTCTCCGTTAGAGAACCAATCAAACAACACTGCAAGATTGTTTGATTGATGGACCAGGTGTTCTTACACAGATTATAGTTAGGGTTACAGTTAGGTTTTCTTACTAGCCAGACTTATGTTAGAATAGTATGTGTATGTGCATGTCTAGAAAGCAACAACATAGAAATTCTCCTATCGTTCCTTAAAACCAGTTTGGACGAACATCCAGAATAGCAGAGAAAAAAAGCAGATATGCTTGATTCAAATAGATCCGGGAACTGGCGATATTTTGAATACTCACATCTTGGTATCTGACCTTGTGAAGGGTACCTGGGATAGGCTGCCTCCCATTGATGATCCACACTTTGTTGGAATACCAAGACGGTGTGGGTGCATTGTTGTGAACTGGAAGCTCGTTCTCGTATGCAGATTCAACCCGTCCAACCAGCCGGCATTGTTGTGAACTGGAAGCTCGTTCTCGTATGCAGATTCAACCCGTCCAACCAGCCGGATGAAGAGGATATACATTTATGACTTTCAATTTGCCAGATGGAGCCTCAGAGCTGACATGCCTACACCTCTAGCCTTTTAATGCTTACTCTGTCTCTTCTATCATTGGACTCGTCTACGTCGCAGGCGGGATCAATGAACGTTGCAATCCTCTGGCGGCATCAGAAGCTTATAACGTGGAGGAATACTAGTGGGAAATTATGCCTCCTATGATCCAACAGCTCGAACCCATCAAAGTGGCACAACAACTGCAAGAATGTTTGATTGATAGACCATATGTTGGCATCTCTGGCCGTGCTGTTGGCTCATAGAACGCATAATTTTCTACTCGTCTTCCTCCACGTTATAAGCTATACAGCAGCCAGAGGGTTAATACGCTCATTGATCACACCTGCGACGTAGACAACTCCAATGGAAGAAGAGACCAAGCAAGCAAATAAAGCTCGAAGTGTAGGCATGTCTGCTCAACGACTCCATCTGGCAGACTCAGGCATAAATGTATATACTCTTCAAACTTGTGTTGAGGGTGAGCTACCGGTTCACAACAACGCACTGACTTCACAGCACCACACTAACTCCACCCTGGTATTCAAGCAATGTGGGGATCATCAATGGGAACCAGCCTTTCCCACGTGCCCTTCACAGGGTCATATACCCAAGACGTGGGTATTCATATTATCGCCATCAACCCTCGGATCTATTTGTCAATGCTAGGTTTGGACGGACATCCGTTAGAATAACCATATGGGCCCAACCTCCAAAAGGGCCACGATCCAAAGTGTAATACCAATCTCTACCTTAATCTCATAATTTTGTTAGAGAAACCATGAAACGGCATAACACTCCAATATTGTTTGATTGATGCACCAAGTGTCCTTATGGCGGTTGGGGTTTTCTACTACTAGACAGACTTGTGTTGGAATCGTAAAATTGCTGGAGAGTGGAACGTATATTTGTTCAGTTAATTGGTGTCGAGAAAGCAACAATAGTGAAATTCTATTGTCGTTCCTTAAAACAGATTTGGACTAACATCCAAAATACAAAGTTAGGACAAAATATCAATGGCAAATCTCAGTAGATAATAACACAAATCAGTTTTATTGCATTGAAATGATTGTGAAAGCCTTTAAATATGGTATCGAGATATGCAAAACCCCCCATTTTTTTGAAAATATAAAAAATATAGTATTTATTCAGTTTGTTAAATTCATCTCAAGCTGGCTTTTACATGCATCATGTAATTGTTCCTTAAGCATTTTCACAATTAATTTAGAATTGAAATCCAAAGCTTCAAGCAAAAGTTCTACCCACAATTTTAACAAATAACCTAGAATTGAGATCCAATCCAAAACAATAGTGTGCATGGATCAAAACTATGAACTTGCATGAAATCCTTACAGATAATCTAGGATTAAGATCCAAATCTATAAACTTGCTTGAAACCCACATTCAAGGTGCAACATAATAACAAACATGCAATTTAAAAATAAAATAGTAATGTAAGCAATGAGCCTCATAATCTCATGGCTTGAATTGTTGAGAAACTAGATTTGCTTTAACAATCAGAGAGAAGAGTCACCATACATTACCATGGACTCCAATCTCAGTTTAAAGTAATACTTTATTGCTGAATATAATTTCAGTTTAAAGTAATACTAGTTTAAAAAGTAATACTTTCTGATTGAATATAATCAATTTAAAGTAATACTTTCTGATTGAATATAAGTTCAAATTTATACTTTTTTAATTGAATTTTGATTGACAAAACAAAACTTTAATTCACAGTTTAAAGTTTCATGATTAATTATGATTATTTGATAAAACATCTTACTTCTTCATTTATAATTATTATTATTGATATGTTCCTTTTTATGGATATATTATGATTATGACTATTGTTTTGATTCATTTTGTGATGTAAAATTTTTTGATTGTACTTCAAAATTTAGAAAAAGTCTAAAACTTTTAATTATGATTATTGAGATGTAATTTCTTTTGACTGATAAAAATTCAAATTAAATTTAATTAAATTTTGATTGATGATTTCAAAAACTCAAAGTTTGTATTAATATTCCTTGATAAACATTTATAGAACTTCGAAACTTGATTGAATTTGATTAATATAACTTCAAAAAACTGAAGCAGAACTTCAAAACTAGATTGAATTTTGATTGATGCAACTTCAGAAACCTGAAATTTTCTTATGATCATTGATATTCCCTAATATTCATTGATATCCCCCTAATTACTGAGTACATGTCATAAGAAAAATGGCATGTCGCAAGAACCCACATATGAAAAGGAAAAATGTCAAAAGAATCCACAATTGATCTTTGAATTATTCTTCAGATTGAAGAATATTTCTTAATGGTTCTTCCATAACTATATAAGAATATTAGAATTCTTCCATAAATATATAAGAACATTTTTTATTGGTTCTTCCACAACAACTATATAGTTGATATTCTTCAATGGTTCTTACATAACTATATAGATGATATTCTTCAATTGTTCTTCCATAACATAATTATATAAGAATATTTTTTAATGGTTCTTCCATATCTATATAGCTGATATTCTTCAATGGTTCTTCCTATATAGCTGAACTTTGGATTAAATTTTGATTGATAGAACTTCAAAACTATATTGAAATTTGATTCTTCCATAACTATATAGCTAGTATTCTTCAATGATTCTTCCAGAACTATATAGCTGATATTCTTCAATGATTCTCCCTGAAATATATCGTTTGATATTCTTCAATGGTTCTTCCTATGTAGATGAACTATTCTCCCATAACTATATCATTGATATTCTTCAATGGTTCTTCCTATATAGATGAACTTTGGATTAAATTTTGATTGATAGAACTTCCAAAATTTTATTGAATTTTGGTTCTTCCATAACAGGTATTCTTCTATGATCCTTCCATAACTATATAGCTCAACTTTGGATTAAATAACTATATAACTTTACTTTGGATTAAATAACTATATAGCTTAACTTTAGATTAATTTTTGATTGACAGAACTTCAAATAACTATATAGCTGACATTCTTCAATGATTCTTCAATAACTATATAGCTTAACTTTCACTTAAATAATTATATAGCTTAACTTTGGTTTAAATAATTATATAGCTTAACTTTGGATTAAATTTTAATTGATATAAATTAAAAAACTAATTGATCAATGATTCTTCCATAACTATATAACATAACTTTGGATTAAATTTTGACTATATAGTTGGTATTCTTCAATGGTTCTTCCATAACTATATAGCTTAACTTTTAAATAACTATATAGCTTAACATTGGATTAAATTTTGATTGATAGAACTTCAAAAACTGATTGATCAATGGTTCTTCAATAACTATAATAAGTGCAAATCAATAATATTGCCTGATAATCATTAATATCCCATCCCTAACAATTATTAATATTCCATCGTATTTTTTAGGTACAAGGGAAATATGATGTCATAAGAAAAAGAGGATGTCACAAGAACCCACACATGATAAGGACGTAAATAAATAAATAGCATGTCAAAAGATAGATCATTTTAATCCACACTTAAATCTCTGGATTATTCTTCAGATTTCCCAGAAGAATTTCTAGATTATTTTTTAGATTACGCTTAAATGGTTCTTCCATAACTATACAAGAACTTTAGATTATACAAAAACTCTAGATTACTCTTCAGATTCTAGATTACTCTTAAGATTATTCTAGATTATTCTTTAATGGTTCTTCCATAACAGTTGAATACTTTTCAAAGTTGGAATATTCTTGAATGGTTCTGGTTCTTCCATCATAGTTGAATATTTTTCAAAGTTCAATATTCTTCCATTTCCATTGAAGATGGATGCCATTAATTAATACTCTCTATTTTGCACTAATAGTTTTCACAATAACCCCAAATTTCAATTATAGTTGAATACCATTATAGTTGAATGCCATAGTTGAATGCCATTATAGTTGAATACCATTATAGTTGAATGCCATTATAGTTGAATACTTTCTCTATTTTGCACTAATAGTTTTCACAATAACCCCAATTTCAATTATAGTTGATTACCAATAACCCCAATTTCAATTATAGTTGAATACCATTATAGTTGAATACCATTATAGTTGGATGCCATTATAGTTAGTTGAATACCATTAATAGGTGAGAGTGTTTGCAGTTATGTTAATAAGAAGGAAAGGAAGAGTCGCGTAGATAGCTTTTTGAAAGCAAATGGCTTTCGAAATTAATTTGAAAGTGCATATTGTACCTGTTCACCAAGGTGATATACGTGTATTGAGGGGCTCGGTCGAGTTGCAACTCTCTTTGCATATTGAGCGAGACTTTTGGAATGTTGTAATGTCACCCCTATCCTTCTTAACATGTTAGTCAATTCATGCATATCTTCACCATGTTTTTGGATGGGATTATGATGGAAACCAGGGGTGCCAATACAAGAAGGTTGGAGCTTTGAAAACCTTTGGAAGATTGCTCTGTTTAAATTTAAATCTAGTAAATCTATGTAACTGGGATTTTATGGGATGTCATTTATAAAAATTATGTGTTCAATCTCCAAAAGCACCATGATCTGCAATCCCAATCTCTACCTTAATCTCATAATTCTGGTAGAGAACCAATCAAACAACACTGCAAGATTGTTTGATTGATGGACCAGGTGTTCTTACACAGATTACAGTTAGGTTTTCCTACTAACCAGACTTACGTTAGAATAGTATGTGTATGTGCAGTAAAATGGTGTCTAGAAAGCAACAACATAGAAATTCTCCTATCGTTCCTTAAAACCAGTTTGGACAAACATCCAGAATAGCAGAGAAAAAAAGCAGCTATGCTTGATTCAAATAGATCCGAGAACTGATGGCGATATTTTGAATACTCACATCTTGGTATCTGACCTTGTGAAGAGCACCTGGGATAGGCTGCCTCCCATTGATGATCCACACTTTGTTGGAATACCAAGACGGTGTGGCTGCATTGTTGTGAACTGGAAGCTCGTTCTCGTATGCAGATTCAACCCGTCCAACCAGCCGGATGAAGAGGATATACATTTATGACTTTCAATTTGCCAGATGGAGCCTCAGAGCTGACATGCCTACACCTCTAGCCTTTTAATGCCTACTCTGTCTCTTCTATCATTTGGACTTATCTACGTCGCAGGCGGGATCAATGAACGTTGCAATCCTCTGGCGGCATCAGAAGCTTATAACGTGGAGGAAGACTAGTGGGAAATTCTGCCTCCTATGATCCAACAACTCAAACCCATCAAAGTGGCACAAAAACTGCAAGAATGTTTGATTGATAGACCATATGCTGGCATCTCTGGCCGTGCTGTTGGCCCATAGAACGCATAATTTTCCACTCGTCTTCCTCCACGTTATAAGCTATACAGCAACCAGAGGGTTAATACGCTCATTGATCACACCTGCGACGTAGACAACTCCAATGGAAGAAGAGACAAAGCAAGCAAATAAAGCTCGAAGTGTAGGCATGTCTGCTCAACGACTCCAACTGGCAGTCTCAGTGATAAATGTATATACTCTTCAAACTTGTGTTGAGGGTGGAATCTGCCTGCAAAAACCAGCTTTCTGTTCACAACAACGCACTGACTTCACAGCACCATCTCACAGCAACGCACTAACTCCACCCTGGTATTCAAGCAATGTGGGGATAATCAATGGGAACCAGCCTTTCCCACGTGCCCTTCACAGGGTCATATACCCAAGACGTGGGTATTCATATTATCACCATCAACCCTCTTAATCTCATGACTTGAGTTGTTGAGAAACTAGATTTGCTTTGAAAATCAGAGAAGAGTCATTATACATTACCATGGAATCCAATCCCAGTTTAAAGTAATACTTTATTGATGAATATAATTTCAGTTTAAAGTAATACTTTATTGATGAATATAATCAATTTATAGTAATACTTTCTTATTGAATACAAGTTCAAATTTATATTCTTTCAATTGAATTTTAATTGACAAAACAAAATTTTAATTCACAATTTAAAGTTTCATGATTAATTATGATCATTTGATTATGATTATTTATCTGTTCCTTTTCATGGATATATTATGATTATGACTATTGTTTTGATTCATTTCAGAACTTCAAAACTAGATTGAAATTTGATTGATGTAACTTCAAAATCCTGAAATTTGTTTATGATCATTGATATTCCCTAATATATATTTCTCTTTTTTAATGATTATGACTATTATTTTGATTCATTTCAGAACTTCAAAACTAGATTGAAATTTGATTGATGTAACTTAAAAATCCTGAAATTTGCTTATGATCATTGATATTCCCTAATATATATCTCCCTATTGCTTATCTGTTCCTTTTCATGAATATATTATGATTATGACTATTGTTTTGATTCATTTCAAAACTTCAAAACTAGATTGAATTTTGATTTATGTAACTTAAAAATCCTGAAATTTGCTTATGATCATTGATATTCCCTAATATTCATTGATATCCCCCCTATTTACTAGGTGCAAGAAAAACAGGATGTCATAAGAAAAATGGCATGTCACAAGAACCCACATATGAAAAGGAGAAAAGGAAAAATGTCGAAGAATATTTTTTAATGGTTATTCCATAAGAATATTAGAATTCTTCCATAACTATAAGATCTTTTTATTGGTTTTTCCACAACAACTATTTTTTATTGGTTCTTCCACAACAACTATATAGCTGATATTCTTCAATTGTTCTTCCATAACATAATTATACAAGAATTTTTTTTAATGGTTCTTCCATATATATATAGCTGATATTCTCCAATGGTAATTCTTACATAGCTGAATGTTGGATTAAATTTTGATTGATAGAACTTCAAATCTATATTGAATTTTGATTTAAAAATATTGGATATTATTATTCAATATTATTTTTGATTTAAAACTTTGGATTAAATTTTGATGGATAGAACTTCAAATCTATATTGAATTTTGATTTAAGAATATTGGATATTATTATTCAATATTATTTTTGATTTAAAACTATATTGAATATTGAATTGATTTTTGATTAATCTTAAATCAATAATATGGATTTTGATTCTTAAATCAATAATAATCCACACTTAAAATCTCTGGATTATTCTTCAGATTCCCCAAAAGAATTTCTAGATTATTTTCAGATTACCCTTAAAATGGTTTTTTCATAACTATACAAGATCTTAAGATTATACAAAAATTCTAGATTACTCTTCAAATTATTCTTTAATGGTTCTTCCATACCAGTTGGATATTTTTCAAAGTTGTAATATTCTTCAATGGTTCTGGTTCTTCCATCATAGTAGAATATTTTTCAAAGTTCAATATTCTTCAATTTCCTTTGAAGATAGATGCCATTAATTAATACTTTTTATTTTGCACTAAATATATTCACAATAACCCCAAATTTCAATTATAGTTGAATACCATTAATATTCACAATAATCGAAATTTCCCCAAATTTCAATTATAGTTGAATACCATTAATTAGTTCTGTTTTCCACTAATATTTTTCACAATAAACCCCCAAATTTCAAACTTATTTACACTTCAATTTCCTTTGAAGATAGATACCATTAATTAATACTTTCTATTTTGCACTCATAATATTCACAATAACCTCAAATCAATAACCTCAAATTTCAATTATAGTTGAATACCATTATAGTTGAATGCCATTAATTAGTACTATTTTCCACTAACATTTCTCACAATAAACCCCCAAATTTCAAACTCATTTACAAACCATTATCACATTCTTATAATCCATTTTCCGTTCTTAGATTTCAAGGAGTATTCTCAAGTCAGTGAAGTATTATCACATTCTATTTACAAACCATTATCACATTCTTATAATCCATTTTCCGTTCTTGGATTTCAAGGAGCATTCTTAAGTCACTAAAGTATTGAGTTTTAGTAGAAGTAGTGGTTAGCTTCAGTTGGTACATAAAACATATTTTCGTAGATAAAAGTTATTTTCGTACGCTAACCCTAACCCTAGGACAGTACCTTCAGAATAAAGTTGAAAATTCCATTTGCACAAGGAATAGGTATAGGTAACCCACATGGTCAAGAGATTCGATCCAGTTCCAAAACAGTTCCAAAACATTTTTTGCCCCAAAAGTCATTAAATTCCAAGTATTGTGCTCAAGTAGAACATATCATTAAAGAAAACCGCCTTATAAGACAATACTAAGACAATAACAAAACAGAATCCCATAACTATTTTCAGCCCAAAAATCGCAAAAAACAAGTGTTATGCTTGATAAGAACAGAACATCAAAAAAATATACTTAAAAAGGGAAATTGAATGCCTTCTGAAATGACCTAAAAGAACCGTCAGCAGTGGTTTATAAAAATAAAACACCACAAAATGGCACACAAAATAAATATGAAAAAAACAGTACAAACCCCTTCGACGCAGATTTGAAATTTTCCGCCTCAGTCGAAACTTACTCTCATGGTACACCTTGAAGTATATTTAACACCATCATAGGCATCTACTGGACAACATGATGTTAAATGGAACCCAGACAATGATATAAGTGGGAAAGACACGCAACATTCTTGAAACCCTAAGTGCACACAAAACCCCGATTTAATTACTGCATCATGGAACCCAGACAATGATATCAGTGGGAAAGACACGCAACATTCTTGAAACCCTAAGTGCACACAAAACCACGGTTTAATTACTGCATCTCAGAGGGTCAAAAAATTCAACATGTACTCATCTGATAATATCTACAATATCAATATCTGCCATCATGTAAATAATAAAAGATGAAATAAAATATATACACAAGACAAACAAGATGCAGAAGTGACACTTACACTCATAGCACTCTTGCTCTATCTAAACAGTGAGTAGAATCTCCTTTTGCTCTCTGTTAAAAAAACATATCCCCCTTCCGAACCCTGACCCTGATCTTGCCTATTTTACCTGATTCCAAAAAACCACAAAACTAACGCTCCAAAATGGAACCCAGAGAATAAAATCATTTACAGAATCACACAACATCCTTTAAGCCCTAAACACACAATGAAAGCATTAGATTAATTGCGGCACCTCAGAGGTGGTGACAAAAAGCATTCATCATCTATTTTTATGCTAATACGTGATATTAAAACATCACCGTCACGACATTACAAGTCATTTACTTGGTAGCCATGATAACCAGGCAAGCCCTGCCAATTGAAACATAACACACACAACCCATACGTCAGACAAGCAAGAAAGCAGCAGGAACACTCATGGATAAAGCTCCCTTGCTCTCTATTTAAACTGTGTAGGATCAACCTTCTTGCTGTCTATTTAAAGAATAAAAAAGTCTCCCCTCCGAAACCCTAACCCTAATCATGCCCATTTACAATATTCTAGAAAAATCCAGAATCTAACGCTCCAAACGGTTGACACGATATCACATAATACGATTTTCATTTGCAAAATGTTCTAGGTTTTGACCTTTTTCTAGTTTTTTTTGGTTTAATTTTGTTTGAAAACCGGCATAAAATTTTTGGATCTTCAAATTTGAGTGGTTAAGAGAGTTTTGAGCTCATTGAATCCATTTATGCATTCAAAAATACAATTTAAACAACAAAAATTTGTGATTTCATCTAAATTTATGTGATGAAAAAGCCAAAACGTAAAATAGTTAAACAATGTCTTTTGATTTTAAGAGTTTATCGTTTATATTAGCACAACCACATAAGTAAAAATGGTTGATATACATCGATCAAAACTAATGGGGTTGATCAACATATATTAGCCACTTTTACCATGATTTATATTTTCTACCTTTCAAAACTAATGGCATTGTCGGTGTATATTAGCGACTTTCACCATGATTGACTACAGTTCACCATGACCATGGTTACAATTATATTCCTTAAGAGTTATGGTTATGGTTAGGTTCCTTAAGAGTTATGGTTGACTATGGTTATGTTACATTGTCCAAGGTAGACTATGGTTGAGTATGGTTATGTTACATTGTTATGTTCCTTAAGTCTAATTGTTTTCACTCGCTTATGTTCCCCAAGGGTTAGATTTCATAGTGATGTTCCTAAAAAGCGTGAAGAATTGTGATATTCATCTTAGCAACTCTCCAAGATTGAATCGGCTTTACATACACGGGCACAGTTTGATCATCTTCAAATGGTGTAGATCATCACGGACTCTACTCAAGCCTCGCTTTTGATCCCAGCTAATCGCACTAGGCGCAGAGGCACCCTTTCCTTATTACACTTGAGATCCTTGGTTTTCTTATGCAAGATCGCAATATCGTGAGCACAAAAGATACATGGAGCTCAGAAACCTAGACACTAGACATATATCGAATGAACAAATGAGGAATGCAACCTCTCATCCTTTATTTATATAAACACAGTCGGTAGAACCGATGACCACAAACCTACACCTGAAAGTTAAAAGTAAAAGATTTGGGGTGATAGCTTGGACTCTAGCATCATTATCTCACCCCTTAAGTGGTCCTTTCGCACATATGGGGACCCAAATCGATCGACGAAACTACAGACCGACAAATAGAATCTCACATATACAACTTGTGGAGCTACTTTAAGTGGCCCACCACGCTTTTAATCAAAATAGTCATGCCGGATGTGTTACTTTTTTTCGGGCTACAGGAACCCCTCCCCAGGTTGTGTGCGCACCCACGAGTGTGCCCTCCTTCCACCTGCCCTCTCGCCATGGCCCCGGGAGGGGGCCCCGAGGCTCCCCCACCCCCTCTCCCACTCGAGTTAGACGCATTCAAGAAACTGGTCACTGCATGCAACAAACAACCTGCCTTAGATTTGCACCAGAAATTCGTAAAAAAACTGGACAACATCCCTTCAATCGACCTACCAATAGAAGAAACATGTAGATCTTCTTTGAACTTGGATGAGCGGGGGCTCATTCGGCAGTTCACGAGCTTATGGCCTTCTCCCAAAGCCGTAGACCCATGGGTGCAGAGGAACTAGAGTCCTCTAGTAAAGGAAGGCATCATAAGCCATCTAGTTGGCAGGGGATTCTTCATTTTTGTTTTTGACAATCTAGAAGACAGAAAACTCAAATTCAGGAACAGACCATATTTTATGGGCCCTCGAGGTTTGTACCTGAACAAAGGGTCTCTAGATTTCGATCCAACACAAGACGTGCCCTCGGCTATTCTGGTCTGGGTGTGCCTTCCTCATTTACCCCTGCATTGTTGGAATCTGAAGTCTCTAGAATCCATTGGAAACACCCTCAGAAAGTACATCGACAAAGCAGACAGAAAAGGAACAATATTCGTGTGAAAGAATATACATGGAAGTCGATCTGGAGGTGGGACTCCCGGAAGCCATTCAACTAAAGGTTGTAGATTGGTCGTACGTCCAAGAGTTGGACTATGAACAGCTTCCATTTAAATGTAGGTATTGCCATGGCTACGGTCACTTCACCCGGCATTGCAAAAAGAAAGTCGAGGAGGAGGTGGAAATCTTGAAAGGCGACCAATGGACACAGGTTCCGAAAGCAGTCCCGTCAAAACAAAATAGTAGATCTAAAGGGAAAGGGACGTCAAAAGGATCTAGCGCCCCCACTGTAGGGAATGCCCTTGGGGAAGGGAGCTCAGCCCTCCCAATCCCAAAGACTTCCAAAAACCCCTTTGAAATCCTCAGCAACCCCCCAGAAATCTCGGATCCAATGATCGAGGAACTTGAACAACAAATCCTCTCCCATTGAAATGTCCATAGGAAGGAATACCAGAACAAGGCCCCCCAAGGGAGGTCCTCCCCACTCTAGTAAATAATGTGTATAGTCTCTTGGAATTGCAGAGGCTTGGGGAATCCTTTGAAGACCGAAGCAGTCAAAGACCTTCTGAAAATTGACCCTCCTGAGATTCTCTTGCTCCAAGAGACAAAAATTGAAGGGGACACCCTTCTAGAAATCAACAATCAGAAATGGAAGAAAAATGCAGGGAAAGCCATCAGCGCAAGGGGCTCTTCAGGTGGCCTTGCAACCTTGTGGGCGAAGAACAAATTTCATTTAGAAAGCTCCTTTGAGACTCAACATTGGATATTCATTGAACTCCGACATATTCCAAGTAAGATTTCTCTCTCACTCTTCAATCTTTATGTTCATGTCAGGTACTCTGAGAAGAAAGATTGTTGGCAAACGCTAGCAGATTTTTTAGAGATTTTCTCTCCTTTGAACATCATTCTAGCCGAAGATCTAAACCTTGTATTCAAACCAAAAGAAAAGAGAGGAGACAACAGTAGCAGGGACCAGATGCTCCCCTTCGTTGAGGAGCTAGTCCATCAGTGGGACCTTCTTGACTTCAAGCCTTCGAAAGGACTTTCCACCTGGACAAACAATAGAGTTGGGGTTGATCACATCTCAGCTCGCTTGGATAGATTCTTAATTCAGATCACGTTTCTACAAAAAAGGAGGACAATCTCTTCCAAGATCCTTCCAAAACTGACTTTCGATCACAAACCTATCCTCTTGATTTTGGAAGAAGAAGAAAATATGGGCCCAATCCCTTTCTGGTTCAGCCCTCTTTGGATAGAAAAGAAGGGTTTTCTTGAAATTGTCCATTTAGCTTGGTCCTCTCCTATTTCAGGGTCTCCAAGCTTTATGTAGGAGCAAAAATTAAAAGCAACAAAACATGCACTGAAAACATGGGTTAAAAAGCCCATGAATACTCCACTTAGACACTGACAAGAGATTGTTCAACAATTATTAGATTTTCAAGTTGAAATGGAGATCAAAGACATCTTCAACTTAGATTTAGAGAAAGAACAAGTTGTCAAAAGCAAAACTTTCTGTGCATTTCGCCATGAAGAAGAGTATTGGAGGCTTAATTCTCGAAGCTTGTGGCTTAAAGATGGAGACCGAAACACTTAATTCTTTCATCGGCAGTTCAAAACCCACCTCTCCCGAAACCACATTTCTGAAATTACGTCCTCAAACGGATTGATCCACAAAGGGTTTGATCAGCTCAAGGCCGCAGTAGAAACTCACTTCAAGAGACTTTACAAGGAAGAAGACTCTAGTTGTGAAGAGGTTATCTCAGATTTCCTCTCACACATTCCCTCTCTCGTAAGTAGGAATGACAATTCAATCCTCATGAAACCATTTTCTAAAGAAGAAATCTGCAATGTCATCTGGTCCATAGGAAGGAATACCAGAACAAGGCCCCCCAAGGGAGGTCCTCCCCACTCCAGTAAATAATGTGTATAGTCTCTTGAAATTGCAGAGGCTTGGGGAATCCTTTGAAGACCGAAGCAGTCAAAGACCTTCTGAAAATCGACCCTCCTGAGATTCTCTTGCTCCAAGAGACAAAAATTGAAGGGGACACCCTTCTAGAAATCAACAATCAGAAATGGAAGAAAATGCAGGGAAAGCCATCAGCGCAAGGGGCTCTTCAGGTGGCCTTGCAACCTTGTGGGCGAAGAACAAATTTCATTTAGAAAGCTCCTTCGAGACTCAGCATTGGATATCCATTGAACTCCGACATATTCCAAGTAAGATTTCTCTCTCACTCTTCAATCTTTATGTTCATGTCAGATACTCTGAGAAGAAAGATTGTTGGCAAACGCTAGCAGATTTTTTAGAGATTTTCTCTCCTTTGAACATCATTCTAGCCGGAGATCTAAACCTTGTATTCGAACCAAAAGAAAAGAGAGGAGACAACAGTAGCAGGGACCAAATGCTCCCCTTCGTTGAGGAGCTATTCCATCAATGGGACCTCCTTGACTTCAAGCCTTCGAAAGGACTTTACACCCGGACAAACAATAGAGTTGGAGTTGATCACATCTCATCTCACTTGGATAGATTCTTAATTCAGATCATGTTTCTACAAAAAAGGAGGACAGTCTCTTCCAAGATCCTTCCAAAACTGACTTTCCAATCACAAACCTATCCTCTTGATTTTGGAAGAAGAAGAAAATATGGGCCCAATCCCTTTCTGGTTCATCCCTCTTTGGATAGAAAAGAAGGGTTTTCTTGAAATTGTCCATTCAGCTTGGTCCTCTCCTATTTCAGGGTCTCCAAGCTTTATGTGGGAGCAAAAATTAAAAGCAACAAAACATGCATTGAAAACCTGGGTTAAAAATCCCATGAATACTCCACTTAGACACTGACAAGAGATTGTTCAACAATTATTAGATTTGCAAGTTGAAATGGAGATCAAAGACATCTTCAACTCAGATTTAGAGAAAGAACAAGTTGTCCAAAGAAAAAATTTATGTGCATTTCGCCATGAAGAAGAGTATTGGAGGCTTAAGTCTCGAAGCTTGTGGCTTAAAGATGGAGACCGAAACACTTAATTATTTCATCGGCAGTTCAAAACCCACCTCTCCTGAAACCACATTTCTGAAATTACCTCCTCAAATGGATTGATCCACAAAGGGTTTGATCAGCTCAAGGCCGCAACAGAAACTCACTTCAAGAGACTTTACAAGGAAGAAGACTCTGGTTGTGAAGAGGTTATCTCAGATTTCCTCTCACACATTCCCTCTCTCGTAAGCAGGAATGACAATTCAATCCTCATGAAACCATTTTCTAAAGAAGAAATCTACAATGTCATCTGGTCCATGGAGCCTGACAAAGCCTTAGGACCAGATGGATTCACAATCCATTTTTATAGAGTATGTTGGGACATAATTGAGACTGGTCTAATGAGGATGATTAAATCATTTCACCAAAGAGCTAAAGAAGGAGGCATCACTAACTCCACCTTCCTAGCTTTAATCCCCAAAGAAGTTAATCTGAGCTCCTTCGAAAGATTCGGGCCTATCTCTCTTTGCAACACTTCTTATAAAATTATGTCCAAGCTTCTGGCAAATAGAATCAAGCCCCCGCTAGAGAATCTCATTTCCCCCATGCAAGGTGGATTTGTCAAAGGGAGACATATTCTCGACAATGTAATACAGGTCCAAGAAGCCATGCACTCTAGTCATCAACGAGAGGAGCAAGGGATGTTGATAAAGCTCGGCATGGAAAATGCTTTCGACGGGGTAAACCTGTCCTTCCTTTACAAAGTCCTCCTCTCTTTTGGTTTTTTCTTTGACTTTGTTAATTTGATAAAAGCATGCACTGAAAATCCTTGGATAGCCCCTCTAGTAAATGGCAGACCGACAAACTATTTTCAGACCTCGAGGGGATTAAGGCAAGGTTTCCCTCTTTCCACCTTCCTGTACATCTTGATGGTTGATACTCTAAGCAGGAAGTTGACTATTGAAAAGAGGACTAGTTTAGTCCCAGGCATTAGGCTGACAAAGGGCATTGACCCAATCAATCATGCCCTCTTTGCAGATGATTCCCTCATGATGGGTGGAGCCTTCGTAAAAATTGCAAAAAAAATCAACGAAATACTTCAAATCTTTTGCAGCATCTCCGGAGAACTCATCAATAAAAGGAAAAGTGAAGTGTATGGGTGGAACGCAAATCAACAAACAATTCAACAAATAGCCCTTTACCTGGGGTTCCCGAGCTATGCTTCTTGGGAAAAAATAAAGTATCTAGGACTCTGAAAGAAATGAAGTGGTGGCTGCAAAGAAAACTTCTTTTCTCCTTAAACAATCTGTTGGCCTTGGGTCTCCTCTGCACTCATCGAGATTCAAAAGTGAGACCTATGATGAGCATTCTTTACTGAAGTACGATCGATAGCTACCGATTGACCAAAGAGAAATGACGAGGTGTCATCAGATGTCAAATACAACGTATTTGGAGGCATGTCAAAGTATACAAGACTGAAAGCAATAGTTTGGAGTCATATTTGGAGAAATGGGGTTACAGGCCCCGAGACACAGGAAATATGACTCAAATAGTGAGGGACAACTTGAAAAATGTGCCTCTCTTGGTTCCCTTGTATGGTCATTTCTATATCCCTTTGTCTCCCGATCTTGTGGGAAATATTGTGTTTTTTTGTTTATAAGAGTGACACGTTTCATTGTGGGTTTGACCTTGGTGATTTCTTTGAGAGAGAGACCTTCTCTCTCCATGAGCCCTTGGATTTTTATAGAGAGTTTTAGGCATGCCCATGACAGTCTAAGCAGTGATAAGTCAATGGGTTTTCACAGGAAGAGGGGCAATTGGCTTGGATTTGAGCAGAATTATGCCAAATTGAATGACGAGAAATCCAATAGGAACATAGAAGCATGGGGTAGGAATTTGGATTTGTTGGCTAAAGGCTATGATTTTGTGTACACCAACAACAGAATTCTCGCTAGTGTAGCAGTTGCGCCCTCCCCTTCTCCCTCAAAATCTCCTAATTCTTCAAGGTGGATAGAGTTTTGAAGTGATTTGGCTAAAGAGAGGTCCAATTCTTCTTTCCATGTCTCCTCTCATGAAAGCTTCTTTAGTTTCATTAAAACAAAAGTTGATTTTGATTTAAATTTAAATTTAGATCTAGATTCAGCCAAGGAAGGAGAATACTATAATGGTGGTCGGGGTTCTAATTTCTACACATCGAGATGGTCGATGGATTACCTAGAGGAGCTAACAACTTTGTTCATAAATGGAGGTTGGAATGAACTAGACATCAATGTATGTTCATAAATGGTGGTTGGAAGGAACAAGACATCAATGGAATGATTCATGCTTCATCCTATGCTTCATCCTCTCCTTCATCAGACACTAAAGATAGTAAGACAATTTTAGAAGGCCTGTTGTTGAAAAAAAATTCGATGGAAAATTCTCTTATAAAAGAGGGATGGAGTTCACATGATATTGCAATGATTTTGGACATCGATTATCCCACTAAAAATCCCAGCAAGAAAATATCACCAAAATTGGATGAAAGAATTGGGAAACTCGTAGAAAATGTTGGTCAAGCATGATTAATGCTTTCTCACTATATTTATTCAACTTCGGGGAGCATATGTCTGGTTATAAGTTCAAGTATTTCATGAAATACATGATCAAAGTGTTGATATTATGGTAGTTGCGGAAGGTATTTACCTCCACGTGTAAACCTGACGATAATAGAATATTCCGGGAAGCAAGAAGAAACCCTAATTAGTTGGCTAATAACCCTCGAAGACAAGTCGACTCAAGAAGATAACTTGTATTAGGTTATTAGCCTCCAAGAGAAGAATTCGTCTAAAGGAAATATTATATACTAAGTAAATAGGCACCTAGAATGAAAAGTCGGCCCAGACAATTTGCCAGTTTTAGTATAAATACAGGAGGCTAGGCTTCATTCTGGCATGCATTCTCAGAACTGCAAAAGCAACACTTGTGCGCATTGCAGTTGGCCAGTTTGTGTACAAGTCTGGAGGAGAGTTGTCGTTGTAGCTGTTGCAACTAACAGATTTCGAGTTTGGCTTGGACTATCTCTTGGTTATGGTTTGGACTCTCTGATCATCTCTTGTTACTCTTGCTTGGTTCACTATTCTTGGAGAAAGATGTGCCACCCTTTGTTTGGCTATCTAGCCTAGGGTTTGATTTCAGAATGATTCCCTATCAAGGTTAAGGTGCTCGGGGGTGGCTTCGGCCTATGGTTTGGTGACAATAGTGATATTGTCTATGATTAAACGACCACATCCATCATATTCTAACATGTTATGAGCCCATGCCTCCTTCATTCAGTCTAACCACTGGAAGGGAGCATAGCCATAAGGATACTAAGCTCGTTGAAGAACTGTCGCTAGGGTTTCTAGTAAGAGAAGCTATTGAAACACTATCGCTAGGGTTACTAGCAGGTGCAGTTGCAGAAACCCTAATCCTCTCATTGAGGCACCTTAAGTGAAGGTATTGACATAATTTCTGGATAGACTAGTGCGCCCTAGCCCAAACACATCTCCTGGTATTCTCAGCAAGCCAAGACGTCAAGTTTGAGTTTTTGGTCAAATCTAGGGTTGACCAAGTCAAAGCAACCATGACTTACTCTATGAAGTCAGAAAACAAGTTAGATGGGGCTTTGAACTTCATAGCGTGGAAGACAAGGATTTACCTCATCCTTACCAAGAATAAAGTGTTGGATATCGTGAAAGGAAAGATCGTGGAACTAGAGTTTGAAGAAGGAAAAAAGACGGAACAACAGAACGTTGTGGTTATGGAGAAGTTCAAAGACGGTGACATCAATGCATGAGTATCATAGTGGACTCTATAAAAGACCACTTGATGCCCTACATCTCCCATATTGACTTGTATAAGAAGATGTATGATGCCCTAACAAACCTCTTCTCAGTCAGAAACATTGGACAAGTAATGAGTCTGAAGAATGAGCTCTATGACATGAAGATGAATGATGATGAAAGCATAACATCATACTTTGTGAGAATATCTCAGTTAAGAGATCAACTACAAGCTTTTAAAGATATCATTTCAGAAAAGGAATTAGTAAACATAGTAGTCAACGGTCTTCCCAAGACATGGGATGCATTTGCCACAAGCATGAACACAAGGAAGGAGTATCCCACATTTGAAGAACTTTGGACTTGTTGTGCACAAGAAGAATCAAGGATCAGTGCAAAAGAGAAACCCCAAAAGAAATACGATGATCAAGCCTTCACAACAAGATTCAAGTATTCCAGGAACAAAAGGAAGTTTGGTTCAAGGAAGAAGTCAAATCAAGAGAAATATATGTCAAAAATACAATGCTTTAACTGTTGAAAGTATGGTCACTACAAGAATCATTCTCCCGAGCTCAAGAAAAGGAAGGAGATACATGAAGCATCAGTTACCAAAGAAAGGAAACCCTCAAGGAAGACTAAGCAGGATGAAACTGACTTCTTCTTCTAAGACAAGGTAACAATACTCTTCATAGTTCTTGTACATACCATGTTTACATAGTTTCTATACATATTTTTCATATCTATAATATGTTCAAAGAAAAACTATACCTATGGAAGAACAACAATATAAGGATTTCTATCACAATAAACTACAATACACATGAAATGATGAAGTACATCAACAACCACTGGTAACAATTCATGTGGAAGCTATTACATAAGTAACAGCTACAAGATAAGCCAAAATCAGAATCAATCTTGAAGAAACCTAGAAGAAGTAAAGACAGAAAGAAGTCAACAATCAAGAGGAAATTGGAAAAAGACTTGTGACACTTTACAGAAGGCAATAAAGGATGCAGACGAAAGCGTGGACTCTATTAGATGGAGAGAGCTGATTATATATTTCCAAAAGAAGAGCATGCATTCATACATGAAGCAAGGATTAGGAGGGAGCTAATCCTATGATCCATTGAATATGATGGAGTATATATCCATGGTAGCAGCCATGAAAAGCAGTACATGTTTAGTTTGACTTTAGAAGAAGTCTTTTTCGAAAAGAAGCCTTAAAGTATCTTCAGAGCATGGAATCTATAGAAAACTCCATGGACCTAAGAGCTAAAGAAAATCATAAGGAAGAACATGAATATTCCAAAAAAGAAAGAAAAGATAGAACAACCAATCATTGTATCGAGAATCACAAGACTACCAGCCTGACCTGAACTCACTAAAAGAAATCAAGTAGAGGAACTGAAAGTTTTGATGAAGAACAGTGTATGGAAGATTTATGAATGAAAGCATTACGAGATCCAGAACCAGAGGTTCTCCCAGATGGAGGGAGAAGACTATGATGATTGTTTGTTCCAGTAAACCATACATACCTCTACATGAGTCATTATATCGTCCGCAATATCCATGGGTTGAAGTTTACATCAGATGAATGCAAAGACTGTTCTCCAGAATAATTGAACAAAGAACGTATGTAGAACAAACTGAAGTCTTTAAGGTATACCAGGAAGAGACCTTTGTATGTAGATGGAATAAAAAAACTTAGTGGAGAACCTCCAATGCATAACAGAAGCATGGTGAAAAACCTTCTATAACAGAGATATTGTATCAGAATGGTTACTCAAAACTCAAGGATGATGGATTGCCAATCCATGACAAAGCTCTCATGATGGCAGAAGAAGTACCACTTGGATATATTTCAGTTTGACCCTTTCCACAATGTTATGAGCTAGCAGAAACAAAAGATGAATCCAACAATGATATACTATAATGATCAGAGCTATATGAAGCCTTCAGAGAAAACCAGTGTTCCAGAAAGACTGAAATACATTGAGATCAAGCATTACATTCTTCGTGATGAAGTCCAGAAAAGAGAAGGTGGTTCTCCAAAGATGAGCAGATAAGCACATATTTTGGTAAAGCCTCTATCCAAAATGAAAGAGTTTGCGTACTCAAGCTAGAGCTCGTGGAGACGACTTCCTTATTGAAAAAGGAAGAGATGACTCCCGGGTTGGGAGGGTGCACTGATGTGTTATTGATTTATGGACAATCATTTTTCAGTTCAAAAAATGGTCCAAGATGAGCAATTCCTTTCCAGTTTGGAAAGTGGTTTGAGATTTTTTACGGACAGACATTTTCCAGTTCAGAAAATGGTCCAGATCGAATGGTCATTTTTGTAATGAAAATGGTTCAATGGATTGTTGGTGTACCATAGACAGTGATTCCCCTTCTGGTTAACATAGGGAATGGTCTAGGACAGTCTCTCTTCTTGACGATCACTCTCAGTAGTGGTCAAGAAGACTAGTTTGCGTCGTCGGACAGTCATTCTTTCGAAGCTCACAGTTGTGAGCAGTTTCGAAGAATAGTTCGTTTTGGAGGTTGGTGCAGGACATTAAATGGTCCAGACAATCATTCCCTAGGGCAGATTCAATCTCTCCAGGTTTCACTTTGTTTAGTGCCAGAGGAATGGCCCAAATAGGTGAATGGTCAAGGTTCAACAATCAGGGACAAGCATTCCCTAGGGCAGATTCATTCTCTCTAGGTTGCACTTTGTTTAGTGTCGGAGGAATGGCCCAGATAGGTGAATGGTCCAGGCTAAAAAATCGGGACAGTTATTCTTCCTTGCTTGAGAAGAATAGTCCAGATAACTCATTGTTGATGTTTTACTTTCTTAGGGAAGATGCTCTTCCAAGATCTCATAGATGTGAGTGGAAGAATGGCCCAGATGATTCATTTTATATATCATAACAATGTTTTATGTGCAGGTTGATGATATGATTGTTATGGAGATTGTATGTCTTTGGAGAATAGATGTATACCACTGTGGTGGATGTGTTCCACTGATTGTGACTATATGTCACTGATCAAGTATTTGTGTCCTACTTGGTGTGGAAGTGTACCACTGGATTGTAGTTGTGTACTACTATGGATATACACAGTTGTGTTCTATTGAGTGACATTGTTCTGATTGCCTTGAAGACTATCAATAGTGTTGGAAATGATTATCAGCTAGATGGATGATCAATAAACAGATATTTCCCAGACAGAAAATAGTCCAGGACATTTATTCTTCTAAGACATATGTCTGGATTAGAAGAATGGCTCTTGTGTTACTCTGTGGAGTGAGTGACTCATCCAAAATCATGTCTGATTACTCAGATAGAGTATGGTTTCAAGAGATGATGTAGTTGATGACATTGATATTGATGATGGTGCTCATGATCTAATCATGTGATAGTCTATACGGCTATGTTGATGCTACCGGGTGAATGGTATGTTTATGCTCAAGACCATTACCTTCAATACCTACCTAGTTAGGAGGGAGTGTTGATATTATGGTAGCTACGAGAGGTATTTACCTCCACGTGTAAACCTGACGAGAATAGAATATTCCGGGAAGCAAGAAGAAACCCTAATTAGTTGGCTAATAACCCTAGAAGACAAGTCAGCTCAAGAAGATAACTTGTATTAGGTTATTAGCCTCCAAAACAAGAAGTTGTCTAAAGGAAATATTATATACTAAGTAAATAGGCACCCAGGATGAAAAGTCGGCCTAGGCAATTTGCCAGTTTTAGTATAAATACAGGAGGCTAGTCTTCATTCTGGTAGGCATTCTCAGAGCTGCAGAAGCAACACTTGTGCGCACTGCAGTTGGCCAGTTTGTGCACAAGTCTGGAGGAGAGTTGTCGTTGCAGCTGTTGTAGCTAGCATATTTCGGTTTTGGCTTGGACTATCTGTTGGTTATGGTTTGGACTTTCTGATCATCTCTTGTTACTCTTGCTTGGTGTGTTATTCTTGGAGAAAGATGTGCCACCCTTTGTTTGGCTATCTAGCCTAGGGTTTGCTTCCAAAATGATTCCTTCTCAAGGTTAAACTGCCCAGGGGTGGCTTTGGCCTATGGTCTGGTGACAATAGTGATATTGTCTATGATTAAAGGACCACATCCATCATATTCTAACACAAAGTTCACTTAAGCAAATGTATGGCATATTCTACTTGCGCACACATCTGATCTGTTATTAACAATCTTGGTCAGTGAACTCTCTGAAACTATTCAAATAAGGAGGAGAGAAAATTATTCACATAAGAAGGAGAGAAAAGGTTAATAAGGGGTAAGTAACAAGCATATTTACATTTTAAATAAGTATTAGATAATTAAACAATTAAACATTCATGTGACTTTCCTTATTATACTTGTAGCTAGAAACAATATATAGTGTTAGATTTATGTGTTGACTCTGTAATTTACCATAAATTTTTGAAAGTTTTCTAAAGTAATATATTTTGAACGTTGGTAATAAAGTAAGAGTTTTTGTTGATCCAATCCAGTTTTAAATATTATTAATATATAATCATGATAGAATTGACAGATTTGCATTACATATGGTAAAACTTATCAAAGCAAAGGTGGCAGATAATGCTGCTTTGCAGCCTTGTAACTGAAGTAGTGACATATTTTTCAAGTGATGTGCTCATTGCTTGACTATTCAGTATGGCTACATAATTACATTGACATTCTCATACAGTTGTTCTAAGTAATTCCTCTAAAGCATCCTTCTCTTATGCTTTCCACTTCCGTAGTTCATCCATTCTAAGTTGAGCTCCATATAACACTACCCTTTTATCTTTGACATTCTCTAAGTAGGTGAGAAATTGGATCACGTAATTCTATAATTTTTGGAGATTGGTATACATTAGCCTTTGATTGGTGCTAAGTTCATCTTGGAGTTTGATGGCACATGCCTTGAACTCAAATAGATTTAATGTGCCACCTCTTGTTCCGTATTTTCTACCTTTTGTTTGTGTTCCTTAATTTATTTAGCGATGATTTGGATGTTAAACTCTGAAGCCTGGGAAAAAGTGACTCCTGGAGAAGCTATGGAATGTTAAGACTATGACTTAATTAACAATTTAATGTTGAAATAAGATGGTATTCACTAGACTGAGATGAATTTTGTATTCTAGAAATGCAAAATGATAATCTCAATAAGGACGATGATGTGCAAAATGCAACTTAGAAATACAATCCAATCAACTATGATCAAAAGGTAGATAAGACACATAAGATATATTTGTTGGATAACACATGGTCATGTTTAATTACACCGATTAGTATAATTGTTATTAACAATATTATTATGAAAACCTACCTTGAATGACTTAGGCATTCCCATTAGCATGTTTATGGAGTATGCTAGTTTATTATATCTTAATTTTTTACTCAAAAATGTAAGATGTAATATTTAAAATATTTTAGTGTCATTTTCCTTTTTCCTTTAGTTTTACTTGTATAGAACATTACTTGTATGGAAAAATATTAAAGTAAAAATGCATTTCAAATAATATAGAAATATTATTTTATCATAATGGCACAAAGTTTAATTATCAGATACGCATACACCAATACACCAATTTAGTGTTTAACTGAAAAGTGACTTTAAAATTAAATTAAATTATTATTATTATTATACCGAAGACATAACTTAGAAATAGGTTTTGTAGAAAACCTTTCAACTGGTTGGGAGGTTTTCTAAAACCATATTTATCCATCTATAAAACTTCACACACAAATTCATAAATACACATACTCAAAATCCATGAAATCGAGCACACATGTTAACTTGTAAATAAATTAAATGAGACGGACCCAAAATGCGTTATGTCTTAAATTTAGTTATTGCGGACCTTCCAAAAGGCTTCCATATGAAAGAGCATGTCGATAAGACAAGGCATGGGTAGTCTTGGTGTTAAATGACAACATGCAAGATGGGAACTTTGTTCAATGTGGAAAAAAAAATAATTTTACCTTTGCAAGCATGCATGGAATTTGACGGCCTACAACCCATATTTAATCAACGAACCCGTATTTGACGCATAAATACGAATTCCACACGTCATTGTTGACCTACATCAAAATTATGATCCCGTCAAATTGACCTGTAACTAAGTGGATTACACGTAAAAAAATCCTAGTAGGTATATATGGTATATGTTATATAGTATAGAGCCTAGGCCATACACATGGCTTCACCAAGGTTCGTGAATCATAACCTTGTAGGTTAGTTGAAGGAATATGCTAGGTTAGTTGAAGGAATAAATGGCTCCACCAAGGTTTGTGAATCACATCTCGTTGAAGTGAAGGAATAAATGAGTATGCCAGATTGAGTTTCCCTACTTACAAGTGATTGATTTTTATACACTATTTGGAAATCTGTATGAAATAATGAATGTTCTATGGAATTTTTTTATAAATATAAAAGATTTCATAACAAAGAACTTATAGGCTCTCACATGGCCAAGAATGACTGTGGTTGATCTAGATGTATATCGGTGGCCACCCACCTTTTCCAACTGGCTCAAAACAACTTTCTGACATTTTTGGCAATTTACTATTTTTAGCAGTTTTTACTTCCGGGGCCATTTTGAGGGCCTAAATGAATGTTTTTTTTCGGTATCGAGCTCCTAAATGGTAGTTGAAGGCATTATTGAGCCCCAAAAATGAATCTCCTCGACGATACCTTTCCAACGGGCTATCACACGCCTAAAACGGAGATCGTATGCAAAATTTACGACCCCGGGAAGTTGATGTACTAGCTTACCCAAATGGGGCCCACATGACTTTTGGCGCTTCATCTCCTAGGGTTAGGTTTTTGGATGTCTAGGGTTTTTGGCATTCTTGCTTATTGTAAAAAGGCCTTCAGAGCCTCATTGTAACCTGCTTCTTGCAAATGCGCGTTTCCGTCACATCTCTTCTCAGAGATAAGCCGCCACCATTCCAGCAAGCTTGTTTTCGTTGCATTTTACAGTTTCAACTTATTTCGTTATTGAATAGAAAACCAGTTTTATTGTATCTCTGTTATTTTGTGTTAAGCACATGTTAATAATCTGTATTCATTTCGTTCTGCTCATAAAATCTGGATCAGTGGTATCAGAGCAGTCTGCTCCTTGTCGTCTTAATGCATGTGCCCAACGAGGTCGGAGTACAAAGAGTTGGGTCTCGAGCTTGTTTCTCTTGAGGATAGAAGCTCTCGCATGCCCAAGTGACCTCCCATGGTAGGGGAAAATAAAGATGATGGGACAAGAGATCCTTTCAAACTGTTGATTGAGGAAGCCCTCACGCAACAGAGGAACGAGATGATGGATAGTTTCGCGCAAATCCTTCGATGACTACCAACAGGCGATGCATATTCTTCGAACGGAGGTGCCGCCCCCTTCAAGGTACAAATAAACTTTGATATTCCTATATTTGAAGGTCAGATAGATGCAGATGCTATAGACAAGTGGTTGAATCTACTAGAAGGGTATTTTTCTGTTTATAAATTTTCGGATAAAGAAAAGATTACTTTTGCGCTCCTCAAAGCCGTTCCCCATGTCAAAGATTGGTGGGAAACTTTTTGTGAGCAAAAGGAAACAGAGGAAACCTCATTATTTTCAGTCACGGCCACCTGGGAATCCTTCAGGGATGCTATTAAGG
>SNQJ01S0002886.1:272699-295694 GCA_010110895.2 Picea sitchensis | reverse complement strand
TTCTCCAAAGCAAGAGGAAATCGTACTACCTGTTGATTTGCAGATTGATGATGATTATGTTTTCAAGTATAAGGTTGAAGTTGTAGATGCAGGGTTTAATTTTGAAGATGGAACTGATCTACTAGTCATAGAAGATCTAGGAACGAATATCATGCATCATGCTTTAATTGATCCTATAGCAGATTACATGGAGGTTTATGTTAGCTTGAGTTTTCAAACATGTATTCTCTATAACGACCAAATATGTCACCAGTTGCTAGTACATATTTCAGCCTTGATTTTCATCAAGCCCGATGAGGAAACCCAATCATGGGATCAACTACTAGGTTGGCTTCATTGGCACTTTTTCATTACCTGATTGAAGCAGTAACTGTTAGCAAAGTAGGGTAGGTAGGAATGCGCCAATAAGCTCAACAGGATGAGCACTTTTCTTTTTTATCTCTTCATAGTTTTATTTTCAGTTTACAGTTTTGGGGCAGCCCAATGATCAGTTGGTCGACGAAATTCAGAGTTCAGCGGTTCTAGACATCTCCTTCGGAGTTATCTTCCCCAGGTGGAGCCTATGTTAGAACCCTATATAATAGGGAATCAATATTCTGTATAATACCTATCTATTTCAGGCATTACGCTTTTTCTCATGACGCATGGTGAAGGCGACAGAAAGCACTCGACATTGTCCAAGCATAAGATGAGTACTTGGACGCGAGCTTCGAGGCGAATTCCGATGCATTTTTAGCAAAAATTATGAATTGGTTTGAATGGAAATTTTTTATTCTTGTGGTTTATTAGCCAAATTTGGTTTTTATAATCAATTTTTGGTCTTTTAAGCCAAAATTGGCCCCTCGGCCTTTATGCATAGTGTTTTGTTTTGTTTTTTCAAAATATAAATTTTTAAAAAAATTATTTTCCAAAAGGCATATTGGCCGAGGGACAATCTCCAAGCACTCAACACCGAGAGTTAGCACCATTTCACAAACCAACAACAAATATACAAGCCAACGCTCGAGCACAAGGGGCCAAGCACAAGACTCCAACTCCACACAACCTGTCACACAACAACGCAACACACAAGACACGGGTTACAACAACAAACATGTAGGTCAATTGCCCAAATGAAATGCGCCAAGCCCCAGGACAATTTAAAGCCCAAGATCACATCCGCAGATGGCATCGATGGTAGCGATCAGGGGGAAAACAATGCTTATTTCCTGTGTTTATTCATGCTGGGAAAGTTAGAAGAATGCATTCAATGTTTAGTAGACAACAATCGCATTGTCCTTCAGTAATGGACTTATTGGGACCAAGTCTTGAGGATCTTTTCAACTTTTGTAGTCGGAAGTTTTATCTCAAGATTGTTCTTATGCTGGCAGATAAGATGATTAACATGATTGAGTATGTGCATCAAAAAGTTTTCTACACAGGGATATCAAACCCGATAACTTTCTCATGGGTCTTGGTAGGTGAGCAAATCAGGTTTATATCATTGATTTTGGACTCGCAAAGAAGTATAGAGATACAGTCAGCTTCCAACACATTCCTTACAGAGAGAACAAGAATCTTACTGGCACTGCCCGGTATGCAAGTATAAATACTGACCTTGGTATTGAGCAAAGTCGAAGAGATGATTTAGAATCCCTTGGATATGTTCTCATGTATTTTTTAAGGGGGAGCCTTCCTTGGCAAGGTTTGAAGGCTGAAACCAAGAAGCAGAAGTATGATAAGATCAGTGAGAAGAAAGTTTCCACCCCCTTTGAGGTCTTGTGCAAGTCTTACCCATCAGAGTTTGCATCTTATTTTCATTATTGCCGACAATTACGCTTTGAGGATATGCCATACTATGCTTTCTTGAAGAGGATATTTCGTGATCTTTTCATTCGTGAAGGTTTTCAATTTGACTATGTATTTGATTGGACCATTTTGAAGTGCCAACAGACCCAGATTGGAAACATGCCCCAAAGGACTATTGGTGCTCCTAGAGGACAAAGTAGTGGGACCAGAGCAGTTGGTGCAACTGCAAATAAGCAGTTAGGTGGCCAGGATAGTGGGGATAATCCATGGAGCAATTCTGTTGCTGATGGTGCCCGTAAAAGAATCTCAGGAACTGTTTTAAATGTTGGTAATTTATCTAAGCAAAAAACCCCAGCAGCACCTGAGGTTGGAGTTGTAAAGGACTTAGAGATTCACATCACATACAGTTATCCATTGCTGGACACGATAGCAAGACAAGGCAAACTATGGTTTCAAGCAGCGGGCAAGTAGTAGTTGGGACTGATAGATCTCCATCTCCTGCCAATGACTTGGGTTCAATTTAATTATGGAATACCGGATCTCAATGAATTTTTCCGATAAACTCGGGAGATCCCAAACACTCAGTTTCTGGTAGTAATCTTCCTAGTTCTAGGAATTATGAAGCTGTAGTAAAGGGTATTGAATCACTTTCCTTTGATATGGACAGGATGCAGTAGGTGTGGTGTGTATGGCAGGTTTCTAAAACTAGTCTTCATGTTTAAGCATTTGCAATCCAAGGGCATGTATTGAGAGGCCCTACACACATGTTTGAATGATGGTTTCTACTATAGCATTTGCTATTTTGGAGGCAGGACTTTATTGGCCTGTGATAAATATGAATATTATGAAGTGAATCTCATTTGCATCCAGAAGATAGATTTCCATGTAGTGGTTTAATCACAGTTTCCTGGGATCGTTGGAGCTGAGGCTTATATTGCCAGTCTGTTACTGGATTTATTATCTTTACAATTGAAGAGTGCTAGTCCTTGCAGCTTCTATTTCTCAACAATGCATGATTGGTCAAAGACAGTAGCAGATCCCAGGGCATAAAATCAACATTCTCAGGCATACGAATGGCAGCTATATCATCATTTTTGAGGCGTAGAGGTGGCAGAGTATCCTTGTTTTGAGGCATTTTTAAATACAACTGGCAGTCAAACACTAGATCAGATAGAACAAATGAATCAGATCCAGATATTCAAATGACATAGATATCAACAGATCCATGCGAAACAGTTAGGCAAATTGAGACTACTCAGGTGGAAAGAGGTGGAAAAATATCCCAACGTTTAGGCATTGACTGAAACATATGGCAGATAGGGAATTCAGTTACAGGGAACACATGGCAGAGGTTAGAGCACCGATCCTCCAACTGGCAACAAATCTCCAACAACCTCAAGCATTCAACGACTTCTGCATTCATTAGTTTTTTATGTTGTTAGAGTCTGTTCGCCAGAAAATCTTAAACAACCTCCAGTATGCCAGATGTCGAGGCAACAGTTACCAATTTTAACTTTCCTTTGGTTTGCGGTTTTGTTTGTTTTAGAGACAGTCTACAGGTGTCGAGATTTTTGTAACTGCTTTTCTATTTTTAGAAAGCAGAGTTATGAGCTCAAGTCTTAGAGGACTGAGATATCTTTCTTATTTATACACATGTAAAAGAGAAAACAAAGGTTCGACCTATGGGGGGTTTTGGTTCAACCTGTGTGAAGTTTCTCTCTTTTGGCTGGACTGTGGGCCTTGCTACTCGAGGAGGTGTTTTGTATGCAATTTTTGAATGACTGAACAACAATAGAGAAATGATTTAAAGGATTCTTGTGTAGCAGTGTTGGTGGTGTGTTCCTTGTCTGTTTTTAGTTATTTATCTGCTATCATTCCAGCAATTTCATTTCTTATTATTGAAAAAGAGTAAATGGAGAAGAATTTATGCATGCATACTCTATGTCCAATTTTTCAATAATCTTTATGTTTTCTTCTAAAACTCAGTTTATGAATTCTTAACTGCTCATTTGCTTAGTTTTTCCTCCCCCATTTCTTCCTCAAACGACACCATTCAAGCTTAAGACGATCCAAAATTGTTACTATCTTGCCTTGTGAATACATTTACCTCTAAGTCTGTTTTGATCATTTTCTTATAAACAGACCCCATAGCCCAATGGTGATCTGAGAAACTTGTCAACCACATCCTTATCTAAATATTTCAAAAACCCCAACCCCATACTTTCATAGCTAGCCTAACATCTGTCCTATTCCATAGCAAGTTAATTCAGAAAGAGAGATCCCTCTCTGAGTCTTGGAGGGCTAGATCCAAGACTCCAAGTGGTTCGAGGTTACCTCTGTGATTGCCTCCGCAGCCTTAGGCAAATTACAGGGCATTAACACTCCTCATGCTCTTCCACTGAGATGATGCATTGATTACCTAGGCTCCTTCTCATTTTGCTAATTTTCCTTTCGTTGTCTATCTATATTATGCGAGAGTCTGTATCTATGTTCGAAGGAGAAATATAATCCTCCCTGTTCTGTGGAGTATGGAGAGGCCTACGAAATGTGCCATACAATAGCTGATATGCGCCATCACCTTCACTAGATTCAAAGGACAAATCCGATTTCCCATTTTTGGATGAACACACGAGCTACAACCATACCCTCTGTTGTTCCTGGTACTGCTCTCATTACCGGAATTCAATGCATAGTACGCTCAAAAAATCATGCTGAGCGAGTTCCTCCCACTCCAAGTCTTGTTGCCACGATTTGGAGCAGCCATAGGAATGTCGAAATGACCTCCCACGTCCAGGGAGATGGATATAATGTGCAGAGTGGCATGCGTTGAGGTGAGGTGAAACAATCTGTAGGTCCAGTTGCATGCGCCAAGGTGGCGAGAGGTGAGGTGAAGCAGCCTGTAGGCCTGGTTTCATGCGCCAAGTGTGCAAAGTGACGAGATCATAGGAGAGGTGTTATGACGAGAAGTGTTCACGACCCAGGTCGGAATCAAAGTCCATATGTCGCGCTGAGTGGGAAGGTTAGCTGACTAGCAAGTTCCTGTCGAATACCTGATTGGGTCATGGGATGCGTCTTCTTTGTGTGAGCCCATTGGCTACTAGCAAACCTGGCTCCAGAGAAATAGCTAGGTTTGCTTGGGTATCGACCATTTGATTGTTGCATCTAAGGACATGAAAGAGGGAAATATTGGAGAAGTGTTTGATAATTGTCGAGATTCGTTGGAGTATGGCCTTTAAGTGAAAATTTGAGGGGTGGGAACCTTTGCATACATGATTTATAATTATCTTAGAGTCGCCTATGACCGAAAGGGAGTGGATGCTCATACTTTTAGTGAGGATAAGGCCTTGATATAGAGCATAAGCTTCGGCTTGGTTATTGGATGCAATTCCAAGGCTTCAGTGGAAGGAGAGTGTTTGATTTCCTCGTGGGAAAATGATAACCCCTCCCACTCCTGCCACCCTGGGGTTTCCTTTTGATGCTTCGTCGAAGTAGAGAATGTGTGTCTGTTGCTCATTACGCCAGTGAAAGAACTCAAAGTCTTGATGAAGTTGCCAGCAGGATCTCGTTAGAGAGGGGGGATGGCGAGTGGAAGGGATGGAGAGGAAAATAGTGTAGATCCAATCAGATTCTAAGGTGGAGGAGGGAGTGAAGGATATGAATTTGGTTTCGGAAAGAAATAATTCAACCATGAGGGCAACAACTTTTTTAGCTACTAGATCAAGGGGAGAGCGAAGGTTGGAAAAGACGATTCTATTTCTGGAGAGCCAAATTTTTGAGCAAATGTGATTAGGCAAGGCTTTGAATAAGTCTTTGAAGAGAGGTTTGTTCTTGAAGGAACCTCGATATAGGGAAATCCAATTTGAAAGAAGCTCTCTTGGTTGAGACGACCATCTGATTTTGTTGTGGAGGCTTTGAAGAGTTGTTTTCCACACAGAGATTGCAAAAGGGAAACAAAGGAAGATATGCTGATAGGTTTCCTGCCCATTTCGACATAGCTCACATCTGAAGGGCCCGTGCATGTTCCTTTTGAGAAGATTTTCCTTTGTTAGTAATTTTCCATGTGCCACTAACCAACAAAAAGAGTTTACCTTGGGAGGACTGTCATTGTTCGAGAGGGAATTCCAGATCTTATCTTTCAGGGGGAGATCCATTTGGGAGAGAAGTTGTGAATATCCTTGCTTAACAGAGTAAACACCATTGCCCCAACCTCTCCTGTCTTTTAGCATGTTGCAAATGGGGGCACAACCTCTTAAAAGATTTTGCAACTGGTGGGATGCATCCTGAAAATTGCTCGGAGGACTTTGCAGGTTCCATCCTATCCAGTCACCCGTATCAACATTCCATGAAAAGATGTCCGAGATGTATTTTTTGCCTTGTGAGTCTAGCCAGTTAATGAGAGGTCAAAGATGCATGTGCTGCTAGAGTAGCTGCTTTCCCATGATGTTGTATGTCCCAATAAGGATATTTCGTCCATTTCCAAGAATCCAGGTGAGCTGACTCTTAATGAGAGGAATGGAGGCAGAAAGAAGCTTCCCTATTGGAGAGCCATTGCTCAGGGAGTGTTGCTGATCTAAACACTTGAGTCTTTCCCCTGCTAGGTATTTCTTCAAGAGAATTGTTTTCCACCAATATTTTCTTCCTGAAATAAGATTCCATAAGATTTTTTCTCCCATTGCCAAGTTAGAGAGGGTAGGATCTTTTATGCTCAAGCCTCCATTTTTTTGTGGTGCTTTACAATATCCCAGTTTACCAAGTGGATTTTTTTTGTTTCAATTTTTCCCCCTTCCCAGAGAAAGCGTTGTAGGAGACGGGAGATTGAGGTTTTAATACTCAGGGGTGCAATAAGAGAGGAGAATTGAAAAATAGGGAGAGCAGAGAGGATGGATTTTAAGAGCATCATTCGACCAACCAGATTGAGCCAGAAAGCGCTCCAATGGTCCAGCTTGTTTTTTATTTTGTCTAGGATTTGGTTCCAAGATGAATTAGGGAGAGATTTAAGAAAAAATGGGATGCCAAGGTATCTGAAGGTTTGCCATTTTTCGATGAGAGGAAAGCGGAAGATGTTTGCTATCAGGTGAGTTGTTCTTGTGGGAGTGGTCCAGGCGTAGACATTAGATTTGGCGCTATTTATGAGGGCTCCCAAGGCTTGGGTAAAATTGTCCAGAGCATTTTTTAATCTCTTAGCTATGACAATGGAGGCGCCTCCAATGAGGAGAGTGTGATCGACGAATTGGGCGTGATTTATTCTCTTTGTCCCCTGAGCGATTTTGATACTAGGAATGGCCTTGGAGGCTTGATCCTTTTCTAGCTGCCTACCAAGAGTTTCTGCCATAATTATGTAGAGGAGGGGGGAAAGAGGACAACATTGCCTCAACCCTATGAAACTTTTGAAGAAGTTTGTTGGTTGCCCTTTGATCAAAGGGGCAATCCAAGGCTTTGAAATGCAGGCCGAAACCCAAGCTATGAATTCTGAACTAAAGCCAAATTTTCTAAGAACTGCAAACATAAAATTATGTCTCACCCTGTCAAAAGTGTTGGCCATGCCAATTTTGATAATCGTTCCTTGATCTCCTCATTCCTTGTTGGAGTGTATGGCTTCTTGGACCAAAAAAATGTTGTCAATCATTTGTCTCTTTTCAACAAAACCACTTTGGTTTGGGGAGATGAGCTTATGAAGGAGAGGCTTAATTCAGTTGGCTATGATTTTAGTAATGAGTTTGTAGGAGACATTGCATAAGGATATGGGCCTGAACCTAGAGAAGGAGGAAGGGTTTGAGTCCTTTGGTATAAGTGCTAGAAAAGTGGAATTTGTGTTGCCCTCCAACTTTGTAGATTTCTGGACATATTGGATCATTCTCAGGAGATCTTTTTTGATTATGTGCCAACATTTTTTATAAAAGTGGGCGCTAAAGCCATATGGGCCTAGAGATTTATCTGGGTGAAGTTGGAATAAGGCCTCATGAAGTTCTTTTTCCGTAACCTCTTGATTTATCTTGAGATTATCCTCTTGATTGACAATCGTCGGGATGTTTAGCAACATATCTTCTTGTATGTTGAGATTTGGAATGCCTTCCTTAGTTAGAAGGTGTTCAAAATGATTTTTGGCTTCTTCTTGGATTTGCTGGAAGTCACTTGTTTTTGTTCCATCTTATTTTGTGATCTCCTTCACCTTGTTCCTCCAGAGTCTGTCTTTGGTTTGTCTCTGAAAGAATCTCGTGTTTCTGTCTCCTGAATTAAGCCAAAGACTCTGAGATTTGAGCCTCCAAGTTTCCTCCTCCAAGTGGAGGATTTTTTGATAATCTACGAAGTCATGTTGGTCTTTGAGAATAAGAGATTGAGTGGGAAGTCCCTCTTCCATTTCCAATCTGTTTTCTTCCATTTCCTTGATTTTCTTGTTTTTTACTTCTTGGTCTTTTTCTTTGGTGATTTTCACCCAATGTTTGAGGGTTGATTTGACTCTTTCTAGTTTTTTCTCCCAGATGTAGTTTGGAGAGCCTTGTATCTAGCATCTCCAGGCAACTATGACAATATCAAAAAAGTTTTATTTCGAAATCCAAAGGGGGTTGAATCTTAAGGGGATGGGGCTGAAATTTTCTGGAGGGGATAGAGTTAAGGTGATAGGGCAGTGGTTAGATCCAATCCAAGGGAGAATGAGAGAGGAGGGGGAAAAGGACTCGTCAAGGAAGGAACTACTTAAGAGAAAGCGATCTAGACGAGCAGTGATGTGCCCAGGTCCTAACCTTTTGTTTGACCAAGTGAAGCGGTCGTTAGAAGGTTTTATGTCAATTAAATGAAAGGAGGATATGAGATCCTCGAGATGCTCACAAGTGGGGTCCCTTACTTGGGTGATCCTTTATTTTCTTTAGAATGGAGGATTGTGTTGAGGTCTCCAGCTATAATGAGGTCCTTAGAATCTAGACTCCCGTGAAGATTTTGGAGGGAGGACCAACATTCTATTTTTTCTTGATAAATAACAGGCATATACACATTAATGACATTCAAAGTCTTACCCGTAGGGATATGAAGAAGGGATGTTCTGATACAGTGTGTTGTAGAGTGCCAATTTTGAAGAGAGAAGATACTTGGGTTCCACAAGGTGCAGATTCCTCCTGAGGCTCCTCTTGTGCTAACTTCCACGCCTTTGCATGAATGATGTATGTAGTTTCTTTTCTGAAGGATATCAGTATACTTCCTTTTAGTCTCCTGGAGTAGAAGTACATGCAGATTTTGTGCTTTAATTAGGTCATGTATCAACGAGAACTTGTGTCGATTCCCTAGTCCTCTGTAGTTCTAGGAGATTTCTTTTATCATTTAAAAGGCTTGGAGTTTCCCCCTTTATGGGGGTTGGGTCCATTCTGATTCATGGTCTGTCTTGTTTCTTTCTTAGCATGCTGATCCAGAGTTGTTTGCTTCTCGAGTTCTATTTCCTTCCTGCCCGAGGCTTCTCGCTTGTGCAGATTTGATTTTCTACCCACTTTTCTGATGGGGGAGTCATGGGTATCTGATTCTGAGCCTTCTTCCGAGCTTTGTTCTAATTCTTTGTCCTATGGGAGAGAAGACGGGTGAAGGGGAGAAGGCGATGCTAAGGGAGGAAGAGGAGGCACAAAGGTTTGGGTAAGAGGAGAGGTAGGCGGAGGTGTGGTCTGTATTTGCAAGGGGGTCGGCTCCACTCAGGGTGGATCTTGATTCGAGTTCGGATTGGAAGATTCTAGGTCTTGGGATGTATCAGGTAGGGGTGGCTTTAGGGTTATGACCATGGTGTTGCTGTTTTTTCCTTTTAGGCTATTTCCATTGTTTAGATTATTCAGGAGAGGTTTCAGGGGGGGACTTGGGACAATGCTTTGTAAAATGACCATACTCATGACAGACTTTGCATTTGAAAGGTAGTTGTTCATAGTCGACTTGTTAATAGCTTTAGGTAGGCCTTTTTCCAGATCAACTTCTACATAGATCCGTGCACATGCTTGAAGACCATCTTTAGGTTCTGCTCGATCTATATATTTCCCAAGGGTATTACCTATAGAACAAATAGTCTCATTATTCCAACAATGTAGGGGGAGAAAGGGGAGGCAAAATCAAACTGGAACTGCATTAGGAATATCGTTCTCAGGGATGAAATCTGGGGTCCAACTATTAAGATACATACCTCTGGAGCCCATAAAGTACGGTCCGCTTCTGAAGATGAGATCTCAATCTGATTTTTCTTCGAAAAGAAAGGTAAAGAAACCTCTTCCACACATAAAATGAGAAAGATTAACTTTCAGGTGGGGTTTCCAGTTCTTGTCGATCAAGATTGCCATAACCCGCGGAGAGGGCCAGATTCCAGTAAACTGTCCTATGAGTGCATGGTCTGCAAATTTTAGGGCGAGGGATCTAATTTTCCTTGGATCTGGACCGAGGGGATTTGATCTAGTTTTTTCACAAACTTTGGAGGGGTATTGGTCATCTTGGGAAGAGAGGCGATAAGAGAGGCAAAGGCTGCAACATCCAGGGAGGAGGGAGAGGGAGGCGACTGGGAAGAGGGGGGCCCCGAGGCCCCTCCCGGAGAGGCGGGCATGCGTGAGGAGACAGGGGGGGAAGACGTGCATCAGGGAGTTTTGTTAACTCACTTTCAACAAACAACTATATAGTTGTTTTTATCCAGTTCTTAAAAATGTCTTGTTAAGGATATTTAATTAAGGAATGGCTTTTTGTTTGAGAATGAGAACAATTTGTTTTGCATAAAGAATAGGTGGTGAATCTACAAATAGAACTTGGCTAGGAGATTGAGTGCTGAATATTTTAAAAAAAAATTGACACTTGTGAATTTGCATGAAATTTAAAATGAAAGGCATGAAAAACAAATGGATGTCATCAAATTTTAACTTTACAGGCATGTTAAATTTGAAATTCCAATCATGTTTGCAACTACCCATTCTTTGAAATCCTACAAATAGAGTCCTCATATCTACATATTAGTTTTTTTTTGTTTGCTAGTTTGTCTGTGACCTGTGGGACTAGCCTATGGCTTGAGAAACCGTGACTCAGGGGCATCTAAGCTGTCAAAATCACCCACGGATCGCACTCGGCCTGAGCCACACCAACCCTTAGCATGGCCATATTTTTTGTCCTCGCAGGTTTCGAACCGGTGACTTTAACATCACGGAGTGCCTTAACATCACACTTCATCACCGACTGCCCTACACCTCGGAGACCATATCTACATATTAATTAATAACAAGACAATAAATAAATACATAGATAATATTTAATATATACTTATATATAATTACATGGATAATATTTAATATTTATTTATTTTTATTTTAATAAATTTTCAAATTTATAATTAAGAGTTATATATATATATATATATAATTATTAAATTTGTTTATACACAACTTTATTATATATATTTAATGTTTTAAATAAACATTTTTTTTATTAGTTGTATTTATTTTTATTATTAATATATAATTAATTGATTAAACTGAGTTATATATATTTTTATAATAAATTAAAAAAAAAATTAAAAATCTTAAAGTTAATTTATAAAGTTTTTAAATATATATTTTCATTTTTATTATTAATATATAATTGATTAATATGATGAAATTTTAATGTATAAAGATTTTAAATATATATATGTAACAAATTTTTGTTTGTGTATATATTTGTTTTTTTTAAATCATATTTTATTTAAATATAATAATATATTATATTAATTAAAGTTTAAGTGAATGTTAATCATCATCATTATCATTTATTTAAAATTGTAATAAATTATTTAATAACTACTACAATCTTCATGTACTCACCTACACAAGGGTATATCAAGTGCTTTCAACCTCACACAGATTTTATAATTTTTTAAAAAGATTCTTAAATCTTGTTCTCTTTCCTTGTATAAAAATGGCAATGCAATAGTGTTCACCGTTTATTATTTACACGAGTTTTCAAAGTTTTTTCATTATTTAATATAACTTTCCTTTTAGTTATATATTTCCAATAATTATTGGAAGCTATAATTTTTTTTTTATAGATTTATAAATAATTAAATCTTTCTTAATAACTATTTATTTTTAGATATAATGCAAATTCAGTTTACGATGTTAATAAAAAATTATATTTAGATATATTGTAAATTCAATTTACAATACTAATAGAAAAATAATAGTGATTACATTTTTCTTGTTTTTTTTTTTTTCATTTTTAAATACACTTTCCTTATTTTTGACAAATCTAGATGAAACAATTCAATAGTGAGCCACCAAAAGATAGGAATGCATTCTTTTTACACTACTTTTATCCAAATGAGTCGAAGTATATATACAATGGAATTGTTGGTGGATATCAAGCGTAGTGTTTTTTTTTTTTAAAGATAACGTTTTTTTAAAGATAACGAGCAAGTACCCTACTTGTTATTATTTTTTTTTGTTGGCTTTTGCATTTAATATATATGTTGTTATATGTTATTAATTAGTCTTTTTTATTAGTGAAATTTTATGTGTGTAATTTTTGGATTTCATTTATGAGATTTTTGCTTTTTAATTTTATGATATGATATATGATTTTTTTGAAAAAAAAGTTTATAGCTTTGTAATTTATGATTTTTTTTTGAAAAAAAAGTTTATAGGATGATAGATTGATAGAGTATATGAATGTTTTGAAAAAAAAATTATTTTCTTAATAAAATAAGAAAAATAGTTGGATATTTGGTGGTGTTTTATTATACATATTAATTTTAATTTTTAAATTTTATTTATAAAAAATATAAATTAATTTTTAAAATTTGTTATAAAAATTTAATTTAATGTTAATAATAATAAAGATTTTTTATTTAATAATTTAAATAAATAAATATAAATATAAATCTAAAAATTTATTTTTTGTTATTTTATATACTATTGAAATTTATATTTATTAAATATAAATAAGAATTAAAAATACATTTATTTTAATTTTATATCTATATAAGAAAATACAAACCTTTCATTATTTTAAACTTTTAAGATAACATTTTTTTATATAAATTAATTAATAACTAAAATAAAATAAAATGTAAACTCGAATTTAAAATTAAAATAAATCCCTACTTGTTTTATTTTTATTTATAAAGATTATATCAATTTTAATTTTAATTTTATTAATTCATAAAATTAAAAACCCTATACATCTTATTTATAATGAGTTGTAAGTATATTTAGCTTGAAAGTATAAGTAGAAACATTGGTGATAAATGGTAACATGAGTATATGTAATTTGTTTTTTTTACCAAGCTTTTTTTAATGAAACAAGTGTTGTGTTTTTATCTGAGAATTTTAAAGGACAATTTTAAAGGTGCATTCTTCACTCTATTCATCAACACCTTCAGCAAGCCAAGTTATTTTCTTAACAAATCGCACAATTTAAGCACAAAAAATACAAGATTTTCACCCAAAACAAAGGAGATTGTCCAATGGGGATTAGTCACATGTAGATATAAGATCATTTTAATTTCAATATCTTCATGGTTCTAATTAACAACATTATTATGAAAACTTCCCTCAAATTACTTGGACATTCCCATTCGCCCGTTTAGGGGGTATGCTAGTTATTATTATTATGTTGAAGGCATATCTTAAGGATAACTTTTCATGAAAACCTATCAATCGATTGACACGTTTTTGAAAACCATCATCTTTATCCAAAAAACCATGTCAACCAAACCACCTTGTACCTCCAACTGTCAATCACTTTATCCATTTACTTAAGCGGTCAAGAATTTTCATCTAACTTCGTGCAGGTTTACTGAAATTTGAAACCGACTATATTTACACTTTCACCGACCTTGTATTTACGCCCTTTCCTCCAGTTGTCAAGAATTTTCACGACTCCATGTAGGCTTCCTCAAATTTGAAACTGACTTTGTATATTTCATATGTCAACTACGCTAGAATAAGTGCCCCTACTCTTATCTTCCTTCTTGGATTCCACGGAGAATTTACGTGTTTTAGAAGTGGTTGAAAATCTTCTGAGCAATGTTATGGAAACACTTGCGAATAGTCTCCCAAAATCCAGCATGCTTAGCTTTTTCGAAAAAAGCGAGAAACCTTATGTTTATGTAACATTTAATTGGCTCTTTGGATTCCAAATACCTATGCATCATCTACTGGGTGGAAGCCAATGTATATATGGAGTCATTTTTTACCTCTTTATTTTCACTTTTGTTAGAAGGATTTTTTTGTTTACTATCAAATGTCATGGAATCAAATGGTTGTTTATAAGGGTTTGGCATTTGTTCTCTTTATGTGAGTAGATAAATGTTTCCTTTAAATATCCTTAAATCTTTATCAATACATGTATACAATTGTCGATGTCTTGCTATGGAGAAACAAACGAATATCTGACAGTGTTCTTGTGGGTGCCACAGTCATATGGTTTCTCTTTGAATGGTTGACTTACCAATTCCTTACACTTATTTTCCTCACTCTGGTTTTGTTCATGTCATATTGTTTCTCTGGTCAAATTTCACGGTTTTCATCAACAAGTTAGTGTTTGCTATGTTTGCAGTATTTTGGCGTCAACTTGTGAAGGCTTTAGCCATTGAATATTTATTCGCTAGCAATTTAAGCTTACAACTAAATTTGGGACAGGTCTCCGCCAAAGATGCACCCAATTGCTCTGCCTAAGGATATATTTGTTGATGTTTTTATTTCTCTCAGAGATCAAATTAACCGATTTTTAGGGTTTTTACAAGAAGTTGTAGTAGGAAGAGATTTGAAGACATTTCTTGCTATAATTTTGATATCTGAAAAAAAAAAAATTCCCCTTCTGATTTCACTAAATAGGTAAAATTATTCTCTTTACACGAATAGCTAAGATCATGGGAATTATCTTATAGGTTTCAACAAGGTTATGGTTTCTTGTTATAATTCGCAGCTGGTGCAATTTCTTAACTATATTGTACCTACTAAACATTGGCTCATTTTTTGCTTGTTTTATTATCTTATTTGTTTATTTTGTATGCAATTTCTTAATTTTATCGTACTTAGGTAAGTAGTGGCTGAATTTGGCTTTAATTATTAGATTATATTTTGTATTCCCGCTACCCTTCTATGAAGCATTTGAGTTTGTGTGTAACATCCCGCTCTGAAGCACTGAGAAAACTTATTCTTTGAGGACACTTGCTCGCAAGTGATCTGGACTTTTATGATGTTAAAACATTTATCCTTGATTATGATGCGTTATGATAGATGACATGATGTTTTACTACTTTGACGTAGACAGGTGCTATTGACGCAATGAATAGGTGCTGTGACTCAGTTTTATTGAATAATACCAGGAGTTTTGGACCTTGAGGATGCACACATCAGTGGAACCCTTGGACTCTGGATTGAATCAGAGAGTGTGCCTAGTTAGGTGTTGATTTATTTACTATGATATTTCATTGATTTGATGATATAGTCATTACATGTTTCATTTGATTATTTGATGATGCAGGCTGATAGCTTGTTGACCAGACTCATATGGAGTAAAGGGGCCACACACGAATTTCCACTTAGAGGTTGAGGAGAGTGGCAAAATCACTGATACAACCTACTAGCACTCTCGCTATGAATCGAACTAATAGATTCTTTAAATTACCCTGGATTTAGAGGATCCCACAGTCTGTGAGAACAGAGACTATGACAGAAGTCATCTACGATGGTCTAAGGAGGCACCAATAGGAGGCAGAGACTGTATTCTCAGGAGCCTTAGTCTCCCTGATTCCACCCTAATTGAATTATTGTTGACTCAAGGTTATAAGACCATCTATGTTAATCTGATCAAGTTGGCATGAGTGGCACCTTGGAACGTGGTGCATCTGAAGGCACGTCATTACAAAAACCTGAAACAGTGGCACTTATAAGATCTGCATTGGGTGCATCCCTAGAAGGAGCACATCCTTTTTTCAAAAGAATGAACAAGGAGCAGTGTTCCTTAGGGCACAGTGCCATCTGAAGGAAACATGTCATAATGATGATGAAAGAAACAACCCTGAATGAAGCTAAGACTTTAGCAAAATCCTTGAAACAATGTCCCTAACCAGGGTATGTAGTTCAGAATCTAAGAATCATAAGTCTAAAATTCTCTAGGTAAAATTTAGTCTAGCCTTAAAGAGAAAGAGACCCTAGAATAAAAATAAAGGGAATTTAAACAAAGAGCCACCTCAGTAATAATTTTAGTCTTCATAAAATTCTTGGGAGTAAATAGAGAGTAAGAATTTAATTAAACTAAAGGGATTTAAAAATTTGCAAAGAGAGTTATTTCTTAACTTATGAAAGTAAAAAAGATATTAAATAAATAATAAAAGAAAGGTTAATAACTTAATTGCCATTTTGGATAGGCTACTATAAAAGGGAAGAAGGAATAATAGAGATTAGGAAACTAAGTAATGGAGGAAACTTAATAAAGGAAAGATGGGAACTTATGGTAAAAGCCACAGTCAACATAGTAGGAATCTGCAATTAAGAACCTACTAATCTGAGCTAATTGTGTGTCTTTTTTTTAGGAAGTATTTAAAACAATCTGAGCTAATTTAGTAACATCTTTTTTTAGGAAAGTATTTAAAACATGTAAGGGGATCTAGGAACACCTAGGAGTAAATTTAGGAGCGACTCTAGGTGGGTGAGGGATTTGAGACAATTAATAAATTTAAAGAAAATATTTGTTGGAGAAAAGAGGGGGATGGATGCCACTTGTGCGATGGAGAATATTTAGAATATGTTATTGAAACTTAATTCAAAATGTGAATTAGGAAAGTTGGTGGGTCTCAAAACTCTATAAAAGAAAAGGGAGATGGGGAAGAAAGGGGGATCGACTGTTAGCATAACGTTACGCTGCCGGAATTGTGACTTGACTGATTACTTGTGGGGAGTTGGGATTTTCTCAGCTCAAATAGGAGTGGTAGCTCGGCCTTGCGAGGCGAGTTGGGAAGCTAGATCTACCATCCGGATAGTGTGTGGCCCCTTTGCGGCTCGGGGGGCTAAGGGGGAAGAAGAGTACCCCTAGCATTGGCTGGGAGGTACCGATGAGGTCTCGACGGTCGGCAAGCAGGATTGCATGGAGCAACCCTCGAAGCAAGCGAGCAGGCAAAAGGTACGCTTTTTTTTTGGGTTGAATGATAGAAGGATGTAGGAATTATGATTAGGATTTGTTGACATGAATGGTTTTCATACTTCTGCAATATCATCGTGTAAGGGATGAGAATTATATATTACCTCTGCATTTTTGTCTCTGCAATTTACAAATTGCAGTAAGTAAATTACCAGCTCATTGGAAGCGACCTTGACCTGGTTGGACTGAGAAGTTACCCTTCCCGACTGCCAATTAATTCATCTGTTAGCCTCATCAATCTTCATTTTTGGGTCTACATTGGTTTCTTTTATATATCTGCATGCTATTAATAGCTACAACCACACCTAACTGCATTTGTACACCAGCCCGCGTCCCTTCCTGGAATTACACAGGGAATTTATTTATTACACTAAGCACAGAAAATCTGGATAGTGTCTGGCTAATTACATTGATACGGGACGGTGATTCAGATGTTTTGTAAACGTTTTGTTCTCAGAGAATGTCGATATTCAGGAGGTTTGACAGTCAGAAGCGATTTTATTTTTGGAAGCATTGAGCATTGTCTTTAGGGGATAACGATTTGTTGCAACCGTTCTGGATTTTATTCTCCCTTTTGTATTGATAGTTAAGCCACGGTTTCCCTTACGGGTGCATCTGATGGAATTTTCCTTGCTACAACATTTGAATTGTATTGATTTTAGCAACAGATTGGCGGGTGTAACGCCCTACGGATGCTGTTAAAACTGTTCCTTAATGGCTGGCAGTGTAGGTTTACTTCATGCGTTTCAAATGTTATTTTTCCACACAGAACACTGACCGAGATTTTAGTTACTGTCCTTCCGCCCCTTTTTATTGCCCTGGTTTTTTATCATTTCACAGAATTTCGACTGATGGTAACCAACGCACAAACTGTTACTATCTACGTAGGTCCTTGTCATTTTTTTTTCTTTTCTATTAAGCGCAATGATTTGAACCTACAACAAGAGTGTGTGGCTGGACAGGGAGCGCAAAATTTAAGGAGGTCGGGTATGCCCCATGTTGCTCTAGCACTGAACTTCGTCAATCCTATTACTGTTGATTATCGCTGGAGGTGGGTGAAGTTCTGGGCTGGCGCGTTACCCTCCTTGAAGCGATTCCTTTTTATGCCTCAACGATAACCTTCCCTCCTCTCAGCCCGCAATTGCCTTGGGATGCGAGCCATCACCCTCTCAGCCTTGGACAGTGCTGACCATCGTCAGGTGGTCAGCTTGAATTGTTCTTCGCGCCTCTGACAGCTGCCATTGATGGCTGCCTCTGTGAGGCGTAAATTTTGGCCTACGCACCCCAGTTTCCCTTGTTTCGGCGTGCACTTACCGCAACCATGGTGTTAAGCAACTATGTTGTCTGTCTGAACCTTATTCTGTGCAGTGTGCTAGTTTGAAATTTGGTTCTCCTGTATGTTTTCTTAATCTTGGCGTTGGGTATTATTCACTTAATTTGCAAGGTTGCTTGCAATTTCAAATTGAGCTCAATATACCTTGTTCTTTAGGGAGTGCATTGGTTGTAGTCAACATTTGGGTAATTTCCTATCTTTCCAGTCGGAATTTGGGTGGACGTAAGGTGTTAAAACTGTGCTGACACATCCACCTACAGGATCGCTTTTTAATTGCGTTTTTCCTACTTTCGGCTGGAGTCGCTCCAAAAAGACGAGCACATTGAAGGAGGTTTTTTTTTTCTCATGCGGTTGCTCTGTCAAGACCCGTGCCCTTGCTGGAGGGGCAGTGCTGTCTTGGGTCGCTATTTCCCTTGGCATTGCCTACTATATTGTGTCATCTTTCGTCATGATCCCAGTTGCTTGGATGCATCAGAATCAGGGTGTTGATTTGACACAACCAAATTTGGGCCATCATTGTCGAACCTATTTTTGTACTTGAAAATACATACACCCTTTTCCAGGAGAATCCTCATTAAAACAATGGCTTGGAGCAAACCGCCCCACCAGTGGAAAATTACAACATTGCATTTTGGAAATACAACACTGCAAAGTCTGAAAGGTCTTTTAGCATTGGTGTAAGCCCAGCGGGACTAAGTTTGATTAACTTGTGTGTTGCCTTGGAGGGTTCTTGACAGATTACATATAACTTCCTGGTTTCTGACGATAAGCAGGAGACTTAGATGGCCACCTTTGGTTGGCTACTTCCTTTGGCTCTTACAGATGTTCAGTCCTTATTGCTTCATCACCCTTTTTTTTTACTTACGTATTGTGTTACTTATTTTTGCTCTAGCTTATCTAGTCTTGATCTAGTGTTAGAATTGGTTATAGATGCCTTATCATGTAACACAGAAGGGTAAAAGTCATTATTAGTTAAATTAAAATGCTATTATATCATAAAAGTAATGATACAGTTATTTCTGGTCAGGTTTGTAATTTCATTGATTGATGATCACAAATAAAGCGTAAAGTTATTATTAGATAAATTGCATTACTATCGTATCATAAAAAGTGAAGATATGGTTATTGATGATCGGGATTTTGGTTGTTCCTATGTTATCAATAACATTTAAATTGTAAAGTCCTCATTATTTTAATTGTAATGATATTGTAATATAGAAGGCAATGTTATGGTTATGTTATGGTGATGTCATTGTAGTTTTATTATGAAAATAGTTAGTTAATTTGCAAGGTCTTTATATTATAAATGTAACGATGCTAGCTTTCATGGTGATGTCATTGTAGTTTTATTATGAAAATAGTTAGTTAATTTGCGAAGTCTTTATATTACAAAATGTAATGATGCTAGCTTTTATGGTGATGTCATTGTAGTTTTATTATTGATACTAACATATAAGATGTAATGTGGATGTTATCTTATTGCAAGGTAAGTGAGGTAAAAGTAATGTAGTTATTAATTCATGGTATGTTATTGTAATAATTATGGTTATTGATAAACTTATATCATGCAATGTCCTTGAAATTAAGTACGCTGAGTTACTATGAATTAGGAAATGGGGATTGCATTCAATTAACCTTACTTTATTTTTAAGGTTGGACTTGGTAACTTGTCGACTAACGGATATTAAACGAAGTGATTGATCTGTACTCGTTGTCAAATGAGTCATAGGTAATGCTGAGTCTTAACCATTGGGTGGTTATTGTCGGAGTCCATTCGGACTTGCTCTTTCCGTCATGGTCGTGGTTTTTCTTTAATTATTATTGTACTTGGTTGTAATCATTTCATTGCTTGGTCTACTTGTGTCGGGCGGGATGTAGACACCTCCATGTTCCTCAGAATAGTCGCCAACCCTGAGACCTTAAATGGAAAAAATCGATGGGAACCTGGGCTTGAGTGTTGCTTATGTGTCTTGGAGGTCCTAACCATTGCAGGGTAGGAAGGGCGGGTAGTCAGTATTACTTATTGTCGTTTGATCGTCATTAAACGCATGCTGTTACTGTGGCACGTCATATTTCGTCTTGCTGTGTTCGTATTACTTGCGTCTTGTTCGTCGTCGGGATTACTAGTTTCTGCCTGAGCAGTCGGCCAGGAGCCTATCTGACCTTTTCTCTCTCCGGAGCAGAGGACTAAGATTAAATGCCCTGCTTTCTTGTGCAGAAATAGTAAATTCTACTATTATGGATTCTTCCTTCTGTCTATGGTCATTTAATGCTTGCAGTTACTTGTTGTGCGCCTTATGTCTTCTTGTTGTGATCATCGTGGTTGCGTATTGTTAGTCGTCGGGTGGCGACGTAGAGTCAAGTGTGTTTGTTCCTTTTTACATGCGCGCACACACCTTTAAAAAAAAAAAAAAAAAGTTTTGCACCTGTGAAAGAGTTGTTGTCGTAACGAGAAGACTGTTACATTGTGTTTATTCTACATACACAAATTGACCCAACTAACTCATGCCCTGCGTAGGGTTTGTTGTTGCATATACATTGCCTCTGTTGTATGAGAGATATGATAACCAATTGGACTCGTTTTTTAATAACATATTAGATGAAATGAAGCAACACTATGGGAGATTTGATTCCAAAGTCTCGAGAAGAATCACAAAAGGCCCTATGAAGAAGGGACATAAATCTTAGTAGGGGGTAAATCTTTTCTAGATTTTTCCGGGTTGCGGTGCGAGCATCCTGTGTCATATTGTTTTGAAATGGTGGCATACTTGTTATGGAGTTTCCATGGTCTATTTCTTACTTGCTAAGATGCTAGCAACACAACTTCAGTATGACCATATATTTATTTGCACAATTGAGTTCGATCGATTTAATCACTTGGGGAGACTTGTAATGCCTTCTTTTCTCAAGAACATTTACATCATATAGTTTAGGAGGCTCTCTCCATGCTTTGATTAGTGAAAATAAACTCTACCAGTTATTTAAAATGTTGTTGTCTTGACACCAAATATTAATGGCACACCCTTGTAAATGTGCCAATTGTATTAGATCTCAGAAATAATGTTTGTTTGTTTGTTAAGTTTTCAGGCACTTATAAAAGCTATGTTCTATATATTGTTGATTTTGTTTGGGAATTATTTTTTATCAGGAGATGTCTTGTTAGTTTTTTATGCTGAGTCATGTTCCATATTTGGTAGATAGGAGTTTCATTTTGATGTGAAATATATTTCTTGAGTGTGAATCAATTCTAAAGAGATATAGTTGGTTACTTGACGGTTTGGTTTAAATTCTTCAATTCTTCTTCACAAATAGAAATGGTAGCCTATTTTTTATCTTCTTTCCTCTAGCTCAAATGACTTGTTGATATGGCTCTAGTTTTTATATTTGTCCAGGGTGTAGTTGCTATCATTTAGCGTCAGATGTTAACTTTTAAGAGAAAGTGCAGGTGATTTGCATTTTCCATACATATTGTTCTAGTAGTGTTTTTTATTCAAGCTGGGATTTGGCCTTGTAGGGGTGGCTCTGACAGTGAGCTTGTCTTGGTGGATTATCGACATTGCTACTGCTTTGTTTATTTTCTACAGTCCTTCCTGTAGACACACTTGGACTGGATTTACTTTGAAGGCCTTCACGGGACAATGGTCCATTCTTCAAGTTAATTGTGGCTTCAATGTTTATGCTAATGTATGTATCCTATGTTAGGATTCTTTGAAAATGCAAAGTAGAAATTTTGTATTAGTAAATTATGAATTTATAAGCTTGTCTGAATTCATGGAGAAATCAATATTCGTCAACATTATAGCTTCATCGTTTCAGAGACAATACTCATTATTTAATTATGTATTTTTTGTTGTTACAATTTAAAAATATTTTGATGAATTAACAAATCCTAATTCCAATTATTCTCTATAGGTTTGTTATTTTATTTGTCGAATAGTCTTATACAGTTTGTATTTTGAGTTTGAACCAAGAAGCTTGGGAATGTTTCCCAATTTTGATAATGTTTTTGTTGTATCTGTTGGGTAAAGATATTGACATGATTTCCTGTAGGGTAGTCTTGTGTCCAGATGAAGAAAGAGGAGAAAGTCTCCCCAGGAAGAGGATATTGTAGATATGATATCAATGGGCTTTGATAGAGGAAAAGGTACTTGATTTTTTTATTTTTAATCCTACTATATGTTCTCAAAACCCTTGAAAGTCTTGTTGTTTTCTATTTAATTGGTATTTACATTTCTAATTTCACATGATCACTTGTATTTTTGTGATGTTGGATCAGTTGAAACAACCTCATTATGTTCAGCTGCAAAGGAAGCTCGACAATAGACTTCCTTCTTAGAGAAATCCAAAATTTAGATGTCGGTTCGAGTGTTGTTAGCAAGGGCCATGCAGAGATAGGTTTTGCATATTTTGAAGAAGAAAGAGAGACTCAAAATGCTATCGATAATGTAGATGACATGCAAGATGTCACAAAAAATCACAATGAGCATGACAGTGCACCCTTGGAAATACAAAATGAGGAGATGGAAAAAGATATTGTAAATTACTTGACTGGAGATCCACTAGCAGATTATGACTTCAAAGTTGGACAAGGAGGCAAGGCAATTGTTGAGTATTTATCCTTGCTCAATTTTCACAATGAATTAATCCAAATGCCCAAGTATTGGGAAGATATAAAGTAAGGCATTTCAGTATTTCCATTTCTAATATTTGACTTTAATATCATTTCATATATATATACCAATTATGATCTCTTGGAA
>SNQJ01S0002886.1:247408-272645 GCA_010110895.2 Picea sitchensis | reverse complement strand
TTTCATTACTTTTTAGAACTAGATAAATTAAGTACTTGGTGCATTGTTGCTAGATCTTTCCAAAATGACCTGGAGGTCTCCCGCTTTACAAATTAAACACTGGTACTTGGTATTAAAGAATTATACATTCAAGGAACATGTGTTTAAAAATGCAGTCTTTACAACCTCTAAAAAACAATTCAATAGGAAATTAACAGACTTGTTGGAACAAAGCGAGGATTCTACATTTATAGTTAAGAAGCACCCATCAATGATATCCATTAGAAAGCAATGTTTTTTGAACAAAGTGAGGATTCTATATTTTTAGTTAAGAAGCACCCATTAATGATATCCATTAGAAAGAATTAGCAAAAAGTCCCATAAATTATTTTGGACAAACTGTGATATTCATTTGTCCCCTCTCTGATCGTGTCCTCGTGAGATTATTCATTATCAAGAAAGACGAGTAAATGAAATATTTTGATATATTATCTAATATAGTTTCTTGTTCTTAATTCTATTTCAATATATTATCTAATATAGTTTCTTAGCTTATAATTAAGTAAAGTTGGAAATGAATATGAATTCATTATTTTTGTCTTTATATTTTTTTTTTCACTATATAGTTGTAGTTGATTTTCATTTAAATATGCACTATTTATCGTAAAGTTCACAAAAAATGTGTTTCTTCGATTCAAATATTTCTCAAATTAACTCTTGAATTCAAATACTTCTCAAATAAGTACTTCACCTTAGTATGCTTGGTTAAGAGTTTTAATGATGAATGCATGCAACAAATTGTGTTTATTTAATTCATTTTTTTCTTTCTCAAATTAGCATTTCACCTCAATTACTTAGTTAGGAGTTGTACTGGTGAATACATGTAATTTATATTTTAACAAGAGGAGCTGCAGGGTAGAGAGCCCTTGCCTTCCAGTGAGTATGTCACACAAATGTAGTTATGTGCTATGGATTCAAATTCACATCAAGGTACTTAATGGATGGATAGAAGTGTCATTAATAACCACACTGCGGATTAGAAAGGATTCGAAAAGAGAGTATTCAAAAGTGAGGGTGGGCCAAAAAGAGAGACTCAAAAAGTGAGGGTGGGCGAGAAAGAAAGAAACGGAACTGTGTGAATATGTCACAAAAGAGGGTAGTCGATTTGCTAGGGCAAAGGAAGAAATATGTTCTCAAATGAGCTAAGGAAAGTGAGAAGAAAAAAGAACAAGGATGTTCTCGAAAGAGCTAAGGCAAGTGAGAAGAAAAAAACAACAAGCAAAGGAAAACGAGAAGAAGAAAAGATGGATGTAGATTGGAATGACCAAAATACTTAAGTAAGGATGTGTTTGTGAAAAAAAGAATGAACAAATACAAGTGAGAAGAAGAAAAGATGGATGTAGGGTGGAATTAGTGAAATACTTAAGTACATATGTGTTTGTGGATGTTCTTTGAGATGCGTGGGTCATTTTGTATGGAATATAAGATGTATATATGTACATCTTATCCTATCCATCCATGAACACGTATGTTTATGCAATATTGGTGGTGGTGGTGGTAGTTTTAGAGGTGGATGAGCTAATGATGTGATTCTCAATGCTACAAAGACTCATTGAAGAAAAGATAAGTGAATATTATAGACATAACATTTCTTTATATAAGACATAAGTGAATATATATGTTTTTTTCTTAGAATCTTATTGGACATAAAATTTGAAGTGTTATTGTTGGGAGGGTTGCATGGATTAACACTTCAATGTGGGATGGTAAATGATTTTCAGTGAAAATTCATGAAATCGACCACCTTAAGTAAATTTTTATGTCCTCACCGCCTCCTAACCGCCTCACTTCCTTCTCATTGCATCTCACCGTTGGTACCCCTACTATGCCTCTCACCACTGTTATCACTACACAATGCCTCACTGCCTCACATCGTTGTTATCTCTACAGTGCCTCTCACCGTTGTGATAACTACACAATGGTAAACATTGTTGCAATTGCAAGCGATCTATCTAACTAAGCAAAGTGGATCGTACAATAAAGTTTGATCGATTCACTCTCGTGAAGAAGAGACTATTTCTTTATCACATCTTCTTTGTTGTTGAACGTAGTATAAGACCAACAAACACCATTTTCTTTGGAACTCCAATGGAATATGTTTGGCCATATCCTTTGGCACTCCAATGGAAAGTGTTTGGCCTTTTGCAGTGGATTTTTGCACCAATTCATATCCAAAATTATCCCTTGGGTTGTTATGAAGGTACAAATCAAATAGTTGATTAGTTTCTAACAAATTTTCTCAATATATGGAGGAGCATCTTCAAACATTTTTGGTGGTCATGATATTGAATAATTAGTGACTAAATCCTTATCCCTAAATCTTTATACCTAGTGTTGAACTCAAAACTACCACTATTGGTACCTTAGTCAATCAACGAATGGATCCCTTCTCCCATCTTGTGACTTGGCCCAAGTTGAATTCGAGTTTTACCATCTTTCTTAGTTTAGATTTGCAAAAGGATTAGAAAGCATTAGCAAAAAGTCCCATAAATTCTTTTGGACAAACTGTGATATTCATTTGTCCCCTCTCTGATTTTGTCCTCGCGAGACTATTCATTATTCAGAAAGATGAGTAAATGAAATATTTTTATGTATTATATAATATAGTTTCTTATTCTTAGTTCTATTTCAATATATTATCTAATATAGTTTCTTAGCTTATAATTAAGTAAAGTTGGAAAAAGTAAATGAAATATTTTGATATATTATCTAATATAGTTTCTTGTTCTTGGTTCATAATTAAGTAAAGTTGGAAATGAGTAATAGAATGAACATGACTTCATTATTTTTGTCTTTATATTATTTTTTTCCAGAATATAGTTGTAGTTGATTTTCATTTAAATGTGCACTATTGATCGTAAAGTTCACAAAAAATGTGTTTCTTCAATTCAAATATTTCTCAAATTAACTCTTGAATTCAAATACTTCTCAAATTTGTATTTCACCTTAGTATGCTTGGTTAAAAGTTTTAATGATGAATGCATGCAACAAATTGTGTTTATTTAATTCATTTTTTTTTCTCAAATTATCATTTCACCTCAATTACTTAGTTAGGAGTTGTAATGGTGAATACATGTAATTTATATTTTAACAAGAGGAGCTACAAGGTAGAGAGCCCTTGCATTCCAGTGAGTATGTCACACAAATATAGTTATGTGCTATGGCTTCAAATTCACATTAGGGTACTTAATGGATGGATAGAAGTGTCATTAAGAACCACACTGCGGATTAGAAAGGCTTCGAAAAGAGAGTCTTCGAAAGTGAGGGTGGGCCAAAAACAGAGACTCAGAAAGTGAGGGTAGACGAGAAAGAAAGAAAGGGAATTGTGTGAATATGTCACAAAAGAGGGTAGTCGATCTGCTAGGGCAAAGGAAGAAAGATGTTCTAGAATGAGCTAAGGAAAGTGAGAAGAAAAAAGAACAAAGATGTTCTTGAAAGAGCGAAGGCAAGTGAGAAGAAAAAAACACCAAGCAAAGGAAAATGAGAAGAAGAAAAGATGGATGTAGATTGGAATTACCAAAATACTTAAGTAAGTATGTGTTTGTGAAAAAAAGAACGAACAAATACAAGTGAGAAGAAGAAAAGATAGATGTAGGGTGGAATTAGTGAAATACTTAAGTACATATGTGTTTGTGGATGTTCTTTGAGATGTGTGGGTCATTTTGTATGGAATATAAGATGTATATATGTAAACCTTATCCTATCCATCCATGAACACGTATGTTTATTCAAGATTGGTAGTGGTGGTGGTAGTTTTAGAGGTGGAGGAGCTAACGATGTGATTCTCAATGCTACAAAGACTCATTGAAGAAAAGATAAGTGAATATTATAGACATAAAATTTATTTATATAAGACATAAGTGAATATATATAATTTTTTCTTAGAATCTTATTCGACATAAACTTTGAAGTGTTATTGTTGGGAGGGTTGCATGGATTAACACTTCAATGTTGGATGGAAAATGATTTTCACTGAAAATTCATGAAATCCATCACCTCAAGTAAATTTCTGTGCCCTCACTGCCTCCTAACCACCTCACTTCCTTCTCACTGCATCTCACCGTTGGTACCCCTACTATGCCTCTCACCGCTTCTATCACTACACAATGCCTCACTGCCTCACATCATTTTTATCCTCGTATTGCTTCTCACCGTTGTGATCACTACACAATGGAAAACAATGTTGCAATTGCAAGTGAGTTATCTAACTAAGCAAAGTGAATCGTACAACAAAGTTTGATTGATTCACTCTGGTGAAGAAGAGACTATTGCTTTATCACATCTTCTTTGTTGTTGAACAGAGTATAAGACCAACAAACACCATTTTCTTTGGAACTCCAATGGATTATGTTTGGCCATATCCTTTGGCACTCCAATGTAACGTGTTTGGCCTTGTGCAGTGGAGTTTTTCACCAATTCACATCCAAAAGTATCCCTTGGGTTGTTATGAAGGTATAAATCAAATAGTTGATTAGTTTCGAACTCATTTGCTCAAGATATGGAGGAGCATCTTCAAACATTTTTGGTGGTCACGATATTGAATAATTAATGACTAAATCATTATCCCTAAATCTTAATGCCTAGTGTTGAACTCAAAACTACCACTACTGGTGCCTTAGTCAATCAACGAATGGATCCCTTATACCATATTGTGACTTGGCCCAAGTTGAATTCGAGTTTTACCATCTTTCTTAGTTTAGATTTCTTCCCAATTAGAACCTAAGCCAGAAGGATTAGAAAGCATTAGTAGAAAGTCCCATAAATTCTTTTGGACAAATTGTGATATTCATTTGTCCCCTCTCTGATTGTGTCCTCGTGAGATTATTCATTATCAAGAAAGACGAGTAAATGAAATATTTCGATATATTATCTAATATAGTTTCTTGTTCTTAGTTCTATTTCAATATATTATCTAATATAGTTTCTTAGCTTATAATTAAGTAAAGTTGGAAAAAGTAAATGAAATATTTCGATATATTATCTAATATAGTTTCTTGTTCTTGGTTCATAATTAAGTAAAGTTGGAAATGAGTAATAGAATGAATATGACTTCATTGTTTTTGTCTTTATATTTTTTTTTTCACAATATAGTTGTAGTTGATTTTCATTTAAATGTGCACTATTGATTGTAAAGCTCACAAAAAATGTGTTTCTTCGATTCAAATATTTCTCAAATTAACTCTTGAATTCAAATACTTCTCAAATTAGTATTTCACCTTAGTATGCTTGGTTAAGAGTTTTAATGATGAATGCATGCAACAAATTGTGTTTATTTAATTCATTTTTCTTCTCAAATTAACATTTCACCTCAATTACTTAGTTAGGAGTTGTAATGGTGAATACATGTAATTTATATTTTAACAAGAGGAGCTACAAGGCAGAGAGCCCTTGCCTTCTAGTGAGTATATCACACAAATGTAGTTATGTGCTATGGCTTCAAATTCACATTAGGGTACTTAATGGATGGATAAAAGTGTCATTAAGAACCACACTGCGAATTAGAAAGGCTTCGAAAAGAGAGTCTTCGAAAGTGAGGGTGGGCGAGAAAGAAAGAAAAGGAACTGTGTGAATATGTCACAATAGAGGGTAGTCGATCTGCTAGGGCAAAGGAAGAAAGATGTTCTCTAATGAGGTAAGGAAAGTGAGAAGAAAAAAGAACAAATATTTTCTCCAAAGAGTTGAGGCAAGTGAAAAGAAAAAAAAACCAAGCAAAGGAAAATGAGAAGAAGAAAAGATGGATGCAGATTGGAATTACCAAAATACTTAAGTAAGGATGTGTTTGTGAAAAAAAGAACGAACAAATACAAGTGAGAAGAAGAAAACATGAATGTAGGGTGAAATTAGCGAAATACTTAAGTACATATGTGTTTGTGGATGTTCTTTGAGATGTGTGGGTCATTTTGTATGGAATATAAGATGTATATATGTATATCTTATCTTATCCATCCATGAACACATATGTTTATGCAATATTGGTGGTGGTGGTGGTAGTTTTAGAGGTGTAGGAGCTAATGATGTGATTCTCGATGCTACAAAGACTCATTGAAGAAAAGATAAGTGAATATTAAAGACATAAAATTTCTTTATATAAGACATAAGTGAATATATATAATTTTTTCTTAGAATCTTATTGGACATAAACTTTGAAGTGTTATTGTTGGGAGGGTTGCATGGATTAACACTTCAATGTAGGATGGTAAATGATTTTCACTGAAAATTCATGAAATCCATCACCTTAAGTAAATTTCTATGTCCTCACTGCCTCCTAACCGCCTCACTTCCTTCTCACTGCATCTCACCATTGGTACCCCTTTTGTGCCTTTCACCGCTGCTATCACTACACAATGCCTCACTGCCTAAGATCGTTGTTATCCCTGCAATGCCTCTCACCACTGTGATCACTATACAATGGTAAACATTGTTGCAATTGCAAGCGAGCTATCTAACTAAGAAAAGTGGATCGTACAACAAAGTTTGATCGATTATCTCTGGTGAAGAGGAGACTATTGCTTTCTCACATCATCTTTGTTGTTGAATGGAGTATAAGACCAACAAACACCATTTTCTTTGGAACTCCAATGGAATATGTTTGGCCATATCCTTTGGCACTCCAATGGAACATGTTTGGCCTTGTGCAATAGAGTTTTACACTAATTCATATCCAAAATTATCCCTTGGGTCGTTATGACGGTACAAATCAAATAGTTGATTAGTTTCTAACTCATTTTCTCAAGATATAGAGGAGCATCTTGAAACATTTTTGGTGGTCATGATATTGAATAATTAATGACTAAATCCTTATCCCTAAATATTTATGCCTAGTGTTGAACTCAAAACTACCACTACTAGTGCCTTAGTCAATCAACGAATGGATCCCTTATCCCATCTTGTGACTTGGCCCAAGTCGAATTCGCGTTTTACCATCTTTCTTAGTTTAGATTTATTCCCAATTAGAACCTAAGCTATAAGGATTAGAATTACATAGAATTGATCTAGGCCATGAAGTTGAATGAACACATCAAACTTTGTGAACAATAAATTTAAAAAATTGCATTTATTTTCTGATGTATTTTGCCTATTATAAACTTTTTCTATCTTGGTCTTCTCCCAATTGATGGTCTTTCCTTCTATTTGGTTTCATTTAACCTTTTGTTGAGAAAATTTCTCTTGAGTCAAGGGTAGAAAAGATGATCAACAAAGACAATTTTTTTGGTTTTCAATGGGTTTTGTAAAAAAACAAAAGGTTCAACACATGAGTAGTTACAAGATTTTTCAAATAAAAACATTCAATGACACAGGATTAGTTACAAGATTATTCAAATAAAAACTTTCAATCACTATTAGTAGTGTAGAGCCCTTGCATATAATACATAATATTTTATTCAGCTGAATTCTCTAAAAGTTGTGTACAACACAATAACATGTATGTATGTTATAATACTCCTATGTTCTAGTCGCTTCTTACAATTAAAGATATGCAGAAAAAGGAAGCAGACAACAATTCTAGAAGGAACAAAAACAATGAAAATTTTCCCATAGGTCGCATTAAAAAACAATGGAAAATTTCCCGTAGGCCGCATTCAAATGGACATATTTGCAACAACAGGGCGTTAATATTTGGGAATGTAATAATTTCTCTCACACATTAATGCACTTTTAGGAATAAAATGGCACAAATTGATTTCCAAATTTTAGTATATAATAGGCATAGTAGGACAAAGATTTCACTTCTTTTAAAAAATATAAAACATAAGAACCAACTGCAAGCTTTTTATTAGGGTTGTGAAAGAGTGGAAAAAACCTGTGAACAAGGGGCAATGTGCACTCATTATGGATGGGGAAATGAGAAACCTTCGATTGCTCCAATTGCTATCTTGAGTTATCTGGTCGGGTACTTGGATCGGGCCAACAATTACCATCTTGGATTGGGTCAACAATTACCATCTTGGATCGTGTCAACAATTACCATCTTTTCTAAATCACAAGAGCTAGAATTCCAAGCTGGATTTTTCAGGAGTTAAAGGTATACTCTAATCATCCCAGGTTACAATTTCTCTATTGTTTTGTCATTGAAAATACAATCATAAATTTATTACTGATTTTCTACAAATAAGAAACTAAGGCCAACAATTACCAACTTTTATAAATTACAAGGGCTCGAATTCCTAGCTATAATGTTAAGGAATTAAAGGTATACTCTATTCATCCTAGATTACGATTTCTCAATTGTTATGTAATTGAAGGTACATGCACAAATTTCATATTGTGCTTCTGCAAATAGGCAATCATCTCCTGCATCTAGCTATGGGTAACATATATGCCTCACCATGAAGCAACGACTATCTTTTTCCTTAAAAGGCTTGATATTCAAAGTAGTTAGGATAGAGATTTTTTGTTTATGTAACAATATTTCCCTCCCTCAAAAAATGAGACAGGAAATAGTCCATAGGTGTTGAAATATGCTAATTACTCCCATAGCTATTTTAGGAAAGTTTAGATTTTAGACTCTAGTAGAGTTTCAGATAGTTTTGCATGAGCTATCTTTGTGAATCTTATTATTAATAAGTTTGGTGTATTTAACCATATATTCATAAGCAATGAATCAATTCAAGGTTTAGAGCCACAACTCTTGTGTCTTGTTGTTTTGTGTGGTCTTGTTTGAGGATTACAACCATATTTGTTCTTAATTTTCCCCTTCCTCCTTCAAATTGGTATCAAAGCGCAAGATCAGGCTAACTCCCTACGAGAAGGCCCAAGATCTTGAAAAAATATCGAGGTTAACGTGAAGTTAGAGAGGAGGTTGCAGATCAATCAAGATATCAGTCAAAATTGGATAAGAGTCAACAGATCTCGCATGGAGGCATCATATGGAAAAGCTTGCAAGAAATAGAGAGGAGGTCGCACAAGGGTTTTAGATCATATCTAGAAAGGAGGAATCGCGAAGGTTTTTAGGTAGAGTCTGAGGGTCCCTCCGATTTGCTGTGGGCCCAAAGCTACATGCTCAAGATAGCTTCACCACTCAGTGGAAGAGGGAGATCCGCCTCAAATTGTGCATGGAGAGGTTTAATTCCAACCAGTGCATGCAGAGTTTTTCCATGCACGTAGTGTTCCAAATCCTGTCTATGCATTCAAAGGTTCAAATTTAGTATTTTCTCATTCAAATACAGGTGAGGGTTTCACACTTAGCCAATAGACCATTTTTTGTTCACTGGAGAGTTATATAAGGTAGCAGCCACCATTCTTCCCAAACCCTAGTCGTCGGTTCGACAGATCATTTTGGATTGGGTCTAGGAGAGAGTAGCGCAAATTTTGATTTTTTATCAAATCTACGAGTGTTTTTACAATTTATGGGGAATTTTTCAATCGTGGATTGATTTCAAGTGTGTTTCTTGATCTTTGAATTGTGCGAATTGTGTAGAAGGAGGTTGTGATACGTTTCAAGGGAAGTCGTGGTTTTGGGTATTCATAAATAAATAAAAGAAAATGATTTTTTTGGGTATTCATAAAGAAATAAAAAATATGATGGTATGTGGTTTGTAAAGTTACTTTTATAGTTTTTTTTTTCTTTGGTCTATTTTTAATAGGCTTGTTGGGCATTTAGTAAACAATGTTTGTTGTACCTGCAATAAAATGTTGTAAAATGTTGTAGGGGGTGCTTGATCGGTTGTACCCGACACCCCAAAGGTTTGTGGTCCAAAGTTGTAAGCCTTGCCATAGGCAAGATTTATTTCCCCATATGTTTAAGTAAGCCATGTTGAGACATGCATACATAGATTATCATGTGATTATGTAACATGTATCTTGCTTATGCATAGAGCATAAGTCACATCAAGTTGTTGATTGAACCACTAGAATAGCTAGGAGGGTGGCAGGTGTACTCGTATCTAAGCTTGATAGTGAATTAGAGAAGTTGGATCTTCGATTAAGGGGGGAATGTGAGATGGTAATCTCATAGTGTTAGTTGGTTGGGACCAAGTTATAATTAAAGGAGAGTCTAATGTGTTGATGAACCATGTAGTTGAAAAGGATTTCTAGAGAACTAGTGAGAACAACGGATGGCACCCATGTATATCGATAGATGGATTTATTTTTATATGGACATCAATTATCAGTTGGTTGCAGGTAAAAAAAAATGGAACAAGCAAAAGTTCGAGCAGTTTATGTAGGTACAAAAGATGATGAAGAAGAAAGTTTGAAGATGAAGCTCAAAGTGAAGAAATCCCAAGTGAGTTCACATGGCACTTGAGTTGAGGTTCATGGTCAACTAGAAACCATTTGGTGTGATGGTTAGTTATCATCCAAAACCACTTGAGAATTGTAATGGTTAAGGGTAAGCCAACAAAAAACCATGGATATGGTAAATTGGTTGAGGGTAACCCATGGAAAACCCATGGGATGATTAAGGTACATAGCCATTAGAATTTGTCTTCTCCCATTATCGGATTGGTGTTTTGAGTTGTAGCTCCTATTGTTTGTGTATTTCAGTTGTAGCTAAGTCTACCTTTGTCTTTAAAATTGGTGTAGATGAAACAAGAAGAATGATGCAATAACATTATCTCTCAAGGCTTGTATGAGATCATTCTTCTCAAGTTGCAGTAGCAACCAAGTCTGGGGGAGAGATGTCAATCAACATCAACATTCCAGTAATTGAAGAAATTTTTGTTGTAACAGAAGAAGTAAAAGTTTTTATAAGATCATGTTGAAGCAACACAACATTGTTGAATATATTGATTCTCTGAAGAAGGTGAATCCCATTGTTTAGAAACACATGTGGATGATGTAATTGAAGTTGATTGCAAAAGGTTGTAATCCTAGCTGAGATTTAGACCAATATACATTCATGGTTAGTGTTAGAATTGTTAGTGGTTGTAATTAAAGGGGAGTGTTGGAATATGATAATTACTCTCGTAGCTATTTTAGGAAAGTTTAGATTTTAGACTCTAGTAGAGTTTCATTTAGTTCTGTATGACATATCTTTGTGAGTATTATTATTAGTAAGTTTGGTGTATTTAACCATCTGTTTAGAAACAATTAATCAATGCAAGGTTTAGAGCCATAACTCTTATGTCTTGGTGTTTTGTGTGGTCTTGTTTGAGGATTACAGTCATAGTTGTTCTTAATTTTCCCCTTCCTCCTTTAGTAGGGTCCCTAGGTACTGGGAATTCCTTTCCTGAGAATGACTTGAGGAAACAAAATCCGATGCTAAGTAAGAGTGAAATGTATGGAGCATTGTCACAGGGTTTTAAATTTACAAATAATTGTTCAACAGTGTGAATCTCCTTTTGAAAACAAGATTTTACCTCTTCTACTACATGGAAATTCCTTGCATGAAAGATCAATCTTGCTCCTCATGTCCAGTTCTAATTTGCACATATCAACTCTAACTCTTTATGGAACAATTGTAGCTATTATTCACACTAATATGACTCAATATACATGCATTTGTATGTTGTTGTAGGAGTTGTTTCTGCTGATATTGGGCATTTGTAAGGACTTTAAGAGCTTCTTCTCAATGTCTCTGATTAAGGACTCAAGAAAACAGTTGCTCCATGTGTTATCTATATAGTCATAGAGGTTTGGGAAGGCCAGTGGGATGGATGGATTCAATTTAATCATCCATGTTGTTAAGTGATGATAATATTTGTTGACACTTGTAACAAACCAGAGCCTAAAACTGAAACAGTGAAGTTATTAAATGGTACTCTATATGATTTCATTTTGTAATGATTCACCCAAATGGAAATTTGGGCATGACGCCTAGTGTTATCTGGGCTTTGATTGTTCTGTGGGGACGATGGGAAAAGACCAGTGCAAGCAAGGACCAATTCCTTTGGCAGTGGGGGAGGCACGATCTCGACCTTCCCTCCCTATGGCGGAATCGATAAATTCAAAGACTCGTGAGAAAGGGAACTCCCATCTCTATTATGGAATGCTTACATTTTAGTCGAACATAGCCTTTTTGTCTACATGCATAATGAAAGTTTTCCTGGCTTTAACCAATTTATGTAATCATAAACTCACACAATGCTCCTATAGTCCAAACAAAGATAATTTCCATGAAATTATAAAGGTATACTCATGCACTGAAAATAGAAACACAACACCTATTCTATGAAACTAAAGAAAGGATAACTCTATATTATTTTATTTGCTTCTACTTGGACGAATAGGAAACCCACTGCAACTTCTTATGTCATTTTGTTTTTTGTTTTTTTTTTAAATAATGATACAATGCCATATAAAAAATAATAACAAATTTTAGGTTAAAAGTCCTTTTCCGAAAATAACTTTATACTAATGTGTGAAAAATAGTAACACATTTTGATGTGAAAAGTCATTTATTTTTGTCATTTTTTCAAAATAATGTTACACAATCATTTAAACAATAATAACAAATTTCAAGTTAAAAGTTATTTTAACTTTTTTTTTTTTTTAACAATAATAATAAATAACAAACTTCAGGTTGGAAGCTCGGTGGGTTAGCTCAAGTGGATGAGTGTCATTGTTTGCTCGAATGAGGTTCTGGGGTCAAATCGCTGGCCAGGGAGCCTGTTTAAGGCCTCACTTGATGTCCCCACCGGGTTAGGCCCATAATCAGGTCGAACGGTTTACCATGTTTACTATCAACAAAATGTGGGGAAGTACTCGGGGGTTTCCCGTGTTGTATTCCCAGGGAAAAAAAAATTCAAGTTGTCAAGTGGTTGTAACTCAATTGGTTTGGGTGGGGATTTTTCTCCTCCCCACCCAGGTTCGAGTCTCATCTATGCAACATGCTGCTCTCAGTGAGTGAATATTCTTGAAATTCTTGACCCTTCTATGTTCTTCATATTTCGGGGGGGGGGGATTACTGTGGACGTAGAAAGCTTCTTGCCATGAACCACAAAGGAAAAAAAAAATCAGATTAATTTTTTTTTACAATTTTTTTTTATACTAACTTGTGAAAAAAAAACACATTTTGATCTAAAAAGCTAAACATTCAAGTAATCGTATTAAATAATGACATGGATGCGTTTTTGCAAGTTTGAATAAATATTGATCCAAAATTAACATTTATTTTGAATAATAATACACCATAAGAAATATAGCAATACTAAATAGCTTACCTCTATCTATAAACCAACTAATAAAGCCTCTATCTATAAACCAACCAATAAAACTTATATTGGGTGGTACCAATATTGGATTTGAGAACACAGATTCCAATGTTTCCCATTTCCAAATCTGCATGTATGTTGCCCATTTTCAAATGCCTGGTAGAGACTAAGCTATAATACAACACTTGTGACGAACCCCGTCGTTATGACAACAAAAGCGACGTATAAATTTTCTTTTTCTTTTTCTTTTTGTTGTTGTGTTAGGAAATTAAAACATCATAATAAAAAGAAACATCATTGACACAACTTCACATGAGTTAACTAAACATATTAATTAATTAACCATCCATTACAACACACGCAAACATATTTTCATCATGAACCACGACACACACATCGATGTATTAACCATTAATTAACAACAACTCAACATCATTGCATTCTACAATTAATAATGACACATAGAGTACAATTTCCAAACATTCTACGCATCTCATAAGGACCATCAATTAGATATCACTAAGAAAACATACGATACCATAATGAATCATAAGTATCATTAAGATAATCACCATAACACATAATATACTACCCGCCCAACCTACCCTACAAGGTTAGGACCTCCAGGACACATAAGAAACACTCAAGCCCAGGTTCCCATCGATTTTGACCATTTAAGGTCTTAGGGTTGGAGACTGTTATGAGGAACAAGGAGGTGTCTACATCCCACCCGACACAAACAAGTCCAAGCCGACTAAGCTAAATAACATCATCAACGATCATCAAGGCGCAATAGCATTCTAATAAATGAACATGTGTAACATAAAATTTCTATGGCGCAATAGAACTTAATTACAAAATCAGTCAAGCAACGACATATGCCAAAACACAAATAATCTACTTATTAATTTTTTTTAAGGCACAACTAAGATCTACTTAACCTCCAGGCACATGATTAAATCAATCATCAAATTACAATAATCAACATCATTTTCAAGGTAAGCACATGATCCATTTGTCATATTAACATATTCACTTATCGATCAATGCGTGCAATTAATTCAATCATAAGGACATCATACAACAACATCGTAACAAGTGTGATAACAACTAAGGTGTAAAATTTTTGCATCAACTTAGCCCATAGCATAACAATCTGAACACTTATTCTTCAACATAAACCCAAGACACAAGGGAACTCAAAATTAAATGACCAAGCCTCAACGTAAATTAGCGGCGAAATAATTTCTAAGAAAAAAACCGATCATATATCAACATATATAAGTGGCGAAATAAAACCTAAGTAATACAATGATCTCACACCATTATATCTAGGTGGAGAAATAGAATCTAATTAATACACATTCCTCATTATTACTATAAGACTTGAATAATAATCATATCCAAGGATTATTACCACAATATATTTAATTATGCATAATGCTATTAATAATAAAACTTTGACACATTACCATAGATTCTTTTTATTGTATAAAATAAAACTTAGACACATTACCATAGATTCTTTTACTGTATAAAATAATATATTACAAAGTAAGAGTAGCAAACCTTCCTTAACATGAGAATTACAAGTCCATTATATATTTAATTGTTTTAATCATTCTCACTTTTTAGGAATGTAACTTTTGTTATCTTCCTTGTTCAACAAGGCAATCATATCAACTGAATTCCTTCACTTGAAGAACATCATTCATGAATCATAATAAATTATAATAACAATGAAGAACATCATTCATGAATCATAATAAGTTATAATAACAAAGAAAGGAACAATAAAAATAACAATTCCTTATTAATTACCAAAAAGAATATAATGGCCAGGGCATAATCCTGCCATACGAGGAATAATCATTCATTTATCCAAATACTACGTTTCAATCATTCATTTATCCAAATACTACGTTTTTGAAAATATTAAACTGACAATAAAATCATAAAAGAAACGCTAGGATTTAGCTCCCCAAAATCCGAGGTACACGTATAAGAAGGCAGGGGTGTGGCTATAATTTGGCTGAGGAGGGAGGTAAATTCGATGGGAGGAAAATTGTCAACGCAGAAGGAAAATATGTCTATCCGCGGAGGTAAAGGACGGTATATAAGCTGAGGAAAAACGCTTGCAGATACCATCAGTGGCTGAGGTGATAAACGCTAAGAGAATGTCGAGGTTGAGGTTAAAACACATAGAGATTCCAGTTTGTTGATGTTTAAATGAAACACATAAATGTATTGGTTGATATGAAAGGAACACCCTCCAAGAGTAAGATCTGACCTGGGCGCAAAATGATAACAGATCTGAGTGAGAGGGCATAATATAAGTCTGAGGTAAAACGAGTAAAATAAAGAATGCACGGAGGATTTCGGGCGCAAATATCAGTCTAAGTGTAAACACAAAAATGAAGAATGCACAGAGGATTTTGGAAGCAAATATCAGACTAAGTGTAAACAACAAAAAATGAAGAATGCACAGAGGATTCTAGGCGCAATATCAGACTTAGTGTAAACAACAAAAAATGAAGAATTCGCAGAGGTTCTGGGCAAGAACAAAATAAAATAAGGCAACTACACCCAATCTCTCTCCCTCCCTCACACACGCAGGCCTTCACACATCTTTTGGCAGAGTAAGAACCAAATAAAATAACGCAAGGAAAACACATTTTTATTTACGTAAACAACAAATGTGAAGCCTCTCCTCTCTCACACGTAGGACATCACGGGATGCAAGCTGTGTAAGATCAGATTAAGGAAAAACGCCAAGCCTGTCACGCACAAGGAAAACACGATTTAAAGTCGTGGTAAAACATATTTTAAAATATAAAAATGAAATCTTCATGCAACCTAAACTCAACATGCAGGGAAAACTCAATCATGTTGTGTAAATAGAACAAGAATGTATGGCATTAAGTGGAGTGGGAAGAGACTGGTCAACACAGAGAAGCTCGAGTTCATCATGCAGGGCGATTTTTGTCCAAAGGATGGGTTAAACAAAAATAAAATCGCAGAGGCAACAACTCCATTGCTGGGCAATTTTTGCACAGAACGCAAGGGTTTAATCACATCTAGAAAGCGAGAAAACAATGCAAGGTCGCAGAGGTAGCAAAATCAACCGAGTCACACTAGTCAATAAATCGATGAGTCTACTGACTAAAACGTATTGGGTAGAAGGGTTACGGGGAGGATTAAGAAGGTCAAGTGAGAAGCCACCCATGGCAGCAGGGAAACATAACCATAAGTTTTTCTTAAATAAACTGATTTTTTATTTTATTTCATGGAACAGAACAATATCAATTGAATTTACCAACTACCGTTCCAAAATCCATTACAATATTCATCAATATCTAATTCCACATACAAATATTTAACTAATCTACCAATGCAAATTTTACACATGTGTACCGTAACCGAAGGCGAAGAATCTGAAGCTGTTGTTCTGCGCTTGCACTCTTTCCAACTCCTTCTTGCTAACCGCTGAGACCTCACCGGTACCTCCCACCCAACGCTAGGGGTACTCTTCTTCCCCTGATTCCCCCCAAGCCACAAAGGGGCCACACAGACAAACTAGATAAAGCTAATTCTCAGCTCGCCTCACAAGGTCAAGTTACCACTCTCTATTTGAGCTAGGTATCCCAACTCCCACAAGAAAAATCAGTCAAGAGAAAAATCTGGCAACATAACCTTACGCATACCAGTCATGATCCATTCCCCTCCTTTTCCATTTCTTTTATAGAGTTTTCTTAGTGAATAGTTTCCAAAATGCACCTTAAATTATTTTTATTAATTTTTTATTAAGATTATTCTTCCCTGTATTCTTGTCACCCAATCCCTTAGTTGCACCAGAAATTCATTTAATTAATTAAATTAATTTGCCAATTTCCTTCACCCACCTAAAAATGTTTCTAAAAACACTCCACAATGTCACTTTATTCCCTCACATTCCCTTAAATACTGACGCCTTTCTTAAAGCTTAGTTGAGTTCTAATTTGGAAAGTTCTCTAGACTAGATTCCCTTCTATGTTCCACATTCCTTTTGTAATTAAGTTTCCCTTTTTTGGTCTAAGTTCTAAATTAGCAAGTTTGCGCATAGCCAACAATTAAGTTTTTGATAAATTCTTTCTCCTTTAAATTTTTTAAATTTGATTTTTCTTCATCCCCCCCTTTATTAATTGATTAATTAGTTTTAGTACTTATATCCCAATTAGACCTATGCTCTAATTTCAACTAGGCTTAGCAAAATTGTTTTTAAAGGAAATTTTATAATTATTAAACTTGACTCATGCAATATTTATTTTAAGGCTGACCAAGTCAAAATGAGATATTGTTTTCTAAGTACCTAGGTTCATTGACTCACCAGCGTTAAAAACCACGACGTGCCCTTCAAGACGCACCACGTGCTCCAAGGGTGCCACTCACCTTCATTCATGTTTTATTTATGTGATGTATCCTTTAAGACACACTACATGCTCCAAGGGTGCCACTTGCCTTTTGACTGATTTTGGTAGATGTCCAAGCCTTGGAGTCAATACTCCGTCAGGTGACCTTGTGGGAGACTAAGGGCCTATAAGGAATAAGGACCCTGCTTTATTGCGCGACCCTTAAAACCTTCGTGAGCGAGTGTCTTAGTCTACCCTCATGGCATCGTGGATCTCTCGAACTAGGTAATCATTAACCTACAGTTCAAGCAATGGTGGGAGTGCTAGTAGGTTGTGGCAGGGTTGCTTCCACACCTCTCCCTCAATATCTTTGGTTGTCGTGCATGACCCTTTTACTCCAAATGTGAGTCTGATTTGCAAGCAATTGTCATCTTGCATCCATCAATGAAATATGCCAGCAGTCCATAATCAACATCATAATATACCCGTCATATGTCACATATGCAATAAAAAAAATACTCAAACCATAAACAGTCCACTCCCTAACTCGATCTAGAGTCCAAGGAGGTCTATCGATGCCATCAACATCCTCAATCTATTAAGATTCCTACACACTCAGGAGAAACCGGTCAATAGCATATGTTGATACAAATATAATCAAATAACATATCATCATATCCACAACATCATCATAATCCATAAGCGAAATAGTCAATCATATAATGAACCGGATCACTTGCACGTAAGTGTCCTCAAAGAATAAGTCACATCAGGTGCACGCAAGAGAAGGATGTTACATACACCCCCTCTTGTTTTAAACTTTGTCCCGAAGTTTCACAGTATACAAGTGCATAAATAAAGTATCTGACAATCTCTAAAAGTCTAGCCATCAAACAAAAATGGAATCTGCTGATGCATATCATATGCGTCCTCCTAGGTAGTCTGGACTATAATTGTCCCACTGGACCTTGAATTGATTGACTGTTCGACACTGTAGTTGTCGAATGCGATGGTCCAGAATGCAGATTGGCTCCGCCGTGAGCGCATCATCATCTGATACCTGCAAAGAACTCATGTCAATCACATGTGTAAGATCACTAACATAATGTCTTAAGAAAGATACATGAAAAACATCGTGCATACGCCTTAAAGAAGCAGGCAAGGCTAGTTGATAGGACATGGGCCCCTTCCTTTCCACCACCTCGAAAGGTCCCACGAACCTAGGAGAGATTTTAGCACCCTTTCCAAACTTGATCAAACTCTTGTGGGTTTCACCCGCAAGAAGACTCGATCACCAACTTCATAACTACGGTCGACACGATGCACATCGACATAACTCTTTTGTCGATCCTGCACTTCCTTGATCCTTTGTCTTATCATTTTCATTTTCTCTTCCATTTCTTGGATCGCTTCTGGTCCTACCATGACCCTATCCTCAAATCGATCCCAACTCAAAGGCGTCTGACATAGTCTCCCGTAAAGAAACTTGAATGGTGCCATATTAACGGTGCTTTGATAATTGTTATTGTATGCAAATTTTCACAGTGGCAAGAACTCTTCCCAATGCTTCTGTTGGTCCATCACGTACATACACAACATGTCCTCTGAGATTTGGTCCGTTCTTTCTGTCTTCCCATCTGACTTCTGGTGATATGTGGTACTAAAGTTTAGTTGGGTTCCTAAGACTTCTTGGAAACTAGTCCAAAATCGTCCTATAAACACTGATCCTTGATTGGATATGATCCTCTTAGGTAGGCCATGCAACCTCACTATCTCGCTGATGAAAACTCTAGCTATGTCAGACACCTGATACATCGTACGCATAGGGATAAAATGTGCACTCTTCATCAGAGTGTCAACTACCACGAAAATTGAGTCGTTCCTCCTTGTCGTCAGTGGAAATCCGACAATGAAGTCCATCGAAATGACCTCCCATTTCGATTTCGAAATAGCGTGTGGCTGTAGTAATCTTGTCAGATGTCTATGTTCAGCCTTCACTTGCTGACATTCTATACATCTTGCCACGTAGTTGACTATGTTCGCCTTCATTCTTTTCCAAAAGAATAAGGGTTTAAGGTTTTCCCTTATCTTCGTGACTCCTAGATGAGCCATGTACACTACTATATGAGCTTCGTTTAAGATCAAACTTCTCAACTCGTCATTGGGCGGTACATAAATTTGGTAATTATATCTCATTAATCCATCGTTGTCCATAGTAAATCCCTCAAATTTTGATACCAACATGGTGTTTTGTCCGATAAATTCCTTAACCCATTTATACCAATCATCGTCACACTGTAAAGTTAGAATATTTTCATGTAGATTCGTCTGAAGAGGTATCACCGAAAATATGCGTGGTCTCTAACTCAACGCATCAACCACTCTGTTCATTGTTCCTTTTATGTGGGTAATCTCGAAATCATACTTACTAAGCAGTTCCGACCAACGCCTTTGTTGCGCGTTCAAATCGCTTTGCGTAAAAATGTGTTGTAAACCACAATGGTTTGTTTTTAGTTCAATTTTTTGTCCAATTAGGTAGTGTCTCCACACTCTTAGGGAATACATAATGGCTAATAACTCCAAGTCGTGTGTCATGTAGTTCTCCTCATGCCTTCTTAACTTTCTCCAGATGTAAGTAATCACTCGACCGTCTTGCATTAAGACTCTGCTTAAGCCTTCCTTGGATGCGTCAGTGCATACCAAGAAGTCCTCGTCCATGTCAGGGACTTTTAATATTGGTGTTGTTGTCAATAGCTCATTGAGCCTTCGAAATGCTTCCACGCATTTCTCGGTCCACAAAAAATTATTGTTTTTCTTCTGCAATTCCGTAATCAAATTTTCCATCTTCGAAAACCCTCAACGAACCGTCGATAATATCTCGCTAAACCCATGAAGCTACGTACTTCTGGGAAATTCGTCGGCGCAGGAAATTCCATGATAGCCTCTAGCTTTGTTGGATCCACAATGATACCTTCGCCGGAGATGACATGCCCTAATTAATGAATCTTTGATTGATAAAACGATAATTTCAACAGTTTCCCAAAAAAATTGTTCTCTCGTAGACACTGTAGCACCAAGAGCAAGTGTTCATCATGTTCTTCCATCGTCCAAGAATATATCAAAATATCGTCAATGAATACTTGAAAAAACTTGTCCAAGTATTCACAGAACACCTGATTCATCAAGCTCATGAATACCCTTGGGGCATTTGTCAATCCAAATGGCAAAACAATAAACTCATAATGTCCAAACCTCGTCTTAAAGGCATTCTTAGGAATGTCTTCCTCCTTGATCCGTAATTGGTGATACCCTGATCTCAAGTCGATCTTCGAAAACAACGTCGTGCCCTTCATCTGATCAAACATATCATCTATCCTTGGCAACATATATTGGTTCTTGATCGTTTCCTTGTTCAATTGACGGTATTCAATGTAGAGTGTCCACGACCCATCCTTCTTTTGTATGAAAATAACAGGTGCACCCCATGGTGACACACTTGGACGTATAAGTCCTAGGTCCAACAACTCCTTCAATTGAATTTTCAACTCCTGTAACTCAGGGGTCGACATCCGATAATCTGTTCTTGCTATCGGTTCAGTTCCCATTTTAGGTCAATGGTAAATTCCAATTCCCTCTTAGGAGGAAACCCGGGTAACTCCTCTGGGAAGACGTCCACAAATTCTTGTACTACCGGAAGATTTTCTAGTCCTTCTGCCACGCCCTTTTCGTTCAACGCAAGGATCGTGTATAGCTTGCATCCCTTGCACANCCGATAATCTGTTCTTGCTATCGGTTCAGTTCCCATTTTAGGTCAATGGTAAATTCCAATTCCCTCTTAGGAGGAAACCCGGGTAACTCCTCTGGGAAGACGTCCACAAATTCTTGTACTACCGGAAGATTTTCTAGTCCTTCCGCCACGCCCTTTTCGTTCAATGCAAGGATCGTGTATAGCTTGCATCCCTTGCACATGCTCTTCTGTAGTTTTAGGGAAGAGATGAACCTTAGGGAAACCCCCTGGTTTCTTCCTACAATCACCCGTCTCTGTCCCTCATCATCAACGAAACTCAACTGTTTTGTCTTACAGTTGAGTATTGCCTCATGCGATTACAACCAGTCCATACCAATCATGACGTCATAAGATCTTAAGATCGTGATGTACAGGTTGGACTTCGTGAAAAAATCTCCCAGTTTAAGGCTATAACTTGTAACCTTTCCTCCAACCTTCTGCTTGGCTCCTGAAGCCATTTCCATGTAGCTAAAATCATCCTACTTGACTGCCTTTACCTTAATTCTTTTTATCGTTTCACTAGAAATAGAGATCTTTGTAGCACCTGGATCTATCAAAATACTAAAGGTCTAGTCAGCGATGGTACCCAATGTCTTGATCATAGTAGACTGGTGCTTGGCCTGGCGGTTGTTCATCGTTGCATGAATCTGATGGGCCTTGCCCAAATCCTACAGTAGTGTGCCAGGCTGACCCGACTACTTTGGCCCTCTCAACTGGAAAATCACATTGGTAATGTGGCTCTCCACATGTCCAGCACCCGGTCTTCGGTCCAGTACTCCTGGTCCCCGAAGTAGAAGCTGATGGCCCACTGGCCTGAAACCCTAGTTTGTTTTGTTGAACAGGCCTGAATTGTTGTTGTTGAGGTCGATGATGCTGGTGGTGTTGTGGTCCTATGTAGGGAGTCTACTACTGAGGTGTTGGTCGTCATGGTGTAGTGAATGTGGATCCTCTCGGAGTCCCTCTATACCCTGGTGGATGTCTAGCTGGTGTTTGATACTGCTGCATAGTAGATGTCGCCTTCCCTGTCAGTCTTGTGGGAGTCCTACTCTGACCCCTGTTGATGAGCTCCTCCTCAACTATGAGGGCCTTCTAGATAACATCGTGCAACATATGAGGCATTAAAATCCTCACTTTCACACGGATGTTGACATTAAGGCTGAATACGAACTTGTTGACCTTAATCTTTTCGGTGTTTAGATGTGGAGCAAACAAAAATAGCGCCATGAAATGGGCCTCATACTCAGGCACCGTACGGTCGCCCTGTCGCAAGGCATTGAACTCATTGAACTGACGCTCAATGAATTCCTCAGATAGATACCTCTCCCAGAACCTCTCTTCGAACAGTTCCCATGACACGTCTTCGATGACCATGTTTAGTTGTGGCAAGAGCGTCTTCCACCACAACAGAGTGCTCCCCTTCAGCTGAAAGACTGCCATGTGGACCTTCATGTTGGACGTATAGTCACGAAGTGAAAAACACATCACCATATTCTCCAACCATGCCTCGATGGTTGTGTCGTCTGTGGCACCAAAGAACTTGAGAAACTTGACCTTCTCGAGTTCTCGATGAATGCTACCAGTATCGGCTGGGGCGTGCGATGGACCCTCAGGGAGTGTCGGCACCTTGGCCTCATCTCTATCTAAACGGCTAATCAGGGCTTCTGAAATCCTCTATAAGGACTTCATCAACCCAACCACATCTCCCACATCTATTTGTTCTTGTCCGATGACATATTCTTCTCCTTGGGGGTTAGACCTCTCTGGCATGGATGCTGTTGGAGGCATCACGCCTCCTCCCCTAGCACCACGTCGTCTTCCTCCGTGGTGTCCTCTAACCATGATTACTTGCATGATTACAATTCAAATAATTAGTGACAAATTATAATCAAGTGTTTTCAGAGTGGAAGGCGTAATGATCCCAAGTCCCAGGTCGATCCCGCTCTAATACCATATGTGATGACCCCCGTCGTTACGATAAAAAAAGCGATGTATAAAAAAAATAAAAATTTATTGTTGTGTTAGGAAATTAAAACATCATATTAAAAAGCGAGATCGTTGACACAACTTCACATGAGTTAACTAAACATATTAATGCATTAACCATCCATTACAACACTAGTAGACACATCTTCATCATGAACCATGACACACACATCAATGTATTAACCATTAATTAACAACATCTCAACATCATTGCATTCTACAATTAATAACGATGCATAGAGTAGAATTTCCAAACATTCTACAAATCTCATAAGGACCATCAATCAGATATCACTAAGAAAACATACGATACCATAATGAATCATATGGATCATAAAGATAATCACCAAAACACATAATATACTACCTTCCCAATCTACCCTGCAAGGGTAGGACCTCTCGGACACATAAGAAACGCTCAAGCCCAGGTTCCCATCAATTTTGACCATTTAAGGTCTTAGGGCTGGTGACTGTTATGAGGAACAAGGAGGTGTCTACATCCCACCCGACACAACCAAGTCCAAGCCGACTAAGCTAAATAACATCATCAATGATCATCAAGGTGCAATATCATTCTAATAAACCAACGTATGTAACATAAAATTTCCATGGCGCAAGAGAACTTAATTACAAAATCATTCAAGCAACGACATATGCCAAAACGCAAATAATCTACTTATTAATTATTTTTTAAGGCGCAACCAAGATCTACTTAACCTCCAGGCACGTGATTAAATCAATCATCAGATTACAATAATCAACATCATTTTCAAGGTAAGCACATGATCCATTTGTCATATTAACATATTCACTTATAGATCAATGTGTGCAATTAATTCAATCATAAGGACATCATACAACAACATCGTGACAAGTGTGGTAACAAATAGGGTGTAAACATTTTGCATCAACTTAGCCCATAGCGCAACAATCTAAACACCTATTATGCAACATAAACCCAAGGTGCAAGGGAACTCAAAATTAAACGATCAAGCCTCAATGTAGATTAGTGGTGAAATAATTTCTAAGAAAAATAAACGATCATATACCAACATATATAAGTGGCGAAATAGAACCTAAGTAATACAATGATCTCGCATCAATATATCTAGGTGGCTAAATACAATCTGATTAATACACATTCCTCATTATTGTTGTGATGCTTGAATAATAATCACATCCGATGATTATTACCATAATATATTTAATTATACATAATGCTATTAATATTAAAACTTAGACACATTACCATAGATTATTTTTATTGTATAAAATAAAACTTAGACACATTACCATATATTCTTTTACTATATAAAACAAGTGTTGCGTGGCAATGTAGTCCCTGCCAAGCAACTTACAAGGTAAAATTTGGAAAATGGAGTTGAATTGTAAATGACGGAAGTGTTTGGTGCAAAATGTATATCACGGAATTGTTGTGTGCAACATGTATATCACAGAATAGGAGGGCATAAGAAATCAATAGCACTAAGTGGGGACGAATTGTAGAGTACGAAAGTTTTGGGTGCGAGATTTATAATAGCGCTAACCCAAGGGAAATAAGTGAACCAACCCACCTATCACGAAACATGGGGCATAAAATTTCGGTAGCACTAAGGCGTGACCCCGCGGAGAGATAATTGGCTAAGTGTTGAAAGGAACTACGATCGGTTGGGCTCACGATGTGACAATATAGGTGTTAAGCCTTAATATTGGCTCATTACCTCTTAATTGGGGCATATTTTATTAGTAATGTTATTTTATTTTTGTCGGCTTTAGGCCATTAGTTGTAATTATACCTCCTAATATCCTATATATACCAAGGAGACATTTTCATTTTGAATCATCTTGTACTTGAACATTTAAGTGGGGTAAAAGGAGGTTGCCCCCTTGAAGAGGCTTATTATCTGAAATTATCTCTTTTTCAAGGCGTTGAGTACTTTTTCTGA
>SNQJ01S0002886.1:179734-242182 GCA_010110895.2 Picea sitchensis | reverse complement strand
TCTTGTACTTGAACATTTAAGTGGGGTAAAAGGAGGTTGCCCCCTCGAAGAGGCTTATTATATGAAATTATCTCTTTTTCAAGGCGTTGAGTACTTTTTCTGAGGTTTTTCTATGCTATATTGATATTTGGTTCTTAACAATAGGACCAATCGACGAGTTCGAAAAAAGACAGGTTCAAGTTTAAGTATATTTATTTAAATTGTATTTATATTAATGTATCTTAATAGATAATTTGTGTTCCAAATGTTGACCATGTTCCAATATGTGGACGAATTGTAGACCACAAAAGTTTTTGGTGCAAGATGTATACAATATAACTATAGATGATGCAAGTTTTGGGTGCAAGATCTATAATAGCGCCAACCCGGGGGTCGGTTGGGCTTCTGTAAATCGTTGTTGAATACATTGTTTTGGTTGTTAATGCCAATAGGCGAACCTATGCACTGAGTTGTGACGAGTAGAAGAATAATATATATACAATTTGACAGGCAGGGCCTTACATCTCCTCGGGAGCCCTTGTCACCCTATTTTGAAGCTCATCCGACCATTTTTCCCCTCTACTCTCTCTTTCTCGTTACTTGGTCGTTTTTCCGAAAATGTCCCAATGTGCACGTTGGCGGATGGACCGGTTCACATTTGCAATCATGCTTTTATATCATGACTCCGACCGACCGCTAACCATTCGATGCCTAGCCACTTTTCAGATCGCGGATTCCTGGACAGGCGGGCTATATAACCAAGGTCGAATTGTATATGACGCAAGTGTTTGGTGCAAAATGTATATCACAGAAGTGTGGTGTGCAGCATTTATATCACAGAACAGGGGGCATAAAAAATCATTTTCGTGAATTCGCGACGAATTGTAGAGTACGGAAGTTCCAGGTGCAAGATTTATATCGCACACTTGTAGATGATGGAAGTTTTGGGTGCAAGATTTATAATAGCGCCAACTCGGCCGAGGGTTAGATGGGCTCCCATAAATCGTTGTTGAATACATTTTTTGGTTGTTAATGCGAATAAGTGAACCTGTTCACTGAGTTGTCACCAATAAAAGCAAAATGAATTTGAATTGAAGATGGCATGAATACCCTCTTCGTGTTACACATTTTTGCACTGAAATGGGGTCGAATTGTAAATGACGGAAGTGTTTGGTGAAAAATGTATATCACGGAAGTGTTGTGTGAAAAACGTATATCACAGAACATGGGGCATAAAAATTTGATAGTGCTAAGTCGTGACCCCTCAGAGAGATAATTGGGTAAGTGTTGAAAGGAACTACGGTCGTTGGGGCTCATGATGTGAGGATATAGGACCAATCAACGAGTTCGAAAAAAGTCAGGTTCTAGTTTAAATATATTTATTTAAATTGTACTTATATTAATGTATCTTAATAGATTATTTGTGGGCAAAATGCAAACCATGTTCCAATATGTGGACGAATTGTAGACCACGAAATTTTTGGGTGCAATATGTATACGGCGAAAATGTAGATGACACAAGTTTTGGGTGCAAGATCCATAATAGCGCCAACCCGGGGGTCGGTCGGGCTCTCGTAAATCACTGTCGAATACGTTTTTTTGGTTGTTAATTCCAATAAGCAAACCTGTGCACCGAGTTGTCATGATTAGTAGCATAATATATATACAATTTGACAGGCGGAGCCTTACGTCTCCTCAACAACCCTTGTCACCCTATTTTGAAGTCCGTCCAACCATTTTTTTGCTCTACTCTCTCTTTCCGAAAATGTCCCCATGCGCGCATTGGTGGATGCACCAATTCACATTTGCGCTTGTGATTTTATGTCGTGACTCCGACCGACCACTAACCATTCGATGCCTAGCCACTTTTTAGATTGCGGATTCTCGGATAGGCGGGCTCTATAACCGGGGTCAAATTGTAAACGATGCAAGTGTTTGGTGCAAAGTGTATATGACGAAAGTGTGGCGTGCAACATGTATATCATGGAACATGGGGCATAAGAAATCGATAACGTGAAGTCGTGATGAATTGTAGAGTACAAAAGTTCTAGGTGTAAGATGTATATCGCGCACTTGTAGATGACGAAAGTTTTGGGTGTAAGATTTATAATAGCACCAACCCGGGGGTCGATCAGACTCCCATAAATTGTTGTTGAATACGTATATCACAGAAAAGGGAGTCATAAAAATTCGATAGCGCTAAGTCGTGACCCCGTGGAGAGATAATTGGTTAAGTGTTGAAAGGAATTGTGGTGGGTCGGGCTCATGATGTGATGATATAGGACCAATTAACGAGTTCGAAAAAAGTCAGGTTCAAGTTTAAATATATTTATTTAAATTGTATTTATATTAATGTATCTTAATAGATTATTTATGGTCAAAATGAAAACCATGTTTCAATATGTGGGCAAGTTGTAGACCATGAAAGTTTTGGGTGCAAGATGTATAGGGAGGAACTGTAGATGGTGCAAGTTTTGGGTGCAAGATCTATAATAATGCTAACCCGGGGGTTGATTGGGCTCATGTAAATCGCTGTTGAATACGTTTTTTGGTTGTTACTGCCAGTAAGTGAACCTGTGCACTGAGTTGTCACTAGTAAAAGGAAAATGAATTTGAATTGAAGATGGCATGAATATCTTCTTCGTGTTACACATTTTTCACTGAAATGGGGTCGAATTGTAAATGACGGAAGTGTTTGGTGCAAAATGTATATCACGGAAGTGTTGTGTGCAAAACGTATATCACGGAACAAGGGGCACAAAAATTCGATAGCACTAAGTTGCGACCCCACGGAGAGATAATTGGATAAGTGTTGAAAGGAACTGCGGTCAGTGGGGCTCATGATGTGATGATATAGGACCAATCAATGAGTTTGAAAAAAGTCAGGTTCAAGTTTAAATATATTTATTTAAGTTGTATTTATATTAATGTATCTTAATAGATTATTTGTGGGCGAAATGCAAACCATGTTCCAATATGTGGATAAATTGTAGACCATGAAAGTTTTCGGTGCAAGATGTATACGATGGAACTGCAGATGACACAAGTTTTGGGTGCAAGATCTATAATAGTGCCAACTCGGGGGTCGGTCAGGCTCCCTTAAATCATTGTCGAATATGTTTTTTGGTTGTTAATGAAGATACGCAAACCTGTGCACTGAGTTTTCACGAGTAGTAGCATAATATATATACAATTTGATAGGCGGGGCCTTACGTCTCCTCGGGAACCCTTGTCACCCTATTTTGAAGCTCATCCTACCATTTTTCCACTCTACTCTCTTTCTTGTTACTTAGCCGTTTTTCCAAAAATGTCCCAATGCTCGCATTGGCGGACGCATCGGTTCACATTAGCGCTCTTTCTTTTATATCGTGACTCCAACCAACCGCTAACCATTCTATGCCTAGCCACTTTTCAGATCACGGATTCTCGGATAGGCGACCTCTATAACCGGGGTCGAATTGAATATGGCACAAGTGTTTGGTGAAAAATTTATATCACGGAAGTGTGGTGTGCAACCTACATATCATGGAATAAGGGGCATAAGAAATTGATAGCGTGAAGTCACGACAAGTTGTAGAGTACGAAATTTCTGGGTGCAAGATGTATATTGCACACTTGTAGATGACAGAAGTTTTGGGTGCAAGATTTATAATAGCGCCAACCCGGTGGTTGGTCAGACTCCTGTAAATTGTTGTTGAATACGTATATCACAAAACATGGGGGCATAAAAATTAGATAGCGTTAAGTCACAACCCCGTTGAGAGATAATTGGATAGGTGTTGAAAGGAACTGCAGTTGGTCAGGCTCATGATGTGACGATATAGGACCAATCAATGAGTTCGAAAAAAGTCAGGTTCAAGTTTAAATATATTTATTTAAATTGTATTTATATTAATCTATATTAATAGATTATTTGTGTTCGAAATACAAACCACGTTTCGATATGTGGATGAATTGTAGACGACGAAAGTTTTGGGTGCAAGATGTATAGGGAGGAACTGTAGATGGCACAAGTTTTGGGTGCAAGATCTATAATAGCGCCAACCCGGGAGTTGGTTGGGGTCCCATAAATCGTTGTTGAACAGGTTTTTTGGTTGTTACAGCCAATAAGCGAACCTATGCACTGAGTTGTCACGAGTAAAAGCATAATGAATTTGAATTGAAGATGGCATGAATACCCTCTTCGTGTTACACATTTTGCACTGAAATGTTCCGATATATACAATTTGAAAAGCGGGGCCTTACGTCTCCTCGGGAACCCTTGTCACCCTATTTTGAAGCTCGTCCGACCGCTTTCCACAGTTGAAACATATAGAAAAGATATTTCTAGGAAATGGATTATCAATTGCAGTTTTGAATATATCGGACCTTCTTTTCCCTCTTCTATACTCAACGAAATTCCCGTTTGTTTTTCCACTCTACTCTCTCTTTCTCGTTACTTAGCCATTTTTCCGGAAATGTCCCAATGCGCATTGGTGGACACACCCGTTCACATTTACGCTCGTTCTTTTATACCGTGACTCTGGCCAACCGCTATCCATTCGATGCCTAGCCAATTTTCAGATCGCAGATTTTCAGGTAGGTGGGTTCTATAAACGGGGTCGAATTGTAAATGATGCAAAATTTATATCACGGAAGTGTTGTGTGCAACATGTATATCATGGAACAGGGGCATAAGAAATCTATAGCATTAAGTCACATAATGAATGGACTTAGTGAACACAGAATGAATTTGAATTAAGGATGGCAGGAACACCCTCTTCATGTTACACATTTTTCACTGAAATTTTCTGATATATACAATTTGACAGTCGGGGCCTTACGTGTGCTCGATAACCATTGTCAACCTATTTTGAAGCCCATTCGACCGCTTTCCACAGGTATTTCTGTGCCCGCCACCTTCACACTTATTTCCAAGTATCTGCAATAAGAATATAACTTATCCAGAAACATGCATAAAAGATCTTGCGAGAAAATGGGATATCTATCACAGATGTGAATATATTTACCCTTCTTTTCCGCCTTCTATACTTTTATCTTTTATCACAGAATTGTTGGGTGAAAAATGTATATAACGAAAGTGTTGGGTGCGAGACGTATATAACGGAAGACGCGGGATAAGAATGTGATAACGCTAAGTTGGGAGGCCGTGGTGAGATATTTGGCCAAGTGTTGAAAGGGACGGACATCGATCGGGTTCCTGATGTGAAGATATAGATGGAAATGAGGATTTGACAGTCCGCTAACCGATCAACCTGTGGACAATCCAAGAGCATGAGAAAGTCAGGTTCAAGTTTAAAGGGTTTTTGTTTATGTTTATTTAAAATGTATCCATATTAATGTATCTTACTAGATTATTTGTGGTCCAAATGTAAAACATGTTTGAATTTGAATGGTGTTTTGTGCTTTATATCGTGACTCCATCCGACTACTAGCCATTCGATGCCTAGTCACTTTTCAGATCATGGATTCTCGGGTAGGCGTTCTCTATAACCGGGGTCGAATTGTAAATGACGTAAGTTTTTGGTGCAAAATTTATATCACGGAAGTGTTGTGTGCAACATGTATATCACAGAATAGGGGAGCATAAGAAATCGATAGCGCTAAGTCATGACGAATTGTCAATATATCAACGCTTCTTTTCCGTCTTCTATACTTATCTTTTATCACATAATTGTTGGTTGCAAAATGTATATGACATAAGTGTTGAGTGCGAGATGTATGTAACGAAACACGCGGGATAAGAATGTGATAACACTAAGTTGGGATGTCGCGATGAGATATTTGGCCAAATGTTGAAAGGAACGGTCATCGGTTGGGTTTCTGAATTGAAGCTATAGATGGAAATGAGGATTTGACACTCTGCTAACCGATCAACTCGCGGACAATCCAGTAGCCCGAGAAATTTAGGTTCAAGTTTAAAGGGATTTTGTATATGTTTATTAAAAATTTGTGGTCCAAATGTAAAGCCTGTTCGAATTTGAATGGTGTTTTGGGCTCGAATTTTTTCATTCAAAACTACAAGGAAAAAAGAAAAAAATATATGACTTTACATTTTGTATATCGAAGAATATTCTGAAATATAGGAAGTTGCAATACATGCACATTATAGAACAAGAACATGTACAACGAAATGAGTTAATTTTACAAAGAAATAAAAATTCCAAATAACAACACCAAGCATTGAATATCAACATAAAACAACCCCAAATATTTGTATTTAGATAAACTGGGTCACAAAATACATTTGAGAATATTTCCCCAAAAAATTTGTCTTCGAATTTGCAAAAAAAACTATAGTTCAATACATATTATGTGAAATAAAAATGTGTTTGCCAGAATGACTCGGATTGGGACTGTCGCGGACTACAAAACAAAAATGTACAAGAATGAAGTTTGTAGAAAGAAGAAAGTCGACGATGGAAAACAATAAAACCTAACAAGAAGAAAGAGAAAATTGTCAGATCTGGATTAAAGCTTTGTTAGAATAAGTGGATAAAGACAAAAGAATGTAATCAGTATCAACTTACTATGATGGTGTCCCATGCCTTGTCATTTATTTGCTAATGTCCTTTTATGGCTTTCCTCGGCTTTGACCTTCATTGGTAATCTTGTCGACAACCTTTTTCAACCATCCTTCGATGTAGCTCCTCATGGGCGCCACGTTCATTTCATGCCGAATTTTTATATTGAAGAGTTCACTTTCCAAGTCCCTTAGATCAATAGACAAGTTGTGCAATGCTTCTTGAATATTTTTATTTCTAATTGCATAACCGACTAGCCAAGTTTTCACATCATCTTCACCATATTCAAGAATGCCATAGAAATTTTCAATGACAGTCTTTTATAGATATGAACTTGATCATCAAATGCTTGCTTGGTTAAAAAAAATGAGTTTAATATCAATTTCGGGTCCTAGACTTCATTGGTGCTGCCAGCTAGATATATCTCAGTTAGCTTCTTGAATAGTTTGTCTCTTTTAGATATGGTTTGGCTACATTTTTGAACAATACCAATCAGGTTCTTTACCTTTTCTTTCCAACATGCCTTTAGCTAATCTATTCAATCTAGGGAAGGGAGATCCTCTTGTCTTCTTCTGAATTATGTCATACTATTAACTTGAACACCAAATGGTTAAACTGCATCGAGATAAAAACCTTGCTTTTTCTTGGGATCTTCTTGCAGATACTCATGAAAAGCATGCGCTCTTGTTCCAAAAGAGACCATATTATTTGACATCTCCCAAGCTTCTGTTATTAATTCTATTCTTTTGTTTATATTCTTTTCCACATAGTCTCGGGCCAATGTGAGAAGGCTTGTTGATCCTTTTAACTTTGGCGCAAGTGCGGTGGACCCGACCATTGCCAAAGGAGTAGCAAATAGTGGAAGAGGCATTGGAGTTGCCTCCAATTCTTTGATTCATGTCTTTAACATGAGGTTTTTCGTTTCAAGGCCGCTAATAGAGTTGTCTAGAGAATATATAGTTTCTCGGTGCATCTTGGATATCTGGGAAGGGTGCATGTTATGTAGGTTGAAATATGAACGAGATGTCCCTTTCTTATTCTTTACATCTCTGTTCTCAACAATCAATTTTTTTGATTCGCTGTAAAAAACAATGCTCTGAAATGCAAAAGACTCTTCTTCGTCCAATGCATCTATGCCAAGTAATTCCATCCAAAGATTGTGAGGATCAATGCTCTCTAGGTGATCATCAACATGGAACAATTTTTCAATGTCAATTTCTAGTTCCATATCTTAGAGGGAGAGATCGTAGATATCAATTTCTCCCCTCGGTCCCTCCTGTTCTTGGACTATTGTTTTCCGTTTTTTGCCCGCGGGAAGCTTGTGACAACTTTCAATTTTGTCAGAGGGAGGGTTCTTATCTCCTCCTCTGCATGAAGAACTGTGTGTGACTTTGTTACTTGGGTAAGTCGTTGGAGTACTGCCACGAGATGTTGTGGTCTTAGCTGTGGCAGTCAGGGATAGGGCACTTTTTTCACCCGTGTATTTTCGGTTCTGCTTGTGCGAATCATTGGTACTGGTATGAAGTCCATTCAGGATAGTGCAAGTGAAAGAACTATTGAAGTGGTTTCTGACCATGAAATCCTGGACTTTCCAAGGCATAGACATGAATTGTCCTTTCCTTTTTTCATGGAAAAAATGCAACCAATAGATGTACTCCCTTGTTATTCCAGAAAAAAACGTTGTACCAGATATGTGACACGAAAGGAAGCAAGGATTTTATTTAGACCTAAAAATCCTTATAACATTATAGTTCTCCATTTCTTCTATTGTGTCCTTCCTATCTAGGAAGATTGTCGGCTACCCAAAAAACCAGGGAAAATACCTTGCAAATATCAATGCTTTAAAAACTGAAACAAAATAATTGAAGACCTTATAAAATTGTTGGCAAGCATCATGTCTCCATAATTTATGGCACGAAAATGCTACTGGGTCAAATTCAGAGTTCAACTTCCTACACATACATAGTCCAGGAAATGGATAGCAATTTGACACGACGAAAATTAAATAAGATGGCATAAAGCATTTCTTCTACCTCCTGTATTGCAATAACTGGGAAGAGATTTGAATGGAAATCAATTTGCATCAATGGAAGATGGTTTGTTGCTTAACCTTAAAATATAAAATATACAGAATCATCCGAGAGATGCCGGTTGCACTTTCTTGTCTCGTTGTCCTCATGAAAAGGCATGCAATTTGCCAAAAAAGGTTTTTACATGCACTAGCTTGTAATATGGCCATGTCCTGGGGAGCCGACACTGGTTCCTGTAATAACTTTGGCAAGAGGTCTAATTCATGGCCATGTTTCTTTAAGAACTGTTTGCAAATATCGCCCTTGAAAGTAGGCGTTGGGTCGGAAAGTGTTAAAATATTTTGAAACACTTTAGGCGATAGGGAGATTCGGAAATGGTCACTCATCTGGACAATCCACTGGTTCAGAATATAGTTCTCGGCGCAGCAAGTGACCAAGTCCTTAAAGTAAAAAAAAAATTGGTGATACAGTGTGCCGTTGCAATTTTAGATGTCGAGATAACTTTCATCTGGGTAGAAGTGGACGAGTAGTAGTCCTAAGCTATGGACCACTGAAAACATTGGTCCTCGTGCCCAAAACTATTCAGGGTATCTCCATAAACATGTTGTCGAGCTGCAGGCATAAGGTGATGAAAACCTTCCTTTGCTCCTCATTGTATTTAAAATGGACGCTGCAACATCATAATACAATCTCCGATAAATCTTGGTTCAATGTGTTTTAATGGTAGATGTCCTCGACCTTTTCTCCTTTTAATGCCAATCTTTTCAAAGCTAATAAAAGTGTCATCAATTTGCATTGGGAAAGTGTGCGAAGATGGCAGGGAAATCGAGAAACTAATGAAAAGTGGGGAAACCATTGACAACTATGTAATATACCTGGATTTTGACAAAAGCAGGTTCAAGTCAGAAGATAATTTGTTAATATTTAATTAAACAAATTTCACATTATTTTATTTTATTGTTGTTCTCTGTGGCTCAAATGCAAACTATGTTCAAATTGGAATGGTGTAGCAACATTTTCATATGCAAGAACATCCTCAAATATGCAAACCTGTAAGGTTCAAAAATTATGTGCACAATACTAAATAGTGACATCATGTGAACTCCTTTATAGATGACAACGGGCCAACACAGTATTGAATTTTTGCTACGATGATGTCTTAAAAAAACCAAAACAACCATAATTTTTTGGCGAATTGACAGAGGAAACTAATCAGATTGCATAATATTCTTCCATAAATGCATTTTAATGGGATATTACCTCGATATTTCCGCTTGTTAATGCCAATATGTTTGAACATCTGTGATGAAATTTCACCAGTAAAATCATAATTATTGTGTATTGGGAAGGGGCGAACGTGGGGGGCATGGAGGAGAATTAAAGATGCTTTGGTACTTTTTTGAACCCGGGAGTCCGTGGTGGAATTGTAGATCACCCAAGTTTTGGATGGAAGATGTATACTCGGAACACGGGGAATAAGAGTTCGATAATGCGTACCCGGGAACCCACGGCCATAAAATTGGCTAAGGAAACGAAAGCGCTTGGTCTGACTCGTGATGCCAAGATATAGATGGATATACAATTTGTGAGTTCAATAAAGAGTGAGGCTTGCGAGTTCGAGGAGTTTGGGGTCGAATTGTAGATAACCAGAGTTTTGGATGCAAGATGTTATCCAAACACGGGGCATGGAAGTTCGATAATGCATTGGGGGGGAACCCGCGGCCATAAAATTGGCTAACTGTTGAGATGAACTAGGAAAAATATCAACAGATGCTTTGAAATATCAACAAATGCTGGGAAAAATGAGTCGCAAGCTTCGAGTCTGGGTCGAATTGTAGATCACCGAAGTTTTGGGTGCAAGATGTCTAGCACGTACAAACGAATGACGATCGATCGGACTCGTGATGTAGAGATCTAGATGGACATGAAATCTGCTACTTCATCGTCCTAGGAACCCGCGAGCATATACATGCGACTAAGTATATAATTAGAAATGGATAATAGAGAGGAAGAAAAAAAGGGAGAATGACTAAGTATAGAAGAGGAAAAAGAAAGGAAGGTAAGAACTGTATGCCACACAGTACAGAGAATACAAACGACATGAAAGCAAACTATTATGTAGGAACACATGAGAAGAAAAGATGGAGTACACATTTATTTATTTCAAGATAGAAGCACAAAAAATATAATTGACATGAAGACAAGTCAATGTACAGGAAGATATGGAGTATCCAAGGAGGGGAAAAAAAATAGAGCTGTAAACCAGTTCAACAAATACAAACAGAGTAAACGAAAAACTATTGGATATGGAACACGGGCAGAAAAACCCACCTTTGCATGGATTCTTCTACATTTCTAGCTCACGGCATGAGGGTGAATACGATGCATGTTAGTGCAGGAAAAATGAAAAGACTCATAACCACTAATAAGAGATATGTACTCATGGTCGTCAAAGAGAAAGATGTCGGGACATCCGATGCTTTCCAAGGGTGTGATCCATCTCATAAAAAGGAATTAACTAATATTGTTTCTAAGTATGATGATATTTTTCAAAAACCAGATGGATTAACTCCTAAGAGGGAAATCCAACATGAGATACATCTGCAGTAGGATTCTCCTTTGCCTAATGTGGGCATGTATAGGATGTCAGTTGTGGAGATGACAAAGATCAAGAAGCAGGTACAAGGCTTATTGGATCAAGGGGTCATCAGGCCCAGTTCATCTCCTTGTGGTTCTCCGATCGTGATGGTGCCAAAGAAAGATGGCACATGGCGAATGTGTGTCGATTATCGAGCTTTAAATAAAATCACAGTGAAAAATCGATACCCTCTTCCTCGCATAGATGATTTACTTGATCAGTTAAAGAATGTTGTTTATTTCACTAAGTTGGATTTGCATAGTGGATATCATCAAATCAAGGTTGCAGAACATGATGCATGGAAGACTACCTTTAAAACCAAACAAGGATTGTTTGAGTGGTTAGTTATGCCATTGGGGCTTTGTAATGCTCCGACAACTTTCATGTGTGTGATGAATGATGTATTCAGGCCTTTCCTGGATGACTTTGTGATTGTATATTTAGACGACATTCTTGTTTTCAACGGGACTTGGGATGAACATGTCAGGCATGTAAAGCAAGTATTGGATACTTTGTAGAGGGAAAGGTTGTATGTGAAAATGTCTAAATGTGAATTTGGCAAGACTGCACTTGTATAGTTAGGTCACATCGTGGGAGGAGGACAATTGAAGATTGATCCTTCCAAAATTGAAGTGATTGTGAAATGGCCTGAACCAAAGAGTGTAGCCGAGATTCGAAGCTTCTTGGGTGCAGTCCAATATTGGAGAAGATTCATTCCCAACTTATCTTTTATCGCAGCCCCTTTGCATGCCTTAACCAGTGTGAAGAACACTTTTCAGTGGGAAGGAAAGCAACAAAAATCTTTCAACATTTTGAAGGAGAAGATCAGTACCGCACCAGTATTAGCACTGTCGAATCTTCAACAACCATTCAAAATCAAGACAGATGCCAACGGATACACCATGGGTGCAGTATTGATGCAATATCATAAGCCTATATGTTACCACTCTGAGACTTTTAACCAAGCTGCTGTTAACTATCCTACATATGATAAAGAGTTGTATGCATTAGTTCAAAGCGTAAAGAAATGGAAGCATTACTTATTAGGGAAGGAAACCATCATACACACAGATCACCAACCTTATAGTATCTTCAGCCACAGACCAAACTGCAGCAATCTCGACACTACAGATGGATGGGTTTTCTACAACAATTTCATTTGGTAATCAAGTACAAGAAGGGTACAAGTAACAAGGTAGACGGCATGCTTTCTAGACCTCCTATCGCTGCTTCTATTATTTTGAAGAATACTTCTTTATCTCATGATAGCTATGTAGAACAATATGCCATCGATGAAGATTTTAAAGAAGTATATGAGAAGCTAACCCATGGTGCACAGGTAGAGAAATATTGTCTGCAGGGAAAGTTACTCTATCATCTTGGGAAGCTATGTATTCCTACAAGTGAAGGAGTCCATGTAATACGAAAAGCTCATACTTCTCTTGTATCGAGGCATTTTGGGGTAGGAAAAACTATGGCTCATTTGCAGAGGTTTTGTTATTGGCCTCAAATGAAAGCAATTGTAAGTAAATATGTAAAGGGGTGTGTGATGTGTTCTACTTGTAAGCCCACTAATAGAAAATAGGGGCTATACTCACACTTCCTGTTCCATCCCATCCATGGGAAAGCATTTCCATGGATTTTGTAGGGGGTTTACCAATGACCAGAGGGGGTCATGATTATTTGTATGTCGTAGTGGATAGGTTCAACAAGATGTGTATCTTGATGCCATGTAAAAAGCAGATCACTACTGAGCAGACTGCTAATCTATTTTTTTAGCATGTTTGGGTTCACTTTGGATTACCCACGTCCATTGTCTTGGATCAAGATACTTGATTCCTTGGGGATTTTTGGACTAGCTCGTGGAGAATGATGGACACCAAATTGAAGAGGAGCACTGCTTTTCATCCACAGACCGACGGACAGACAGAGGTGGTAAATAGAACAGTGGTACTTTTTCTTTGAGGCTACTGCAGGAAGCATCCTAAGTTATGGGATGAACAGATACCTTATGTACAACATGCTTATAATCAAGCTTTACATTCATCCACTCAGAGTTCACCTTTTGAGACGTGTTATGGGTACCTACCAAAGGTTCCTTTGGACTTGATGTATGGGAGAGATGTCGATGTGAACGAAGAATGCACAGAGGACAGAGTCCGCAAGTTCATCCAGAGGATTCAACAGATACACCAGGCAGTCAGGGAACAATTGGAGAAGAGTCAAGCACAGTATAAAGCTCGTCATGACAAGCATAGGGTTGATCATCAGTTCCAGGTTGGAGATCGGGTATGGCTTCATATCAGCAAGGAACGGTTGAAGGGTGAAGGAAAGAAACTCAAGCCCATCCAATATGGACCCTTCACTATTTTGGATAAAAGAGGCACTAATGCTTTTCATTTAGATATTCCACCTTATATGTAGATATACTCAGTTGTGAACGTAGAAAACTTGAAACTTTTTGAACCTCCCATGATCATGGATTAGGATGAGGAAGTTTCAATACCATCAGTTGATGAGTTTGCACCTGAGTACTTGGATGAGTTACAGGAAGATATCATCTTGGACAGAAGGACAAGGACTTCACGCAGAGGTGATGTTGATTATCTTTGAGTAGGCTTAAAGGGCACACATCCAAGCAAGGAAAAATGGATTGAGAAAAATAAGGTGAGGGAACTCTTCCCTCTCTTACCATTTGATTGATGAAAGCTTTTGGGGGTCCAAAAATCTCTCAGTGGGAAGGCGTGATCCAAAATGGATTCAAAGAAGGTTAAGACAACTCAGAATGCACAGAAGCAAACCAGAATGCTCAGAATGGCTCCAACAGACAACAAAAGGGAAAAAATTCAGAGTTCCTAAAACTCAGTGAAAATGGCATAATCACAAAGAGCGCGTCGTAATCTTTCTAACAACGCAAATGGCTTGTCAAACGGAGTTACGGATCAAAAGTTATAAGCGGTCAAAGTTTAGTCAAACTTGGTCAAATAAACAAAAGTCAAAGTGACACATGGCACCACTGCAAGGGTGACACGTGGAATAATTGAGTTGTCAAGATGATGTGGCATGGCAGACACATGGGCATGTTCGGTGATAACACATCTCAACTTCATTGGAAAATCATATTATGACAAGTTGCAGTTTTGGTGGACCAGTTATATGGTGCCACGTGGCCGAGTCATGGGCTACCACGTGGCACCCCTCCAATGGCTGGAATGTGCAAAAGTTTTTTCAACTCCCCAAGAGTCGAACTCATAACCTCCAAACAACCCAAAGGCCCTACACACACGTGCTAACTACTACACCATACATTGTTTCTTGTTTGTAATAAGGTTTAAATGTTATTTAAATGTAAACTTTAGACTTAGGCGCCAATGAGAGGGGCTAGGCCTTCAGCCCAGCCCCTGATCACATGTTTTATCCCACATGACCATATTATTCCACTGCTTTGAGGGCTTAACCCAACCAACTGCCAAATATAGCATATTCGCCACTAAATTTAGCCTTTCCACCATTTTCTCCGCCAGTTTGTAACCTCCGCCAGTTTTAGCAAGCGCGCCAAAGTTGTTATAACTATTTGCCAAAAAAGTGGAGGTCCTTGGGATTTGACCCTGGGATCTCGACCAAACCAATGCCTAAGTTTAGCTATGCTAACCGCCATGCCAACCACCTGAGTTATGGAATAACCGCCCAGAAATTATATATAAGGGGGGGGTCTCGCCAGAGTTCAGGACACAAGAGAGCACGGAGAAGGGGCAGGATGAGCGCATCCATACAGTACTGATTTGGGTGCATTTTTCAAGATTTTGGCATGGATTTTGAGATCTGTCAGTCATTAATCGCAGGAGCAGTGGCACAAAAACCGAGGCAGGGGTGTCTTGGGGCGCCCGCAAGTGTCCGACTCGGATTGAGGCGTGGAGATAGTCATTTTTAGGTAAAACGACACCATGAACGCAGTGGTGGTGTTAGTTTTATGATCTGAGCAAAGATTCTATGGCTTAACACCAGAATGAGGTATACTTATGTATTTTGCCCAATTCTTTTGTGGAGTTAATAAAAAGACCTACCCATTTGAGAGCAGGACTCGGAGACGTAGTCCACCAGGGACGAACTCCATTATCAAGCTCTTTGTGTTCATATTGCATGATTGTGTCTCTTTCATTTTGAGATTTTCCTTCTTTATGGTGTACTTTTTTTTATGCTCATTTTATGCAATTCTTTAATAAGTCACTCGACGAAAAGATCCCGGATCAATAAGTTGACATGTAAAGAAAAAATCAAGTACTATGTACATAGACTAAATGAAATAGAATAAGAGGAATAGAGTAACAGACAGTATTAGAAGAATGTACCTTTTTTTTAGTTCATTCAAGTTTCTCTGTGTGTGTGTATATATATATATATATATATATATATATATTTTAAAAAAAATTGTGACCAAAATCAATTACAAACAAGGGAAAACTAAGAAGTTGGATATCTCGATTTTCTACAACAAGATAGACAGATATGATTTGAAGCATAGAAATATGATTCTACAATATGCCCAATGTATATTTCATAATTCAAGTGAAACACCAACTTTGTGGTGACTAGAACAGGATGTGTATAAATCAGGGAAAACTAAGAAGCTGGATAATTTGGTTTTTTGCAACAAGCTACACATATATGCTTTGAAACATAGAAATATGACTTTGCAATATGTTTGATGTATATGTCATAATTCAAGTGCAATACCAATTGTATCATGATCAAACCAGTATGTGTCTAAGATAAAGATGTTGTATTGAGGAATGGGAACATTTGACTACACATGGTCAATAAGCGCATTTTTCACATGGCTTGTGTTGTTCAAAAGAAAGTGGAGACTGTATTTGCACATGTAGTTTTCCAATTCTTTTGTCCTGGCATTATTTTGCAACATGTCAATATTGAAGTCTCCTACAATCACAATGGTTCCGTTGAGATGAAAATGGCCTAATGCATTGGAAATAACATTTAGTATGTTGGAGAATGTTACATGGGGAGCAACATACAGATTCAGTATTGCAATTTCTATTCCATGGAGAAATATTTTTGCAAGCACCATCTCAACATTCTTTTCTTTGAAATGTATATGGTCCAAAATTGGTACATGTTTTTTCACCAATATCATCACCCCATGTGTAATGTAACTTGATATGCAATTTTGATTTGGAAATTGTTTGTTTTGCATGCATAATGCCATGTATGTTTCCTGCAAGCACATAATATTGGATTGCATTGTATCATAGTCATTGAGTATATCATCCATGTGTGCATGTAAGATGCATGTGTTAAGCAAGAGAATTGATACATATGACTTTTTTTTGTATAAATTGGTAATCATACTGCAGATGCCATTTTGCGGTAGTCCTGAGGCGTTCCATTTCAATATCAACTTTATGTTTGACTTTGAAATTATCTTTTGTAAGAGGACTTAGTAAATACAAGGAGTCTATGCTTCTGACACAGGACAATGCTATGTATACAAGTCCATGTATTCGAATTCCAGCAGGATGAAATGTAACACTATCAAGTGTTAGTCCTTGCGATCTATATGCAAGTTTAATTGGAAACTTTTTTCGAATCTTCAGTCAACCTGTCTTTGCTGATGTCGATACTGGCTTTGATATTCGCAAAATAGGTGTCTAATCGCTTGTAGTGTTTGAATTATATAGATAAGCCAACTTGTGTGCTTGTCACTTGCCTATATGCAGTTCATGGAACTTAATCCAAAGGACATCAAGTTTTTCTATTTTGGTATAGCATTTGAGTATTCCATCTGCACCATTGACCAAGCCATCCTATGAATCATAGTTGCAGGCATATATTTCAACCAACATTTCTAATTTTAGGACAAGCTGCAAAGGTAAAGTTGTTGTATGTTCATGACGTGGCACATTTCCATGGTTGTCTTCTTCCAGGTCAATTGAATTGATGATGATATCATTGCCAGGCATCAACGATAGCATGTACCTGTTATGCATTGCAACATCCTTCTTTGTGTAGAACATGTAATGGAATGTTGGGTCTGTTGGTGCAGGTCGCAAGCACCTCGAATTGATATATGTTAAGTCATCGTATGTTTGGCTATTTGTCCGCATTCTATTTAGAATTGCAATAAATGTTTCATCTGTCTGGCGCATTGTGGGATGAAATTCAAAGCATTTAATATTGTCTCTCGAGAAGTCATGCACCACTGTTTGCATGTTAATCATAGGTTGTTCAAATATCAAAGAATCTTGGATCGGTTGTGCCTGGTAAGTATCCCCAAAAAATATCATGTCAATGTTTCTAAAGTATTTTGTGTGCACATGTTTTATGCTTCTTAGTCGGTTGTCAATATAATACAAGAAGCGAATTCCAATAAAAGATGCCTCATCTATAAAGACAATTTGGAGTTCCTCATAAAGCTTAGACAAGGTATCTAACATTTCCTTGCTAAGTGGAAGAAAATGTGACTTGTTAAAAGGCATTAAAAATGCAGAGTGGACTTTTGTTCCACCTGCATTATATGTAGTTTTTCCTATGTTTGCAAATATTAGGCCCTTTGGTTTCATAGGATCAGAGGAATTGTTTTAATCATAGATTCGTATAAGAATTTGGAGCAGTGCTTTCACTGTGAATGTCTTGCCTATTCTTGCTCCGTCTGTAAGGAACAAGTGCACATGAGTGTCCATGTTCAATCATTTTTTAAGCACAATGTCCTTTACAATTGTTTGTTATTCTCGATTCAACAGATGTATTATTCTATGGTATTCATTATTTTCAATAAGGAAAGGATGTTTTGTGACTTGAAAACCAAGATTGATACGTTTTTAAATGCCACCTGCTCGAGGACGAGGCAAATCTACTTGCAAGTCATAGGACTCACAGGGAGTTCCGGTTGTTTTTCGGTTTGTGAATGTCTCATCAAGATTGTCAGGGTTTTCTAGTTCATTAACTACAATTTATAGATCACCCCATCTTGGATTAACATTGTAAGTAAATATAGCTTCATTTATTTGCACTATAGTCTCAGAGGCAACATACACAACTTCCCATGCAGAGAAGTTATGTTTTAATGTCTCTTTGTTTTCATCGAACGGAACGTATAACAACAATTTTTCTCTACAATAGTTTTCATAGTCACAATGTTTATTGTATTTGACAAACTGTATCACATAGGTTTTTTTTCTCTTTGATATGGGCGCACCATTTTTTTTGTAATGCGATACAAATTCCGCTAAGAAAATATGCCTAATAGGAGATGGACGCTGGAGGTAATAATCAATAATGTACGTCTTCTGAATTGTCAGGCTCTTGTTCTAGCAAACACGGTGGTTTAAGAACAAATGTGCATTTCTCAAGTGGAGATGTGTTTATGAAGACACATTTTCTTGAACTACAATTGAGGGGCAGGGAAAGTGCAATGTGGGCTGCTTGTTGAGCAGACATTTGTTGAAGATTAAGCAATGTATTGCCAAGCATACGTATCATTTGTATGACATCAATATGACTTCTTTCATGTTCTTTGCGTATTCTTCTAAATGCACTTGTCATAGATTTGTCAACCTTTGTCATATATGAGGTACGATACGATGCTACAACATATGCATTGAGGACGTACTGCGCATTTGTATTTGCATTCCACATAAATGGCATGTCCTTGGAGAAACTGTTGTTCCAGATATGGGAAAGTTTTCGTTTAAGGAAAAATGTTAGTTGTTTAACCATACATTATAAGGCTTGGATGTACTCATCTTCTGATAGATTTAGCATTATCAAGAAGTCATCAAAGTTCATCAACTCATCAAACTCTCCTTGTTCTATAAATGTGAACAAGGATTTAGATTTATCAACGACAACATTTTCTTATAAACTAAGTGGCTCTATGATTCTTGTTGCTCTCATTGGCGACACGAGGAAGTTGTATCTGCAATGCGAGTTTTTTCATTTTCTACAACTTTTTGTATGATAATGTCTATGAACTTTGGCAAGTTCTGGATCCAAATGATCTGTGTTGCATGTTATGTATTTTTCCACAAATTTTTCAATCTGTGAATTGTTGTCAGCTCCATAGACTGGTGCACCCTCTATCCACACCAATGCGTGGTCATGTTCATTCCCCCTATTATGGAATTCAGTCACAAAAAAGTAGTCCAATATTTTTCCAAAAAACGTTTCATTGTGGCATATCAATTGTCTCAAAGCATTTATTCTATGTCTATAGTAGCGAGTACATGTCATTGGGTCTTTTCTTATAAGGTAGTCAATGTCATTATTTTCCAGTGTATCGGTTTGTTCTTTACGTTTCCTGTTCCTATGCAAGTCAGATACCGTAGCTACCAATGGATCCCAACAATTCTCTGCACTTGTAAATGTGATGAAAAATGTTGGTGGGCCCAATTGTCGAATCATTGCAAAAACAGTTTTCTTGTTTTGTTGCAAATAGTCAAGAGAGATGAAAATGTTTTTGAAATCTATGTATCCAATATCAGATTTCAGGATTTTTTCTAGGTTTACTCTGTACTTGACATCCTTGGCCAACAACTTTCTTCCTTGTAGCTGACCTATTCTTATTCAGACCCACATGCAAGATAGCACTTGCTCTATTATTATGCACATTGTTTTGAAAAACAAATTTGTTATGTGACAAGAGAAGTCACCTCTTGAATGTAACAGCTCCCATTGAACTATTTTATGGTAACTGAATCATTATGTAATGCCAGTGGGACGTGGATATCCATAGAAGAGTGTTGGGAAGTTCATTTCCTCAGTGAATTTGTCCTTGAATATTCCAAGTGGATGTTGCCCCTAAGGAGGTGCAATTTTGACAATCTTGTCTTGCAAGTCACGAATGCACTCTGAATCAGTGAATCCATGCACCAATGTCTTAGTAGGTGTTTCATTCTCTGAGTCATCACTTGTATCAAATTCACTAGCAGTTTCGAGAATCTCTGCAGAGTTGTCATCCTCTTCTCCAAGAACATTGTTCCAGTTCTCATTTATACAAATGTTTTGTGCTTTGTACAGGGCCCTGAAACATAATTCTTTTAATGATTTCATAACAACATGCAGACACACTTTGTCTGTCTGATACACATTTTTGTATTGCAAGCGTCTTTTGAGAGCCAAAAAAATTGTCAATGTATCGCTAATGAATTGTGGCAAGGATTTTTGCGCAACATCTAGTTGAACATGCACATTAATAATTGATCCTATTAAGCCCATCTGAGGTCGTTTATATCCCCAGGACCTGATTTGTGCAAATGCAATTCGTAGAGACACAAGTCTCTCTTCAAGTTCCGTAAGTGCACTTACATATGGTAGTGGTGTATTACATCTTATTTGGTCAAGGGTTGCAAATTGTGACAGTTTTCCATTTTCAAGCAACTGTTTGCATGGAAGAAAATTTTTTCCACTGGAAAATGTTTTATCATGTGTTGTCAAGCGGAGGTATTCTGCTTCCAAATTAGGCGTGAAAGACTTACTGTTTTTTGTGAAATTCAATTGATCGCAAATTGCACATGCAATGGAAGGAGTGTCTTTGATTTGTTTCATGTAGGTCTGCCTTGCATCTTTCTTCTGCAGGGAAGTATGGGTAGAAAGTGTTTGCTGGTTTTCATTGGTAGTAGTGCACGATGTTGTTTCTAGCCCAGAAAATGCGATTTTTTCCTCTCGGACAGTTGCATGACCATTGTGGGATATGCGACCATACCTGTTTCTGTTGTGTTGTGCACGAACAATTTTTTTTAGATTGTGATATGTCAGTCTCTCTTTAGAAGGAAGCGTAGCAATGCATTTTTTTCTTTCGTGTATGACCTTTTTCAAGTTGTGGTAACTTAGTCTATGTTTCTTGTTCAAGGGTAGGATGACCTCATGGCAGCTGGGATGAATTTCACTCTGATTAAATAACATGCAACGCTTATGCACATTCGATGTGGTTTGGTTGGGATTGACACAGGACCTTGGAACGACATTATTTCCTATACTACCAATGTTTTTTTTCTCTCACGTATGAACTTTTTCAGGTTGTGATAACTTAGTCTATGTTTTTTGTTTAAGCCTTGTATGGCCTCATCACAACTGGGACAAATTTCACTCATGACCTTTTTCAAATTGTGATAACGTAGCCTATGTTTTTTTGTTTAAGCTCCATATGGCCTTGTCGCAATTGGGAGGAGTTTCATTCTCATTAAAAAACATGCCACGCGTATGCAGATTCAATGCGGTTTGGGTGGCATGGACATTGAACCCTTAACCAGTGATATGTCCAAGCAAAGGTTGATAATGGATATATGTCGTATCTGTTTTCAATGAGAGGATGTCAATTGTTTGATCGTAATTTGAATCAATAGACCAGGAATGGACAATGCCATCTGGCAGGGCCGACTAGACCTAGATATTTACTCTGAACATGATATATCCATTGCAAATAGAATCTGCCACCCTCCACATTTCCTTTTTCATATGGCAGTGCCATGTTTACAAGGCATTCTTGCCAACTTCTAATTGTCGACATATTTTCTAGAAGATATGGCAAAAGGTGTTGATGCAAGTAGCTAAAAGCCTGTTGGCTACGGCCTATAATTGCATTGTAAAAGGACTATACAGTGTAAATCCGCAACGACTACACATCAAACTCTGCTGCTACCAAACAACAAATTGCATTGAATAGACTATATCCACAATTAGATACAACAATTTTTGCTATCTGCAAACCATGGCAGTCTATGCGATGCATAATCTGTTTCCACTACAATTCAAGGTCTTTGCAAATGAGGGACAAGTAAATATGAGGTCCTCCAAGATTTCATATGGACATTTTTTGTACAATAGTGGTTCATAATGACCACTAACAAGATTGGCATCATGGAACAAGATGCAATATGGATTGTTAGATGCAGTTTTGTTGAATAACATATATCTTGTTTTTCTTGTTAATGACCATATTCCAATTGATATATTGATCCACTTAGATATCCACCGTATACAAAATGTATCTCCCCAAAGTCCCCTCTCGTGTGCAGGAAGAATTGGAGATTCAGACAACCGCATCTTTGAAAAATACGTAGCGACATCATGTATTCCATGCAATTTCCGAAGAAAATCAGAATCCAATTCGTATTCATACGACTCCAATGCCTCATCGTCACCATTTTTTAAACAACCCAAGAAATAATATATCAATCCATTGCGCAGGTCGATCGAGGAATAACAGAAATGCAGTAGAACCTGAAATGTATCGAAAATGCAATCTCCTACAGTATACGAGAATGCATCCAATCTAAAAATCCCATTGCTATGCAACACCTCATCAATATTGTCATGTATAATGGACTGTGTATATATTTCATACGACTCAACATATATTACTTGTTTCATCTCTTAAACTGTGATTTTCAAGTTGTTTCTTAGCTATTTCCAGTTTGTATGAAAACAGAGAAAAGGGGAAAAAAGAATAAAACGAAAAAAAAAAGACAAATAGAAAACTGCAAGCGTGGAACTACGTACCAATCCCGCTATGTATCCTTCAACCTTCTTCGTCTCAAATTCAATTCCCCCTAGTCTCCATAGCATATGGGAAGAAAACAAACCTACACTGAACAATGAACCAAACAGAATAAACAACGCAAATAAATAAAACTATAAATTTGCTGAGCACAAAGACTGATTTGAACCTATTCATGGTGTTCATCCTACAAGCTTCTCAGAGGAAGAAAATGTTTTGCACAATAGAAAGGAAAGGACAAAGGAAACACATGGACAAAGTTTTTTTGACCCACAGAATAAAAGCATTCCCTGTCACCACACCCCGACGGATGGTTCCCCCTTGTGACAACTCCGAATTCATTTTCTAAACCCCTTTGCGTTGAAATTTTTGAAATAGCTATGGCGTAATATCCAAGACTGGAAGTTGGCATATGAAGACGCATGGTTTCCAGGAAACAGAAAAATAAGACCACACAAAAAGATGTTCTGCAACAGAATTTCGAGGCAGGGACTCCCACCAATGAAAAATCTTGCCTGCAAGGTGCAAAACACAAAGCAGAAAAAAATGAATAGTAAAGAAATGATGGCACAAAAACTTACCCGTCAATGAGGGATTACAAGAGCTCATCCCCAAAACTTGCAAACCGCAACAACAGGTCGAACAACTTGCAAAGTTGAAGAACAACACACTAATGAACAACCACGAAGAGGTCCAACTGCAACTGTAGGACCTCAACTTTGAAAATTTGAATCAAACAAGAACAAGAAACATGGAACAAACCAACGAACAAGCATCAACCACTGAACCAGTGATGCCAGTGGAGAACAATTTTGCACAATTTCACTGCAAACAACACCATAAAAAAAAATGGAACAAAACTGTATTGCAACACATCTGTACAATAAACATTTAAGGCTGCGAGACCTATTAGGTAAACACTTAAGATTGTCAGAACCGTCGAAGGGCATCGCCCTGTGCAAACATTTAAGAAAGAATGCAATGTGGCAGGCCTGTTTACGTACGCAACAATGACAAAGACTCTCGAAGCACGCAACAATAAAGAAAAAACCAGACATAGTAATAGTAATAAAATAATAATAATAACAATAGTGCGAACAGTGGATACTATGGTAAAAAAAAATGAGTGAGACGACAAAGTAATATGAAAACTGACTATCTATGTGCAATAAGACCTCAAATCTATTAGTACAAACTTTGAATATCTAAATATTTCAATATGAAAACTACAAATTAAGAAAAGTACCGTACATGATAAAACTTTGGATATGGCAACATATAATTCATTGGGAATAGCGAAGCCGGCAATAAGACCTCAAATCTATCATCCAATCAGATCATGACATATATGGTTTTTTTTAATATATAAAAAGATAATACTTTTACTTCTGTAGTTCGAACATTAGAAAGTACGCAAAAATTTGTAGTCAAACCACAAAGTAATATGAAGTCAAAAAATTATCAATCGCTATAGTCCCTCTACGCCTTCGACATGGACTAATAATATATTACAAAGTAAGAATAGTAAACCCTCATTAACACAAGAATTAAAAGTCCATTACATATTTTATTATTTTAATCATTCTCACTTTTTAGGAATGTCACTTTTGTTATCTTTCTTGTTCAATAAAGAAATCATATGAACTGAATTCCTTCACTTCAAGAACATCATTCATGAAACATAATAAATTATAATAACGAAGAAAGAAACAATAAAAATAACAATTCCCTATTAATTACCAAAAAGAATATAATGGTGAGGGCAGAATCTCGCCATACAAGGAACAACCCTTCATTTATTCAAATCGCGCGTTTTTGAAAATCTTAAACTGACAATAAAATAATAAAACAAATGCTAGGATTTATCTCCCCAAAATTCGTTGTGGTACACGCCTAACAAGGCAGGGGTGTGGATACGATTTAGCTTAGGAGGGAGGTAAATTCGATGGGAGGAAAATTGTCAACGTAGAAGGAAAATATGTCTATCCGCAGAGGTAAAGGACGGTCTATAAGTTGAGGAAAAACACTTGCAGATACCATCAGTGGTTGAGGTGATAAACACTAAGACAATGGCGAGGCTGAAGTTAAAACGCAGAGAGATTCTAGTTTGTTGAGGTTTAAATGAAACACATAAATGCATTGGTTGATACGAAAGGAATACCCTCCAAGAGTAAGCTCTGACCTGGGCGCAAAATGATAACAAATCTGAGTGAGAGGGCATAATATAAGTCTGAGATAAAATGAGTAAAATAAAGAATGTGCAGAGGATTCTGGGCGCAAATATCAGTCTAAGTGTAAACACAAAAATGAAGAATGCGTAGAGGATTTTGGGCACAAATATCAGACAAAGTGTAAACAAAAATGAGGAATACGCGAAGGATTCTAGGCGCAATATTACACTATGTGTAAACAACAAAAAATGAAGAATGCAGAGACGTTTTGGGAAAGAACAGAATAAAACAAGGCAACTACGCTCAGTCTCTCTCTCTCTCCCTCTCACACACATGCCTTCACACATCTTTTGGCAGAGTAAGAACCAAATAAAATAACGCAGAGAAAACACGTTTTTATTTACGTAAACAACAAATGTGAAACCTCTCCTCTCTCACACGTAGGACATCACAGGATGCAAGATGTGTAAGATCAGATTAAGTAAAAACTCCAAGCCTCTCATGTGCAAGGAAAACACGATTTAAATTAGTGGTAAAACATATTTTAAAACATAAAAACGAAATCTTCATGCAACCTAAACTCAACACTCAGGGAAAACTCAATCATGTTGTGTAAATAGAACAAGAACGGCTGGCATCAAGAGAAATTGGAGTGGGAAGATACCAGTCAACGCAGAGAAGCCCGAGTTCATCATGCGGGACGATTTTTGTCCAAAGGTTGGGTTAAACTCATAAAAAAATGCAGAGGCAAAAAATATAAAATCGCATAGGCAACAACTCCATTCCTGGGCGATTTTTGCATAGAACGCAAGGGTTTAATCACATCTAGAAAGAGAGAAAACAATGCAAGGTCGTAGAGGTAGAAAAAGCAACCCAGTCACACCAATCAATAAATTGATGAGTCTACGGACTGAAAAGTCTTGGGCAGAAGGGTTACGGGGAAGATTAAGAAGGTCAAGTGAGAAGCCACCCATGGCAGCAGACAAACATAATCATAAGTTTTTCTTAAATAAACTGAACAAATTTTTATTTTATGGAACAAAACAATCTCAATTGAATTTACCACATAATCATAAGTTTTTCTTAAATAAACTGAACAAATTTTTATTTTATGGAACAAAACAATCTCAATTGAATTTACCAACTATCGTTCAAGAATCCATTACAATATTCATCAATATCTAATTCCACATGCAAATATTTAACTAATCTACCAATGCAAATTTTACACATGCGTACTGTAACCGAAGGCGAAGAATCCGAAGTGGTTGTCCCGCGCTTGTGTGCCATCTAGATTTTGCTTGCTAACCGCTGAGACCTCACCGGTACCTCCCAACCAACGCTAGGGGTACTCTTCTTCCTCATGAGCCCCCTGAGCCGCAAATGGGCCATGCACACAAACCAAAGAAATCTAGATCCCAGCTCACCTTGCAAGGTCGAGCTACCACTCTCTATTCGCGCTGGGTATACGAACTCCCACAAGAAAAATAAGTGAAGAGAAAAATCTAGCAGCATAACCTTACACATACCAGTCGTGATCCATTCCCCTCCTCTTCCATTTATTTTATAGAGTTCTCTTAGTGACTAGTTGCCGAAATTCACCTTAATTTTTTTTTGTTATATTTTTATTAGGAATATTCTTCCGCGTACAATTGTCACACGATCCCTTAGTTGCACCATAAATTCATTTAATTAATTAAATTAATTTGCCAATTTCTCTTACCCACATAAAAGTGTTCCTAAAAACTCTCCTTGATGTCCCTTTATTCCCTCACATCCCCTTAAAGACTGATGACTTTCTTAAGGAATAAGGACTCTGCCTTATTCCATGCCCTTTAGAATCTTTGTGAGTGACTGTCTCAATCTGCCCTCATGACATCGTGGATCTCTCGAACTAGATCATTGTTAACCTACAGTTCCAGCCACAATGGGAGTGCTAGTAGGTTGTGGCAGGGTTGCTGCCACACCTCTCCCTCAATATCTCCGGTTGTTGTGCATGACCCCTTTACTCCAAATGTGAGTTTGATTAGCAAGTAATCGTCAGCCTGCATCCATCAACGAAATATGTGATCGATCTATAATCAACATCATAATATACCTGGCATATGCCACATATGCAATAACAAAAATACTCAAACCATAAACAGTCTACTCCATGACTCGATCTGGAGTCCAATGAGGTCCATCGATGTCATCGGCATCCTCAATCTGTCCAGAGTCCTACACACTCAGGAGAAACCAATCAATAGCACCCGTCGATACAAATATAATCAAATAACATATCATCATATCCACAACATCGTCATAATCCATAAGCGAAACAATCAATCATATAATGAATGGGACCACTTACATGCAAGTGTCCTCAAATAATAAGTCACATCAAATACATGCCAGAGCAGTATGTTACAACACTGATTAAGAAATAAAAAGGTCATGAATTTGTTATCATAAACTAATTTATGATTTTCCTTATGTAAATGGAAGAATGAAAATGACTTAAAAAAAAAAATAACACACAATATCTCAATTTTGTGAACTAAATAATAACATATGTAATTTGTAAGATGAGCAAAGGTAGTGCCTTGGAATTTTTCTTAAAATGTGATATCCTTTTCTTTTAGTTTATTGCATCAATTTATATTACCACTTTTATATTATTTTGGTGATTACATTATGGTTATGATCTCTAAATTGTTTCAAGTATTGTATTAAATAATTTTTCAAAACATATCATATGTAATCTTAAATTTGTGAACTTGGGAAGCTATCCCTTATACGATGAGCAAAAGTAGTGCCTTGGAAATTTTCTTAAAATGTGATATCCTTTTCTTTTAGTTTATTGTAGCAATTTGTATGGCCACTTTTATATTATTTTGGTGATTACATTATGGTTATGATCTCTAAATTGTTTCAAGAATTGTATTAAATAATTTTTCAAAACATATCTTTTAAGTCTTGTATTAAATATTTTTTCAAAACATATCTTTTAAAATATTATGGAGTTATATTTTATTATGCAATGTTCTATTATAATTAAAAGGTAATATTATAAGAATAGTGTTTTATATTTTATTATGCAATGTTCTATTATGATTAAAAGGTAATAATATAAGAATAATAATGTTTTACATATTAGGATTAAAAGGTAATATTATAAGAATAATGTTTTACATATTGAAATAAATTGAAAATATAAAGAAGTTATAATAATAAAGTAGGAAATCCAATATTGGAAATGCAATATATTTAACATTGGAAATGCAATATATTTAACTAGCAGAAAAATCAGAGTATGAATAATTTTCAAAGAAATGAGTAAAGAAAAAAATACACGAGATAATTGTTGAGAAATATAGTTCGGATATGAACTTTCGCATAAGTTTGGTGTGAATGTTATGGAAGTAGATTAATATATTTTGTAATGTAACTTTATTTGTAATTCACTTTAGGGAAAAAACATAGTTACCAACTTAATGAAAATTGTGACCTCAAAATGAGAACTTTGGCTCAAAACCCATATGTTTTAGTCAAAAACACCAAAATCAACCCCTGTTTCAAAAAGTGGTGTTATAGGTGGAACCTTTTTGGGGGGTGGTTCAAATTGAGACTTGATTCAAATTGTGGCATTGACAACTGATACCATTGCAACAAATTGACCCTTGAATCGAAAAGTGGTGCTACTAGTAGCACCAGTTTTATTTTTGGAGTTAAAATTACAAGTTAATTAAAAACATGGTGTCGACAATTAGTACCATCACAAATGAAGATGTTAAAATTGTCTCTTAAATTGGATATACCCATGAAACTATGATCTTTGATCGATGGATATGTTCATGAAACCATGAACATATATGTTCAATAAATCTTAAAAAATCATTATTGTAGTGGATCTACATTTGAAGGAAAAAGAATTAGATTTTATGACCTCTAAGCAGGTAACTTCTAATTTTGAGGAATCATTTTCATAAAACTCACAATTAGGTCCTCTTGACATAGGAAAATGTTTGTTGTCAACCTCAAAGTTTCATCCTATGAAAGGGCCTAATTAGACCATCCTCTCTTGAAATAAAGAATCATCCAAAATATGACCCAACTACCATAATTTGAGTTTTGTGAAATAAATTAATTGGATCTATAACTGAAAATGTAGAATGAAACTAATTTACTAACAATCCAACTATGACCCAACTACCATAATTTGAGTTTCATGAAATAAATTAATTTGGATCTATAAATGCAAATATAGAAAGAAACTAATTTACCAACTATTCCAATCTGAGCCAAAATAATTTAAGAAATGCTTAACATGAAACAAAGGAAAAAATATAAATAGGGTGAATATCCCAACAACTTCAACCTCCACAAACCTCAAAGAAACTTTGAGAAAACAAGGATAACCTACGATTCTCCCATAAATACCTACTTAATTCACATATTTTTGTTAGTACTTCATAATTATATAAGAAATAATAGATATTACAAGCATGAGAACATTCTATAGAATGCAACATCCATTCCTGCAATATTTAAGAAAACTATATAAAAAAATAGTAGTATATAACTAGTAATATATTGCAACTTCTTATTACATAGATTATAATGCTAGGAAGAGAAATTTTTGCATGACTATAATGGTTTTACCTATAAGATTTGGCAATGACTCTTGATGTTCTAATTCCTAACTCTTAAGCCTTGGTTTTCTTAGACTACATATCCATCATATCCTGATTTGTTTTCCAAAGTTACATAGTTTTGTATTAATCCTTAATTAGATGACAAGGATATTCTTTCATAAAAATAATTAATATTATAAAAATTCCCTCAATTCATGTGTCACTTTCAACCAACAGTTTGTTTCCTTGTGATTACAAGCCAAACAATGGCCTCAAGACTTTAGGTAACAATGTAAATTAGCTTCCCTTATCCATATGTTCTACTAACATGTAGGTTTTAGGTGTTCTCTCTTCTTTAAACTTGAGACTCACACTTCCCTGAAAACCAACATCATTCCAATTGCATTTTCCTTGTCTTATTTGATGAGGGATATTTGATTTTCTTCCTTTGTTTTTTACTACAAAACTTCCATCCAAGTGTTTTGTTTTCTTCTATTATCCAATATACCTATGTACAATGCTCCCATTAGAGAAATTTTATGGTCTAAGTGGGCCTCCTAAGGAAAATAATAAAGTAAGAGTCAAGATAATGAAATAATAGCTATGAATTATCAAAGAGAATTTAGAAAGAAAACTACTTTTTATTATCATATTTTCAATTTATCTCCTTATAGTATTACTCAAATTTCAAGTATAGGCACTCGTATGTAAAATTAAATTTTTCATTCAATGAATAGTCGCTCTGCATACTTTTAACAAACCCATCATGAGATAAACTAGAAATACATGAAAAAATGTGTTTAACAAACCCACAATGAGGAAACATGGGTTTTCATGTATTTCCAGTTTATCTCATTGTGGGTCAGTTAAAAGTATGCATAGTGGGCACTCATTGGCTGTCGAATTTGATTTCGCATCCAACGAGCACCTACACTTGAAATTTGAGTAATCATATAAGGAGATAAGTAAAAAATATTATAACAAAAAGTAGTTTTCTTTCTTTCACTCCAAAACTATTTACCCTTATGGTTGTGTTGTGCCAGTAACAACACCTTCCCATAATTTCTTTACTTTCACTCTGAAGCTCTTACTCTAAGTGAAGAAATTGCCCCCCCCACCTAGTAGTTTTCTTTTCACTATAAACTTATGGACTTCTCTCTTGTCAAATTTTGACACTTAAACTTCTTTTCCTTTTTCATTGCACATGATCATTTGAGAAAATGAAGATCTTGTTTTCCCACCGATACACTGCGTGTAAAAGAAGGATTCACATTTACCATCAACACATATTGTATTGGTAGGTAATCCACTTTTCCCGCCATTACACCATCATGTAATCTGCTTTGCTCACTGACACTGAATGTATCAAGGAGACCTTCACATCGTGGGCCAACGAATTGTCCCTTCAAAGTTCCTCAGGTTTTCTTCCAACCTTAGACAAATTATGAACTTTTATTTCTTTTGAAATATTTTCATCTTGCTGATATACGTTGGTGGAATATTCCCATATCCTGCTGACATGTAAAAGCTTGAAGATTCATAGAGTTTTTCGATACACAAGTAGATGACGTATGTTTCATATCAGCACAAGATTTTCATTACCCTCCAATTATACACAGGAAGACCCTGTAAGTGTGTTGAACCTTCACATAATAGATCTAGCTAGAAAATATAAGAAAAGAGAAATAGGAGAGAAAGAATTGAAGAAAAAATCATTAACCAAATGAATAATTGATAATTTACACATGAAATACTCTATATAACTCAACCAATGAGCACTGCAGGAGAAGCCAATGCACCATAGTGGTGGTCTAGAGTGATCTGGACACACACCAACAACTACGGGAGTAAATTGCCACCTAGTCTAGTCTCTCGGGTAGCTGCGGGAGTGAACTGCCACCTAGTTGAGTTAACTAGTCTATCAGTCTTCAATTAACTAACTGAAACATAGTGAAGTGAGGAGGAGATATGGGAATCATGGGTAATGTGCTAGTATGGTGATGATCCCAAGGAAAATGTGCATTAGCTGGTGATGATCCCAATGTTGCATGGTGACAATACCAATGTAGCATTTAGACTCCACTCAACTGATCAAACTAAAGTGAAAATTGAAGAGAATATTCTCCCTAGAGGAATATTCTTCCTAAAATATAGGAGTATGAATTATGACTAATAAAAAAGGAAAAACCTTAGGAAAAATAATTCCTAGGTGTGTGTGAAGTAACTCCAACACCCCCCCTGAAAATCACTATGGTGAAAATAAAGAATGGGTCTCGGCAACGAGGCCATGCTTGAATACCCAAATACAAAATATACATTGAAATAAAGGAGGAAAGAAGGAAAAAAAAAAAAAAAAAAACCCCCTCAAGGTACAATGTGTAAAAATAAGAAGCCCGGCAGTTGCTGGAACCCAGCTGTGTCCTTCACCAAGGTACAATGTATGTAAAAATAAGAACTGACAGTTGCTAGGCAACTGTGTCCTTCACTCCAAGGCGACTTCACAGAGAATGGAACTTTTGCTCAATGAAGGTCTTGTTGAAGATGTTTGCAGTCTGTTCTATAGAAGAACATAACTGCATGTCGATGATCCCCTTGTGTACTAAGTCTCAGATGTAGTACATGTGGATCTCGATGTGCTTCGTACGCTGCCTTTGAACTGGATCTCTACAGAACTTTAGAGTGATCTAGTTGTCACACTGGATGACAATTGACCGATGAAACTGAATGCCCAACTCAATGAGAAAATGTTGTAGCCACATAGCCTGAATGGTTATGTTAACTACCCCTCTGTACTCGGCCTCAGCTGAAGATAGAGAAATAACAACCCGCTTCTTTCTCAACCAACATATAGGCCCGGAACCAAGACTAAGTGAGTAACCAAATGTGGACTTGTGATCAGTGTTATTGCCATCCCAGTCAGAATCAATGAACCCAATGAGATCCAATGTAGAGTCAGTTGCATAATGAATCCCAAAGGTGATGGTGCCCTATACATATTGAAGGATACGCTTTGCAACCTTCCAATGTAGATCATGCGGCTCCTGCATGAACCTAGAAACTGCGCCAACTAAATAGGAGAGGTCTGGTCTGGAGTGTGTGAGATACAACAAGATCCCCACTAATTTTATGTATAGTGTGCTTTCAACCACTGGAGTGTCCCCGCCATCCTCAAGTTTGACTCCTGATAGGAAAGGAGTCGGAGGAGACTTGTAGTCTGTCATGTGAAATATCTCAAGGAGATCTCGTGCATACTTGGCCTGAGACATTTTGATGCCCGATGCATCTTGATTGATCTTGAGTCCAAGGAAGAAGTGTAGTGGACCCATGTTCACCATCAAGAACATGTCATGTAGAATCCTCTTGACTGCAACAATCACTGAAGTCGAGAAACTGGTGATCAAAAAATCATCAACATATAGAATTAAGAGTAGAAGTGAATCAGTCATCCTGAGCATGTAAACATTCGGGTCTGATTTACAACGTACAAAGTTCTGTGACAACAGGTAGGAGTCCATCTTGGCATACCATACCCTTGGAGCCTGCTTGAGGCCATAAAGAGACTTCTTCAGTCGACAGACCAAAGATGAGTCCTGCATAAATCCCTGGGGCTACTCCATATAGATCTCCTTACAGAGATCACCATGAAGAAATACATTCTTCACGTCCATCTAATGGACTTACCATCCCTTGGCCGCCACAATGGCAAGTGACAAACGTATGGAATCCATCTTCACTATTGGGGTGAAAGTCTCATCATAGTCAATTCCATGCACCTATTGAAAGCCTTTGGAAACTAGCTTGTCTTTGTTTTTGCTAATTTTTCCATCCGCTGTGCTCTTGGTCCTATAGACCCATTTGCACTTGAAAAGTTTCCTTCCAGAAGGAAGGGGAAACAGATCCCAAGTCTAGTGCTCGAGGAGGCAGTTGTACTCCTCCTGCATGGCAGATTCCCAAAAAAGGATTTCCAGCAACCTCGCCATAATACTATGGATCTAAAGAACGAACCAAGAAAATATGCCTGGGCGAAAATAGTTCAGTGGCAGTGAGTGCAAGAGGAGGCTTCTCGAAATCATATAGATTCCTCCTAGTATTGGTTGGATCACCAACAAGATCCCCTGCATCCTAAAGAGTAGTCTAAGCCCACTTGGGCCTCTGCTCTGGCTCTACATATGCATCTGGATGCATTGACTTTGCATCTGACTTTACTCACTCTATATATGGATCATTTGAATACTTTGAATCAGAACTCTCGTCTGAAGAAGAGTTGGCATGTGCATGCTCATCATCTCTAACATGTGGAAGAACAAAGGTGTTTGCATGCGGCTGTTGAGGTAGGTGCGAGACACTTTCCTTGAATTGGACACTATGCTCAATGATGAGCCGGTCCAAGGAAATATCAATGAGTCTTTATCCCTTCACACCATTGGGGTATCCAACAAAAATACACTCAGTGTTCTGTGGATCAAGCTCCTTCCTCTTTTTAGAGGGAATATAGGCCCATGCACGTGAACCGAAATTACGAAAGTGGGTCACTTCCGGTTTGAGGCCACTCCAAGAATTGTAGGGGGTCTTATCCTTGACAGATATATCGGGAGATATATTTTGGATGTAGGTTGCACAATTAAGTTCTTCGGCCCATAGTCTCTGTGGAAGTGACTTTGCATGTAGCATGCAAGATGCTATCTCTTATAGAGATTTGTTTTTCCGCTCAACAACTTTGTTTTGTTGCGGTGTATAGGGAACTGTGTGTTGCAACTAAATCCCTGCCTCATGACAAATATTATGGATCTCATGGTTGACATACTCTCCCCCGTTATCAGTTCGGAGGACTTTGATTTTCTTTCCGAACTATGTCTCAACAAGGGCTTTGAAATCTTTGAGGTGTTGAAAGATCTCCGATTTTTTCCTGAGAAAGTAAATCCACGTGAAACGTGAGAAATCATCAACAAAAATGAGCACATACCTTGCTTTGTTGATTGATGGATGCAGAAAAGGGCCCATGAGGTCACTATGGATCAGATCTAGAGGAGAGGAAGTTCTATGAGTCTTTCCTTTGTCAAATTTCTCTTGAGGGTGTTTTCCAAGAACACAACCTTCACAAATTCCTTTGGATAAATGGATGTCTGGTAGACCATCAACCAGTACTTGCTTGCTAATTTGTTGCATATATCTGATATTCAAATGCCTGAACCTTTTGTGCCATATCCTATTACTTTCATCAGCATGGGTAAGCAGTAAAGCAGAATCTGGTTCAATAAATTCATAAAATATATACAATCTAGATTGATGATTTACCTTACTGGTAGCAACCCTAGAATTGGTTTACATGTCATAGATTGTCCATTGCATCAGGTGTGAATATGCATTTCTTTCCGGTGTCAGAATTTTTCATATGATACACAGAGAGAAGATTGACAAAATTTGGGAACATGCAACACATTCTCGAAGCTTCCGTTGGTGAGTTCAATCCTTCCTTTATCGGTGACCTCGACTGGAGAGTTGTCCCCCATCAGAATAGGAGGACCATTGTATGCATCCAATGAAGAATAGATTGTTTGTGTGGCAGCCATGTAATGTTATGCTCCTGAATCTATGATCCAAACATCGAGAGAGGAGTTGATGGAAATCAAGGCATGGCTAGAATTTCCTTTCTTGGGATTCTGATCTTCTAACTTGTTCTTCTTGGCACCCTCGGGGATGCGATATCCAATGTTATTTTGTTGAAATATTTGATTCAATAGATTTATTTTTTTCTTCATGCATGTGGATTCTGTATGGAATCTTTTATGGAAGTATGTGCATTTCTCCCCTTTTCTTCCCTTTCCACCTTTGGATCCAGAGGCATCGGTGAAGGGTTTTGAGTACCCTTCCTTCTTCGTATTTTCATGGTATTTCATTTTGTATTTATATTTAGATTTATGATGTTGTTGACCTATTCCATATTTCATAGTAAGTGCATGCACCTTTGGGCATTTGGTTTTTCCCACGTTGATGAGCTTGGTTTTCTCTTGTGTCAGGGATTCGATAAATTCCTCAAGAGAAGGCATATTCCAGGTGGCTCCAAAGGAGAATATGACTGAATGGAATATGGAGATGAACACTGATAATTCAAGACCAAGTTTGGAGAGAATGGTGAGAACCATTTGTTTCTCCTCATTATATTTATCAACCCCACAAGCCTTGAGTTGCAACAGTAAATCCCTAAATTTTGTAAATAAATCTTGGAGATTGTCGAAGCTTTTTGGATCCAATGTGAGAAATTATACCTCCAGTATGTGTCCCCTCATCTCATCTTGTTTTCCAAAAATCGCTTCTATGGTGGTCCAGGCTTCATTGGGGGTTTTACAGGAAGATATGTGAAAAAGGAGATCGGGAGAAATGAGACTGCAAATTGTTCGGAATGCTTCATCCATTCAATTTAGATACTTGGATTTTTATATGGCTGATGTTGGTTCTGTTTCTATGTTCATGGTTAACCTGTACAATCCTCTTCTTCGAAGATGCATGATTATCCTCTCCTTCCATGCAAATTAATTGTAAGGTGTAAGAATGAATTCTTTTGGGAATTCCATTTTTTCATTGTCTTCAATCTTTGGTACATGCAAAAATAAGTCGGTGTGTCTTTTGCGTAGCACTTTGTCATCTCTGATACCATGTAAATGTGTTGAACTTGCACAAAATAGATCTAGATAGCAAATAACATACATAGTTTGAAAACAAAATATAAGAAAAGAGAAACCAGAGAGAAAGAATGGAAGAAAAAATCATTAACCAAATGAATAATTGATAATTTACACATGAAATACTTTGTATAACTCAACCTATGCGCACTGGAGGAGAATCCAATGCACCATAGTGGTGGTCTAGAGTGATATGGATACACACCAACAGTTATGGGAGTAAAATGCCACCTAGTCTAGTCTCTCGGGCAGTTGCGGGAGTGAACTGCCACCTAGCTGAGTTAACTAGACTATCATTCTTCAGTTAACTGATTGAAACATAGTGAAGTGAGGAGGAGATTAGGGAATCATGGGTAATGTGCTAGTATAGTGATGATCCCAAGGACAATGTGCATTAGCTGGTGATGATCCCAATGTTGCATGGTGACAATACCAATGTAGCATCTAGAGTCCACTCAACTGATCAAACTGAAGGGAATATTCTCTCTAGAGAAATATTCTTCCTAAAATATAGGAGACTGAATAATGATTAATAAACAAGGAAAAACCTTAGGAAAAAGAAATCCTAGGTGTGTGTGAAGTACCTCCAACAAACCCGACCCTTTCCTTCACACTAATATGCTCAAGTCACAATATCTCCCCACCCCATCAACATATCAACAATGAAATTGCTTTGTCATGTCGATACATGATCAACATTGAAATTGTTTTGTCACACCGATGCATTGACAATGAAATTACTTTGTCATGTCGATACATAGGTAATGCAATTTCTTTGTAACGTTGACACATTGGTGGGTCCCACAAGTCATAAATTCACGACGTAAATTGACATGGCTCGTATGAATGGCCCTATAAATTTATGCACCCGATCCTCCATTTAAAACCTTTAAAACCTCATTTGAGCACTATTTTGCACCATTGTTCGCTACCACGATAACATTCGACCCACGTCGATAATGATTCATCGTAGGAAAAGGATACTCACATTCTCATCACACATGCCCCTCCTCAGCTCCAACTTACGAGAAATAAAAGGTGTGGATAGAGAAATTCATTTATTTGATTTTCGTTCTAATACAATAATCCTCATTATGCTCTAAATCTACCATTTTGAAAACCCAAAACCCCATTCACTCAACGAACATGGAAATGCAAGATATCAGCCAAAAGATCCCAAAATTACTACACCTTTCATAACCCCTGATATTGTCCCTTAAAGGTCTCGTGTGGATTTAATTTAAAAAATGGAAAATTGGGTAACCATCATGTGCCCTATCCTTCTCCACATCAAGCCACTCTTTTCACAAATGTTAATGATATAGATTATTGCTAGGGTTTCCCTCCTAGGGTTTTCTCTCCCTTGAATGCTTTCACAAATGGTTTTTGTCTTCGGATGGTGGACTCGGCTTGTCATTTGACCTCAAGCCAAAACATTGTAAATCACAATTACTTTCCAGGGGTCGAATGGGTCTCTTTGTGCAAAGAGTGATGTGGTTAATAACCAGTCTACCATGTCTACATAAACTGGTTGTAGGTCACTTCTAGAGCGATTTTTTCTCATGGTCACTCATAGGTAGAAATTATGAACCAAGTGTTACCCTTCAGTTATAACCACGCCAGTTTCAACCCCCTTCCCTTTTAATAGTAATCAATGTTTCAGTAATAAAGTGATGAAATTTTTCCTTCCCAATGATTCGATTATGTTGACACTCATCCCAGGGATCCACAGATCTAATTTTTTGTGATGAAAGGATTTACAATAATTTTCTATGTTTATCACTTTGGTTTGTATGGATTAATGGAAGAATTATTGTGTTGCGATAAAATGTGTTTTATGTAGGTTCAATCATGTCTTCCTACAAAAGGAGGGTCGTGAAACCTGATAATACCCCTATTATTGAGATATTTTCTAGCAGAGAAGAAGAATATGTTGATATCAACACCCCAAGACCAATATAAAATGATACATAGTGCATCATCGAGAAATAAACATATTTTAAATGGGGAGAGGTCTATAAAATGTTCAATAACTAGACTTTCACTGGGCTTCTATAGAAGGACCTTGACCTCAAGGTATATAGAGCTATAAGAAATTCCAGGTTGCACATGATAGCATATCATGTGGAATTGTTTTCTTGTGCATAAGACATCTCTTGGATTATTAAGCATGCTCACATAAATAATAGACAAATAATCGATGCATATGGAAAAGGCATTGCTTCCTTCCATCCCTCGGTGATCACTGCTTACTATCAATTAGCTGAGGGAGAGTTAACACTGGATGATGAACTAGTAAATGGATTACCTCACAAACCTAGGGATCTCATGAAAATGTGGTGGGCACCGAATAAAAATCTCAAGACCCAGACTTCAGAAGATTACCCAACCAATTTACTCATGCTTCCATACCAATATGTAGTGGTCGTGTTATGTATAATATATAGAGAGATGGATGCCCAAAAATTATGAGTATCATGGGTGCCTCTCATCCATTACATTACCACTTCCAGGTCCTCATTCAACTGGGTAGACATAATATCTTCAACACTGGCACTAGCAATCTTAGCCGCAAAGCATATGGCCCTAGGAAAATATCCCATATTTCACGTGGCCTCGTATATGCTTAACATAATGTTCTTGGTCCATTCACACTCAGAGATGGGTTTGGATTGGTAGCCAAGAAACCCTCTCATCCACATTTACTAAAAATTTGTTTGGGAACATAAATATCATTCTGAATATCAGTGAATTTGTGACAAGTTTTCAATTCCCTTGTTTCAACTATTGTCATGCTCACTCACACACTACATGTCAAACAAATCCTAGACCATCGCAGATAGAGTAGGATACCGATATTTTCTTGAATATGGAATATATATTAGAGTCTGCGAGGCCACAAAATTCCCTCACATGCTCCCTAAACATTTTCCTAATAGATTGGTGTTGCAAGAGATAGCCTACCAAACTGTGATACATGGAGTAAGTGCAACTTTGAATGGGGACAAGAAAATAATTTGGCCACCTCTGTCACTCTCGGTTGGTTCCTACTCTTTCAAGGATTTTAAATATTCCAAACACCTTAGTCTCTTTTCACTAAGGTGGGGAAAGGTTCTACGGGCATGACCCCCTGAAAGTCATCAATACACACTACCACAATTACAAATACAAGTGGATTTATGAATTAGAAGTCTGGGAAGATAAAGAAATACACCGAAGGGAAAGAACTTATGATGATGTAATTTTCATAAGGGTAAGCATCTCCTAGCATAGATGCAGAACACAAGATGAGACGATGGACAAGGCCACAGAGAAGAAGAAGTTGGAAGAAGAGAATCAATTAAAATCTGAGACCGAACACAAAAATAAAGAAGGGGAGGAAGCAACAACAGTAGCAGAACAAAGAAGAAGAAAAAAAGATGAGTGAAAGAGGGAGGAGGAGGAAGAAGTTGAGTGAAAGAGGAAATAAGATGAAGCATCAACAGTAGAAGAAGAGAAAAATAAGAAATTAGAAGAATAGAATAAGAGAGAAGAATCAACAACAGTGGAGGTAGAACAAAGAAAGAAAGAATAAAAAGTTGTCATTGAACACGAAGGAAAATTGAGGAAAGAGGAAGAAGAGATGAAGAGAAAACAAGAAGAAGAACAAATCTCAGATCCTATGGACATGGACATCCTAGGATCATACTCTAATATTCCCCTAATCAGAGGAAATTTTCCATTGGGAGAGTTGGGGCTAGAAGAATACACACTGTCAAAAGATTGAAGAGTAGTCAACCTGAACTCTTTTAGGTTTGACATAGACTCAAGTAAGATTATTAAAAAAAAATCACAAAGTTACCATTTTTGGAGTAAGTTCGCTATCAATAACAATAGATATGGATATGGTAGAAAATATCAAATATCACCCTCTGTCTATTGCTTCAACTGGTGTATCTTTCACCCAAGAATCAAAGAAAAATTTGAAGAATATGATGCAAGAAATCAAGGAGTACAAGGAGAGCATAAGGACTCTGGAAAAAGAAATGAAGTAAAAAGGTGAATGAACTAGTGTCCAATAATTCATAATGAGCACTGAAGTAGTGAGAATAGAGCTCCATAGTCTAGCCAAAAAAAAGTATGCTAGAATAAAAAAATTCAAAATAAAGCTTCCCAATTCAAGGCCCAAATAAACAAAGCTAAAAAAAAAGAACATGGAATTTATTGGAATTAGAGTAGGTTTGGACAAAATGAAGCAATGGGAAGAAAACAATACGAATTCCTAGAAAGAGTTACCATGAATGAATGATTGGGAAGGATTAAAAATAAATTACATCTCTCTCATCAACTGTTAGGAAGCAAGGGAAAAGTTAAAGAAGGAGCTAAAGAATTAATTAAGCATATGTTCTAAACTCCACAAGAAATCCATTATCCTGACCTTTAAATGCCATTTATCCCAAATCAAGGAAATAGGAGAGCCAAAGTTAAGTGAGCAGATACAAGCACAATTAAAGGAGGACATGTAAGATAGAATAATATCTGTCGAAACTCCACTTAGGGTGATCAACGTCTTAATGGATGAGCACCATGTAAAACTAGCTAGAGCTTAAAATACGATTCACGTTTTCATGGACAAATTGAAAGAGACATGAAGAATCTCACCCAAAACTCAACATCCCACGAAGTTGCTTTAGAGGCTTTATTGTACCACAAAATAATTTCTATTTTAGGCTATCATGAAGTGTGGGCTACCTATATTAGAGATAAAGACAAAGGAGAATCTTAGGGAAAATTTTGAATTTGTAAATTGCATTCTATTTTTATTTTGTAGAAGTAGAAAGAAACGGAAATAGGGAAAGGAAGAGTCTTGTTAATTTTTCTTGGGAATTCAAGAAGTCCCAAGAAATAATTACCAAATTCAGCTATTTAAACCAAAGGAGACTCATTTAGAAGAGTCTTTCCAAATCTATAATTTTGTGATTTGAATCTGGGGTGACCTTGATACCAAACTTCATATGGTTCTAGGTTCACTTAATGAAAGGATCAATTATAAGATCATTTTAATTGAACTTGATTGCATTAAAGGTGAATAAATGTGCTTATGAAAGGCTTGTATCCAAATTGAATATAAACTTGGCGAGTTGTGAGTCTCATAATCCATTACAATATGCATTTAATAATCATAATTGTGGAAATAAAGATATGCATAAGAAACATGAGACAATCACATTAGAGGAAGAGATCACTGAGTTGTCAACAGAGTTCACCAGAACCTTCTGGATACGTCTCCAGATCTGCTTGGAATACAAAGTTCACTAGAATCCACTCTTTGACTCGTTTAGGAGTAAAGAATGGGTTCGTACTTGGGGGAATGAGCAAGGATAAGTCCCCTATTAGAACCATGAGCTCTAAGAAGGGGAACTCCATTGTCTCTCCTTTATCCTTGAAGTATGTTGTTAATGGTCCTAGGGTGCTTAGAGAGCAGAAGTCCCTCTTTAGGACTCCCAATGATTTTGTCGTCCTTGAATGTTAGGGGGTAAGGGGGATCCCCAAGTTCCATTTCCTCAAAAGACTGGTTGAAATGATCGCTCCTGATGTTATCCTAATCCAGGAGACTATGGTAGAGGGTTCGAAAGTGCGGGAGGTTTTTAATAAACTCTTGGGAAGCTAGAATATTCGTTCTGTGGATACTTTAGGCCAGTATGGTGGCTTGCTTACTGCTTGGAATCCATCGAAAGTTTCTTTTAAACCTTTTTTAATTGTGGTTGGAATTCTTCTGGATGGTTATTCTCTAGAGTTGAATAGGCATTTGAACATTATAAACTATTATGGGCCCTATGTTAACAGAAAGGGATTTTTGGAGGGGGTTTAGGAGGCGGGGATATTGGGATTGGAAAACCTTATTTTTGTGGGTGACCTAAATTTTACATTGTCTGCTGCAGAAATTTGGGGAGCCTCTACTCGCTCGGATCACTTGGCCTCTTTTTTTAATACTATGTTATTGGATAATGAACTGATTGATGTTTCTCCTAGTCATTTGTCTCCGACTTGGATGAATGGAAGAGTGGGGACATAGGGTGTTTTGAAGAGATTGGATAGATATCTGCTTAATGATAATTTATTCAACTCCGTTCGTAATTATTGTTCTTGGGTGGATAGTACCAGGGTTTCAGACCATAGCCCCATCATCTTGCAGATTGAGTAAGTGGGTGAGAAGACATAATATCCATTCAAACTAAATGCAATCTGGCTGGAGGATCCTGGGTTTAAGGTTTTGGTAAGGGATCATTGGAAACGCCTTCATAAGGACTAGTCCTGTACATATATGTCACATTTGGTGAGCAGTCTTAAGTTGTTGAAGATTAAAGTAAAGCGATGGGAGACTCTTAAGAAGGCTCAATTGAGAGACATTTTGATGAAAGTGGAAAAGGATATTGATGAGTGGTACACACAAATTATTAGTGGGATTGTGAGTAGAGAGGAATCTTTAGTGATTAGATCCCTAGAGCAGGAAAAAATGAGGATTTTGAAGATTGAGGAAGAATCCTGGAGGTAGAAAAGCAGAGTTACTTGGTTGGTTACGGGAGATAGGAATACGATATATTTCAATAAAATTGTTGAAGGAAGGAGAAAAGGGAACTCTATCTAGGAAATCATGGATGGGGAAGGAAGAGTTCACATAGGCTCAAAAAATTTGCAACAAGCTGCGATGGGGTATTTTAAAGAGCTATATTCGGAGCAAGGAAATCTATCCATAATTAATCAATTAAATGTGGTCATAAGATACCCTAGATTCTTCTCGGACGAGGGAACAAGAACACTGGACTCTCAGGTTACCCTAGATGAGATCAATAAGGTTTTATAAGACTTCTAAAAGTCTAAGAGTCTAGGCCTTGATGGTTGGATTGTAGAATTCTTCTTAGAGTTCTTCGACATTCTGGGTGAGACTTTCAGAGGGGCGGTTGAAGAGTCTAGAATAAATGGTGTGGTTGCTAGTGGATTGAATGCTACATTGATTACCCTCATTCCAAATATTGACAAGCCTGCCACTTTCTTCGAATTTAGGCTTATATCACTCTGTAACTTGGTATACAAACTTATCTCTAAGATCATCAGTAATAGGATCAAACCTGCTCTATCCAGTTTGATCTCAAAAGAACAGTTTAGTTTTTTGGATGGAAGGAAAATTATAAATTCTATTGAGGTAGCAAAAGAGTGCATCCACTCTATAAAAGTTAATAAAATTAAGGCTTTGGTTCTTAAATTGGACTTGAAGAAGGCGTACGATCAAGTAAACTGGGAATTTCTTAGATTGGTTTTACTCCAGATTAGTATGAGTTTGGCCTCTACTAATTGCATAATGGGTTTCTTTAGCTCTGTGAACTTCGATGTTCTTATTAATGGGGGACCTATTGATTTCTTTAAAAGCACCTGCGGGCTCAGACAAGGATTCCCCTTGTCTCCACTTTTGTTTCTGCTGATAGTTGAAGTCCTTAGTTTGCTCATTAAAAAAACACGCCTCAATGGGAGATTGAGTCGTGTGAATATTTCTACTGATACTAATATCACTCATTTAATGTTTGTTGATGATGTGTTATTGTTTGGCATAGGCACTGTAAAGGAATGACTGACATTCAAGGAAAGACCGAAACTCTTTAGCATGGCTACTGGAATGATTTTCAACTTGGAAAAGTCTATGTTCTATCATGCAGAAATGGAGGAGCCCATCTTGAATCATATTCAGCAGTTGTTACCATATAAGGTTAAGGAGATGGAGTTAGGTTTTAACTATCTTAGCTATTTTCTTAAACTGTGTAACTATCTTAAAAGTGACTGGAATTGGCTTTTGAATAAATTTGAGAAGAGGATTGGTAACTAGAGTGACATGCGGCTCTCGCTGGGGGGTAGATATATTATGGTTAAATCGGTTCTGGAAAATCTCCCGGTATACTAGCTTACTCTGGCTAAAATTCCAATATATGTGTTGGTTAAGATTAGGCAGCACGTATTTCATTTCATATGGTCAGGAAACAAAGCAAGAAGGGGTACCCATCTTTCTAAGAGGGATACTATTTCTCTTCCTAAGTCTTACGGGGGCTAGGGAAATAAAAATATCCACCTATTTGGGAAGGCATTGGCTGCCAAAATCCTGTGGATATGCCTATTTACTCCTAGTCTTTGGAAGGAAGTCATAAAATGCAAGTACTTAAAAGAGAGTGAGGTGTCAAAATGGATCAAACTTGAGTACAGAGGTCCAAGGAAAATCTCCAATAGCTGGAGATAAATGATGGAAGACCTGTGTGTGATAAAAGACTGGTTGGCTTGGATCCCTGGGGATGGTCGTGACATCATATTAGGGGAGGACCCTCTGGTGTGAGCAACAATTTTTTACAAATTTTCGGAAGGCATGAGAAGGGAACTTCATCTCAAAGGTTTGCACAAATTGTCACATATTGGGTTAGTGGATGAGACTAGCCCTTTAGGCTGAAACTAGATTTCATCGACCCAATTAGACTTGAGGGGAGCTTGGCTGGTGGAATGGGACATGTACACCTCAGGCTTGGGATATTGTGGCTACTCACTATCCTCAGACCGCGATTCTCTGGTATGGTCCTGGGATGGCAAGGAAGGGAAAGTTTCAACAAAGGTGGGCTATGAAGCTCTTGTTTTCAAAATGCATACTCACATCCATAAGTGGTGGTTTAAGGATTTATGGCTTTGGAAGGATCCTTTGAAGATTTTATTATTCACCTGGTTGATGTTGGAGAAAAAAATATTTACTAGTGATAATTTTTTGAAGAGGGGAGGTATAGGACCAAATATATGTCTTATGTGTCTTTCCTCAGCTGAAACAGTCAGTCACCTTACAATGGATTGTTCTTTTTCAAAAGAAGTTTGGAGCCTCATAAGGTTTGATCTGTCTTTGATCGACACTTGGGGGAAAACTAATCTTTAGGACAATTTAAAAGATTGGTTAACAAAAGCTAGAGAATGGAAAGAATTGCCTTTGCTTGTGTGCTAGGAGATTTGGAAACACAAAAATTTAGTGATGTTTGAGAATGGGGAAAAATCTACATTGATGATAAAAAATAAAGCCAAATCTGCCTATCTAGAAGGGAGCAAGAAAGGAAATAGGCCCCCAAGAGTGACCTCTTTGCCTCCAAGGAGGATAGCGCAACTGCCAATGGGTTATTTCGATGGAGCTTCTCAAGGAGATGGTCGTAGGTGTGGGGTTGGGGCAGTCATCCTACTTCCTAGAAACTTCACTTTAAAAGTGAGACTTATGTGAGGAAAAGGAACAAATACAAGAGGAGAGCTTATGGCCCCGTGGGTTCTATTGGATATGGCACATTCCAGAAATAAAGATAGTTTGCAAATATTTGGTGACTCTAAGATTGTGGTGGATTGGTTCAACTCCAAAGCCCGTATCTAGGTGGTGGGTTTAATGTTCTGGATGAGGAAAATAAGGTAGCTCGAACAGAATTTCTCTGTTCTCACTGTATCTCATGTATACAGGGATTATAACTCTATTGCAGATGGACTGTCAAAGTGAGATCTCCATTAGGAAGTGGGATCTATGGTCTGTGAAGAAGTGGCTAGGAGAAACTTTGTTTAGAGATCCACCTCCTATCTTTTTTGAAGCATGTCTTGTCTCGCTCTAAGGATGTTTGATTTTCTTATGTAATTTTTGGATTGACCCCCTTGTTCACTATTTGACCAGTCAACATTTTAATGTCTTCTTCTCGGGACGTTACTTTTGGATTTTTCTTATTCCTAGTACTTGGGAGATTTTCTTGGATGTACAGATTTGGACTCTCTAATTTTTTGGCCTTAACCTTGTAAAGCTTTGTTGCTTTTTCTCAGTGGGGTTTTGTGAAGAATGGAATGTAGGACAATGAGGACCATGGTTAGTGGTGTATTTCTCAGTTAGCTCTTGTAATGTCACAAACCTATATTCTAATATAAGTTGATATTTTTTATGAAAAGAAAGAAGTTGTTTTTACCTCTTTATTTTCACTTTTGTTAGAAGGATTTTTTTGTTTACTATCAAATGTCATGGAATCAAATGGTTGTTTATAGGGTTTTGGAATTTGTTCTCTTTATGTGAGAAGATAATTCTTTCCTTTAAATATCCTTAAAGTTTTATCAATACATGTATACAACTTTCAATGTCTTGCTATGGGGAAACAAACGAATATCCGACAGTCTTCTTGTGGGTGCCACAATCATATGGTTTCTCTTTGAATGGTTGAATTACCACTTTCTTACACTTCTTTTCCTTTCTCTGGTTCTGTCCATGTCAGCTTTGTTTCTCTGGTCAAATGCCGCGGTTTTCATCAACAGGTTAGTGTTTGCTATGTTTGCAGTGTTTTGGCGTCAACCAGTGAAAGCTTTAGCCATTGAATATTTGTTCGCTAGGAATTTAAGCTTACAAATAAATTTGGAACAAGTCTCTTCCAAAGAAGCACCCAATTGCTCTACCTAAGGATATATTTTTTGATGTTGCTATTTCTCTCAGAGATGAAATTAACTGATTTTTAGAGTTTTTACAAGAAGTTGCAATAGGAAAATATTTGAAGACATTTCTTGTTGTAATTTTGATATATGAAAAAAATTTCCCCTTCTGGTTTCACTAAATTGGTAAAATTATTCTCTTTACATGAATAGCTAAGATCATGGGAATTATATTATAGGTTTCAGCAGGGTTATGGTTTCCTGCTATAATTGGTCGTTGCTGCAATTTCTTAACTATATTGTACCTACTAAACAATGGCTCATTTTTGGCTTCTTTTATTAGCTTATTTTTTTTATTCTATATGCAATTTCTTAATTTTATCATACTTAGGTAAGCAATTGGTCGTTGCTGCAATTTCTTAACTATATTGTACCTACTAAACAATGGCTCATTTTTGGCTTCTTTTATTAGCTTATTTTTTTTATTCTATATGCAATTTCTTAATTTTATGATACTTAGGTAAGCAGTGGCTCATTTTGGCTTCAGTTATTAACTCATGCCCTGCGTAGGGTTTGTTGTTGCATATACATTGCCTCTGTTGTATGAGATATATGATGTTTGTTTATAACATATTAGATGAAATGAAGCAACACTATGGAAGATTTGATTCCAAAGTCTTGAGAAGAATCCAAAAAGGCCTTGCTAATAAGGGACATAAATCTCAGTAGGGGGTAAATGTTTTCTGTATTTTTCGGGGCTACGATGCGAGCATCCTGTGTCATATTGTTTCGAAATGGTGGCATACTTGTTATGAAGTTCCCATGTTCTATTTATTACTTGTTAAGATGCTAGCAACTCAACTTCATTATGGCCATATATTTATTTGCACAATTGAGTTCAATCAATTTAATCACTTGGGGAGACTTGTAATGCCTTATTTTCTCAAAAACATTTACATCATATGGTTCGCTCTCTCGATGCTTTGATTAGTGAAAAGAAACTCTACCGGTTATTTAAACTATTGTTTTCTTGACACATAATATTAATGGCACACCCTTGTAAATGTTCCAATCTTATTAGATCTAAGAAATAATGTTTGTTTGTTAAGTTTTCAGGCACTAATAAAATCTATGTTCTATATATTGTTGATTTTGTTTGAGAATTAGTTTTTATCAGAAGATGACTTGTTAGTTGTTATGTTGAGTCATGTTCCATATTTGGCAGATAAGAGTTTTATTCTGATGTGAAATATATTTCTTGAATGTGAATCAATTCTAAAGATATATAGTTGGTTACTTGAAGGTTTAGTTTAAATTCTTCAATTCTTCTTCACAAATAGAAATGGCAGCCTATTTTTTATCTTCTTTAATCTAGCTCAAATGACTTGTTGATATGGCTCTAGTTTTTATATTTGTCCAGGGTGTAGTTGCTATCATTTAGCGTCGGATGTTAACTTTTAAGAGAAAGTGCAGGTGATTTGCATTTTCCATACATATTGTTCTGGTAGTGTTTTTTTATTCAAGCTGGGATTTGTCCTTGTAGGGGAAACTCTGAAAGTGAGCTTGTCTTGGTGAATTCTCGACATTGCTACTGCTTTCTTTATTTTCTACAACCCTTCCTGCAGAAACACTTGGACTGGCTTTACTTTGAAGGCCTTCATGGGACTCTTGTCCATTCTTCAAGTTAACTATGGGTTCAACGTTTATGCTAACGTATGTATCTTATGTTAGGATTCTTCAAAAATGCCAAGTAGAAATTTTGTATTAGTAAATTATGAATTTATAGGCTTGTCTGAATTCATGGAGAAATCAATTTTCATCAACATTATTGCTTCATTGTTTAAGTGAAAATACTCATTATTTAATTGTGTATTTGTTGTTGTTACAGTTTAAAAATCTTTTGATGAATTAACAGATCCTACTTCCAATTCTGCTCTATAGGTTTGTTATTTGATTTGTCGAATAGTCTTATACAGTTTGTATTTTGAGTTTGAACCAAGCAACTTGGGAATGTTTCCCAACTTTGATAATGTTTTTGTTGTATCTGTTGGGTAAAGATGTTGACATAATTTCCTGCAGGGTAGTCTTGTGTCCAGACGAAGAAAGAGGCGAAAATCTCCCCAGGAAGAGGATCTTGCAGATATGATATCAATGGGATTTGAAAGAGGAAAATGTACTTGATTTTTTATTTTTAATCCTACTATCTGTTCTCAAAACCCTTGAAAGTGTTGTTGTTTTCTCTGTAATTGGTATTTACATTTCTAATTTCACATGATCACTTGTACTTTTGTGATGTTGGATCAGTTGAAACAACCTCATTATGTTCAGCTACAAAGGAAGAGGCAATAGACTTCCTTCTTAGAGAACTCCAAAATACTCCAAAATATAGATGTAGGTTCGAGTGTTGCTAGCGAGGCCCATGCAGAGATAGGTTCTATAGGTTTTGAAGAAGAAAGAGATCCTTAAAATGCTACCGATAAGGTAGATGACATGCAAGATGTCGCAGAAAATCACAATGAGCATGATAGTGCACCCTTGGAAATACAAAATGAGGAGATGGAAAAAGATATTGTAAATAACTTGACTGGAGATCCACTAGCAGATTATGACATCAAAGTTGAAGGAGGCAAGGCGATTGTTGAGTATTTATCCTTGCTCAATTTTCACAATGAATTAATACAAACGCCCAAGTATTGGGAAGATATAAAGTAAGGCATTTCAGTATTGCCATTTCTAATATTTGACTCTCTCTCATATATATACCAGTTCTGATCTCTTGGAAATAGTAAATGCAATTGTATTTTCATTGCTTTTTAGAACCAGATAAAATAAGTACTTGTTGCGTTGTTGCTAGATCTTTCCAAAATGACCTGGAGGTCTCCCGCTTTACAAATTAAACAGTAGTACTTGGTATTAAAGAATTGTACATTCAAGGAACATGTGTTTAAAAATGCAGTTTTTGCAACTTCTAAAAAACAATTCAATAGAAGATTAACAGACTTGTTGGAACAAAGCGAGGATTCTACATTTATAGTTAAGAAGCACCCATCAATGATATCCGTTAGAAAGCAATCTTTTTGGAACAAAGTGAGGATTCTATATTTTTATTTAAGAAACATCCATCAATGATATCCATTAAAAAGCATTAGCAGAAAGTCGCATAAATTCTTCTGGACAAATAGTGATATCCATTTGTTCGCTCTGTGATTGTGTCCTCGTAAGATTATTCATTATCAAGAAAGACTAGCAATAAGTAAAAAATTGAGAACTTTACTCATTACCAAATAAGTAGATGAGTTAACGTAAGCGATAATGCACTTCACATTATCTCAAAATGGCCAAAATTGTGAAACCTGCAATACATGTCCATATAACACTTAGCACTTTTATTGGAATACTTCAACAACGTTTATTTGACTTTGTTAAATCTTTACAATCATTGTTTATTCTATTCTAAGTGTTTGAATGAAAGCGATAAATAATTAATCAATAAAATTCATAACTATAAAATCAATAAATAAATGATTAATAAAATTCATAATTTTATCATCATATATTTAATTATAAAATTTAATTTCTTTCCTTACTTACACATTTTTATTGGTCGGTTTAATAAATATATTAATTATTATTAATCCGTACCACTTACACATTCTCGATTTAATAAATATATTAATTATTATTAATCCATGCCAAAGGCGTAGAAGAACTATAACTATGGATAATTGGTTGATTATAATATATATCTCATGTTCTTTCCTTAAATAAAATATTATATGCAATCCACCCACAACCATACATACAATTACAATTGTGGGTACGCTCTAATCCTCACCCAAGAATGCCAAGTGTAAGCAAAAACGGAAGCTGACCAAGCAAACTATGATACAATTATTGTAGAGTCGCGTCTCGTGAATGATAGCTGTGAGGGTCGCAAGGTTTATATAAATTAAACGAAATTAAATACACAATATCACACTAAGGTTATCCATGTTTCAGTACACTAAAATGGATTTCCCCGCTGATTTGGAAGAGGAAATCTTGGCATGGTTGCCAGCTGAAGATCTATGTAAATTTCGCTGGGTGTGTAGTGAATGGAAATCCCTATTTTCTTCCACCAGATTTATAACCAGAGAGTGGACTGAAGCTCCTCCCAACAGGAAACCATGGCTGCTTATATCCAGTGGCAACATCACGTTTCCTTGCCTACGGTACTGCTTCTTTACGCAGACATGGAAGACCTGTTTGTCTCTTTCCTTCATAAAGGAAGAAGAGAAAGAAAACGTAGCAGATATTGCTCATTTGAAAGGATCGGCCGCAGGCCTGTTCTTGCTCGACTACAGTAGCCCTTCAATTTCTATGGTCTGCAATCCTCTCGCACAAACATACTTCAAACTTCCGTCCATGTCATCGATAAAGAGAGTCGAAGCCAAAGGCATCGTCGGCCGGGCTTCCGAAGAAGAGGCGTATAAGGTGGTGGCTGTGGGCTGGTCAGGGAATAGAGAACAGATAATTGAAATTTACGATTCCTCTAAGAATTCATGGAGGGTCGCTGCAAGAATGCCCGAAGGTTTCTCGGTGGTTTTTGGGCCCGAGGAAGTGGTATTTTGGGACGGCTTCTTCTACTTTAATGCGTCCCGCTCGGGAGCGCGACGCCGCCTTCAGTATGGCATTATGGGATTCAGTATGGAAGAAGGGACGCACATGCCCGCACCCATTTTTGCGCCGTTAGAAAAGCTTTATTCGACCAGATCATTGCCTACTCTTCTCGTCTGCGGTTCGCGGCTACTCGTCGCCGGAATAGGCAGAAGAGAGAGGGACAGTTTCCGCGAGGAGATGATTATATGGGAGTTTCAGAAGATGGATCCAATCATTGACTCGCCGGCATTTAAGGAGATTGCATCGATTCCCTCGCTGCTTCAGAAACCTTCCTCATGGTTTCAATGCGCAGGAGTGGGGGATTGCGTCTGTTTTACAGTCCATGGAACACAACACATGGAGGTAGCGATTTACAGTTTAAGCCAAAATTCATGGAGACTTCTTCCCAGCCCTCCAATCTCCTTTGTCGACTTATGGAGACGGTCTTGCGTGGCCTTCGAACCCAGACCCGATATGAAAGTCGAGTAAAGCGTGAACCCATTTTCTCTAAAGAATGGACTGGTATTTCATAGGCGTTCGTATTGTCTTCTTCCCATTGCTTCATTTTGTCTAAACCTACTCTAATTGCAATAAATTCCATGTTGTTTTTTTTTTTTTCAAAAAGCTTTGTTCACTTGGGCCTTGAATTGGGAATCTTTATTTTGAATTTTTTTATTTTAGCTTACATTTTTTGGCTAGACTATGGAGTTCTATTCTCACTACTTTAGTGCTTATTATGAATTCTTAGACACTAGTTCATTCACCTTTGTAATATTTCATTTCTTTTTCCACAGTCCTTATGTTCTCCTTGTACTCTTCGATTTCTTGCATCATATTCTTCAAATTTTTCTTTGATTCTTGGGTTAAAGCTACACCAGTTGAAGCAATAGATAGATGGTCATCTTTGATATTTTCTACCATATCCATCTCTATTATTATTGATAGCGAACTTACTCCAAAAATGGTAACTTTCAGAATTTTTTTTGAATTATCTTACCCGAGTCTCTGTCGAACATAAAAGAGTGCAAGTTGACTACTCTTCGAGCTTTTGACGATGAGTTTTGCCTCCATTGTTGTTGATTCTTCTCTCTTCTTCTATTCTTCTTATTTATTCTTTTTCTCTTCTGCTACTGTTGATGCTTCATCTTATTTTCTTTTTCCTCCTTCCTCTTTCGCTCGTCTTCTTCTTTTCTTCTTTGTTTTGCTACTGTTGTTTATTCCTCCGCTTCTTTATTTTTGTGTTCGGCCTCAGATTTTAATCGATTCTCTTCTTCCAATTTCTTCTTCTCTATGGCCTTGGCCATGTTCTCATCTTGTGTTATGCATCTATGCTAGGATATGTTTCCCCTTATGAAAATTACATCATCTCAAGTTCTTTCCCTTCGGTGGATTTATTTATCTTCCCAGACTACTAATTCATAAATCCACCTGTATTTGTAATTGTGGTAGTGTGTATTAATGATCTTCAGGGGGTCATGCTCGTAGAACTTTTCCTCACTTAAGTGAAAAGAGACTAAGGTGTTCAGCATCCTTAAAATCCTTGAAAGAGTAGGAACCAACCGAGAGTGACATAGGTGGCCAAATCATTTTCTTATCCCCGTTCAAAGTTGCACTTACTCCATGTATCACGGTTTGGTAGGCTATCTCCTGCAACACCAATTTGTTAGGAAAAAAAATAGGGAGCATGTAAGGGGATTTTTTGGCGCCATAGACTCTAATATATATTCCATATTCAAGAAAATACCAGTCTCCTACTCTATCTGAGATGGTTTAGGATTTGTTTGACATGCAGGTGGGCAAGTGAGCAGGACAATAGTTTGAAACAAGGAAATTAAAAACTTGTCACAAATTCACTGAAGAAAATCAAATATCCCTCATCAAATAAGACAAGGACAATGCAATTGGAATGATGTTGGTTTTCAAGGAAGTGTTAGTCTCAAGTTTAAAGAAGAGGGAACACTTAAAAACTACATGTTAGTAGAACATAATGGATAAGGGAAGCTAATTTACATTGTTACCTAAAGTCTTGAGGCCATTGTTTGGCTTGTAAGCACAAGGAAACAAACTGTTGGTTGAAAGTGACACATAAATTGAGGGAATTTTATAATATTAATTATTTTTATGAAAGAATATCCTTGTCATCTAATTGAATATTAATACAAAACTATGTAACGTTGGAAAACAAATCAGGCTATGATGGATATATGTAGTCTAAGAAAACCAAGGCTTAAGAGTTAGGAACTAGAACACCAAGAGTCATTGCCAAATCTTATAGGTAAAACCATTATAGTCATGTAAAATTTATCTTCCTAGCATTATAAGCTATGTAATAAGAAGTCATTGTTAGCTTATGTTCTTCTATAGTTGCAATATATTACTAGTTATATACTACTATTTTCTTTTATAGTTTTCTTAAATCTTGCAGGAATGGATGTTGCATTCTATAGAATGTTCTCATGCTTGTAATATCTATTATTTCTTATATAATCATGAAGTAATAGCAAAAATATGTGAATTAAGTAGGTATTTATGGGATGATTGTAGGTTATCCTTGTTTTCTCAAAGTTTCTTTGAGGTTTATGGAGGTTGAAGTTGGTGGGATATTCACCCTATTTATATTTTTCCCTTTGTTTCATGTTAAGAATTTCTTAAATTATTCTGCCTCGGATTGGAATAGTTAGTAAATTAGTTTCATTCTACATTTTCATTTATAGATTCAATTAATTTATTTCACAAAACTCAAATTATGGTAGTTGGGTCATAGTTGGATTGTTTGTAAATTAGTTTCATTTTACATTTGCATTTATATATCCAATTAATTTATTTCACAAAACTCAAATTATGGTAGTTGGGTCATAGTTGGATGATTCTTTATTAGTCCCTGCCATGGGACTATAGCAATGAGTTTGCTTTTGATGTGACATTGATGTGGCATTAATTTGCCTTTTACCATAAATTTGTGTATGCAATGTAATGTTTAACATAGGAAAACAAATATATATTTTTGGATATAATAAAAATATTTGTCTTTCTCATTTCTAATTGGTTGATAGAATTGAATTGTTATTGCTCCCTTCACGTCTTTCAATATGCAGAATTAATTACATAATCAATGAATTTCACCAATCACCACATCTAAGTATAAAAAGTTGTACTATGTATTTATTATTATGCATTATTATATTGAGATTATATTTATTAAGCCAAAGTTCTCGTTTTGAGGTCATAATTTTCATTAAGTTGGTAACTATGTTTTTTCCCTAAAGTGAATTACAAATAGAGTTACACAACAAAATATATTAAACTACTTCCATCACATTCACACCGAACCTATGCGAAATTTCCTATCTGTGCTATATTTCTCAACAATTATCTCGTGTATTTTTTTCTTTACTCTTTTCTTTGAAAGGTCATAATTTTCATTAAGTTGGTAACTATGTTTTTTCCCTAAAGTGAATTACAAATAGAGTTACACAACAAAATATATTAAACTACTTCCATCACATTCACACCGAACCTATGCGAAATTTCCTATCTGTGCTATATTTCTCAACAATTATCTCGTGTATTTTTTTCTTTACTCTTTTCTTTGAATATTGTTCATGTTCTGGTTTTTCTGATAGTTAAATACATTTCATTTCCAATATTGAATTTCCTACATTATCTTGTATTGGTATATTCATATTATTATTATAACTTCTTTATCTCTTCATCCTAATCCATTCATCCATCCCTCTTCTCTCTATATAAAGAGGGATCTCTCATGAGAAAAGTTAGGTTGGCTTATGCATGGAGAATTATGTTGAAGATTATACTTGTGATAGCTTTCCTTTAGCCTTCCAAGTTAGGTTGTGAATAGTCTTCATCAAAGGCATTGGAGCAAATGTGTGTGTGTTGAGGCAAAGGTCCATTGGAAGGGACCTTGCAACATCAAGGCATAGGTGTTATTCTCCACTTTCATCAATATAATGCAATGATACATTTCTTCCCTATAAAAATGTCTCTATTTTTATTGCATAACTCCTTTATCTTATGCATAGGTTTCATTGGAATATATATATCGTTGTTCTCTCTCTTTGTTGGTTTGTGCTTCTTAACAGGTTCAACATCCCACAAATCTAAGGATGGAGCAAGGAAGACACTAGCGTGGATAAAACGACATTTAAATGATATGTCATTTATCCCTCATTGAACTAGTTTACATTATAATGAAATCCAAGGAGAAGCTTGTATTCTTCTATGTTTTGTTCTAATTTCTCGTTGAAGTTAGGGAGATTAGTTTGTGTCGAGACTTACCGATTTTTCCAGTAAGAAAATTGGCGACCATACTGGGGAACGTCTTATTTTGTTCTTTGCTTCCTTTTGCTTTTGGCTTGTCTTCTTTTGTTGATTTTTCATTCTCTTAGTCATTGGGTGATCCATGTTGACTCTCAGGTCCTGAAAGTTCTTTGAAAAAATCTTATCCTTTGTTCATTTTTTCTTAATTTTCACTAATCGTTCCTACCTTGCTGTGAAAACCAGTGCGACGAAGTCGCACTGTGTATTTCTACTGCCTACGACGACCCTCGATCGTCGCACTATGAACTTCTGTTGCTTGCGATGATTTCTGGGAAAAAAATTTGAGTGACAATTAATTTTTCTCTTTACCCATATTTTTTTATCATTTCTTGGAGTGAATTTTTGGTCATGTTGAATGATTATTCATAGTTTGGTTTGTGATATTTAAATTGATCTTGATCATTTCTCAAGTGTTGAGAGTATTTTTCATAAGCTTCAAAGTTTTGTATTTCACTTATTGTTGCAAGGGTATAGTCTATGGGTTTCATCCTTGAGTTTTTGTCAGTTAAGTTGTTAATGATTTTTTATGAGTTTTGGATTGTTGTTGATTAGAAAAAGATTTTTGATTTCATTAAACAAATTAGTTTTCTTGGTTTTACATTTTTTTCATTATGAGTTAAGTTTGGGGAATTGTGTTGTGAGTGAATTCATTTTCTTGAACAACTTTTTATTTTTCGTTGATTCAGATCTCTATTTTTATTTGAAAAGAAAAAAAATTGAAAATTATCTTTCTATTCGTAGTGTTTACAAGAAACTTTTTGCATTCAAGATTTTGTTTAAATAGAGAAAATTGGAAAATTTGATAGCTTTGATTGTTTGACATCAAGATTGTTCAAAATTTAAAGGATTTGTATTTCGCAACTTGTTGTATTCTGGCAAAAAGAAAACTTTCTCTCTTATGTAATTAGAGTTCATCAAAAAAAAAGATTACATCTCATCTCTCTTTGCATATTTTTGAGTCAAGGTCAAGCACTTCATCAGTTTCATCTCCGCTTCCTTTGTGAATTAAACAAAAGTCATTAAAATTAAGCGTAATTATAAAATTTATCCAGTAACTTTTATTTTCTAGAACTTTTATACACCAACATTAGCTAGGGATAGTGCTTTGGAATAGTTTGTGAGGAATACTCTCCAAAGCATCAAAACACACAATAGTATCTTGTGATAGGGAGAGTTAAATCCACTTGCTACATTTTGTCCTGGGAATCCCTTCTAACACAAGGGTCAATCACGAGGTCACATTAAGGCCAATAGAGTTACTCACCTTGCTTTGTTGGTCCTAGTGCAGTGAATATGCTTATTATTGGGGGTCACTTGAGAAGAAAATCATGCGAGGACCTTCTTAAGGAAATTACGGGCTTAGATACCCTGCCCTTGCACGTATATTAGACTGTCGACTGCTTCCCCATGCATCATTGTCATAATTGGTAACCTTAGTAGAATATATCTTTAGGGTCTTTACACGAGGTGAATGTGAAGGGGCAAGTCTTCACGATACCTGGAATCGACATTGACTAAACTCACTCGGGCTCCTTGGAGGGTATACCCACGATTATGTGTGGGAGCTTGCACTAGGGCATAAGTATGTTAAGCAGGTCGTCACCCTAGATTTTCGACCCATTTTATCCCAACCCCTTCTTGTCTTGATCTCACGACATTGGATTTCATCACCAACTAGTGATTTCAAAATAAGAAGGTTTGTTTGTATGCTTGATATCTAGATTTTATCAGTGAAGTGTTGTTTGTTTTCTCTAGTTGGCCATAGATGTTTTTTATTCTTTATTGGGTGTGGCCAACATCGGCCCTCGTCGTTTACATAGGATGCAAGGATTTCCTCCAGAAGAACCGAAAGAATATGCCCCCTTGCTTCCTAATTCAGCAGAGGGTCCTTCTCCTAAAGAAGCAGTCAATAACGACATATCCTCTGAAATCGAGAGTTCTACTCTGTTGGTTGAATCATCACTCCCTGTAAACTCGTTATTGAATGTTATTCAAGACCCAATTTTTCATTGAATAAACTCTTCGAGAGACGTTGTTACTGAAGACTATACTAGAATAAATTTGAGACCTTTCGTAGAGTCTGGTGTGGATGATCCACCATTTCATAGTGAATCATTTAGAACTCTGGTTCAAACTTCTAGAATTTTTAACCCAAGTTCAGTCCCAGTCCATTCTTTTTGGAGGAATGCCTTGGGACACGATATTTTTGATAAATTAGGTATGATTCCTAACCAAGTTACGTCATCACACGTACATGTTACTTCTACTACTTATATAGTACCTCCGAATCATTTTACTGGCACGACAAGTAATGTTGTTACAGTTTCAAACCCGTTGTTGGTTGGTACACATACAATTCTTCCTCTCCATCTCACTAGCTCTACCATAGTCCCACAAGTTGCACCTTTTTCTGTTGGAAGTTTGATAACAACTCAAGCTCCTATTGGAACGACACTTTCGCTTAGATCGAATCCATCACTTCCACCTAGGTATAATGCTCTTAGTAGTTATATTACTAATCCTACCGAGGGTCCATCTGGAGGACCTAGTCTTTTTGCTCCACCTGGGTATAATCTTGCTAGCAGTTTCATTCCTACTCCTACTCAAGTTGTACCTGGGGGGGCTAGTCTTCCTCCACCACCTGGAGGATCTAATCGTCCTGGCCCAAGTAGCTCCAATTTTCTTAGAGGCACAAGTCATTATGTTACTTATGGTTTTCAACTTCATGTTGGAGGACAACCTCAAGTTGGGGGACAACCCCAGGTTGGGGGACCCAACCCAATTTATGTGCAATATACGCCTAGATTACAAACCCAACCTTGGAATTTTCCTTTCCAAGGAAATCAACAACTGCCTAGTGGGAAAAATCCTCAATTAACTTCTTTTATACCCTCTAATCCCGAGCAACCTTATCTAGGCAATGTAAATTCTACTTGGGATCAATCTTTCCAATATAATGCTCCTTTCCAAGGTGGAATGCCAAATCAACAAACAAATGTTGGCTACTTGACTCAAAATCCTCCTCAACCAAATTTGATCGGACCCTCTAACTATATACAAACAACTTATGGTCCTACTTATATACCTATGGGATTACCTCCCCAAAATTATCAGTTTCCTCAAGTTAACAGACAATTGTCATTTCTATATACTTTGGACTTACCAATTTGTCTCAAATTTTGAATGATCATATCTTACACTCTCCTTTTTGGCTGGTCATACCTGCTAAATTACCATCATACATTCCCAAGTTTTATGGTCGGTTAGGAGAAGACCCAAACAATCATGTCATTACGTTTCATCTGTGGTGTTCATCCAACTCCTTGATGGATGACTCCATATGATTACGTCTTTTCCAATGCACTCTTACGGGTTCGACTGCCAAATGGTATATTCAATTTCCAAGAGGTTTCTTCAATGATTTTAACACCTTAGCCATGGCTTTCTTAACACATTACCAATTTCTAATACGGTATGAGACAGGAACAAAAATTTTAAGTTCATTTAAACAATCCTCTTCTACCCACATCTTAGATCATATTCATGAGTGGAGGAGGAGACGATGATTAATAAAAGTTCCTCTTCCTGATCAATTATTGGCTGAGTGGTTCACAAAATTACTCATTGGTCCTATAGTCTGTGATGTTTCCATGGGAGGTGTCGTCACTAAATAACAGGCGATCAGTCGTGCTCAATACTTGGATATTGTTTATTCTCAAATGGGAACATTATATGACTTGATCCCTGATGCTCCTGGCCCATCTAAAAATCCAACCCTAAAGCTTCTAGTAGCATCTCATACTATTGATGGTGTGATTGGCACTTTTCATGCTGAGACTCAGTCAAAACAAGTCAATCATTCCAATCCCAAACCTACTATTACCAATGTAAAAAATACTACTCCTCCTGTTGCCTCTCTCAGTAAAACCTCTAAGGTGAATACGTTCCAGTCTATGACTATCGATAAATCTCAAAATAAGAAGAAAGGGAAGGGTAAGAATAAAGAGGATAAAACTAATAATCATCAACCAGATAAAACCAAAACTCAACCTGCTAATGATAAAGAAAAGTGAAAACCTCTTTATCCTTGTCTTATCTGTGGCAAGGACCATTACACAAAATATTATCTGAGGTGTGCAGAAGTCACTAAATTCCTCCAAGGAACCGGGACTCCCCCTACACCTGTCGTTTTGTCACAACCTTTTCCTTCTCAAAAACAGGCCCAACTAACTATTCATGACCAACCATCTCCCTCTACCAGTGCTTATGTACTTATGTGTATTGGTGACTCCAAGAAAAATGAAGTTGCAGTCGTTACTCGAACCAAAGATTATTCTCCTTCTAAACAGAAAGTTGATGATCCACCTCCTCTGTTGGATAAACCTCTTCCACCAGCTCCATCTCCTAATGGTCCTATTCATATCGAACGACCTAATCCTGATATAGTCATTCGTCCGCCTCCTAAGGCCGTCATTCGTAAGTCTTCATTTAACTTGCATGCACGTGCAACTCAAAACTATAGTATTGTAGAGGATCTTTCACAGACATCGTCTGTGATGTCGACTCTCGAAGTCCTTCAAACTTTTCCTACTAAATGGAAGGAATTGTTAAAGGCTATTGGTGGAATCGATCCTACTGATATGAATTTAATAATGTTTGACTTGGAAGATCATATCCCAAGACCCCCTCATCAATTAGCTTTTCAAATACAAGTAATTGTGGAAACCAAGAATATTTGTCGAACAGTTGTTGATGAAGGAGCTTCGAATTGCATCATGTTTGTCACTTTTTGGAAAGCCATTCGTTATCCTGCTCTTACTGAGTCACATAACACGTTAAAATATTTTAATGGTACATGGTTTAAACCTTATGGTGTTCTTCATGCATTGTCTATTGCGTTAGAAGGAAAAGCGGTTACTATTGAGGTTGAAGTGTTTGATGCACATGTTGGAAGATTGGTTGTTGTCATTGATGTCAACCCTAGTCATGGGTTTTGGACCGCAAGATTGATGAAGGTATTTGGACATGAAGGAAAATGCACATGCAGATACAACACGCATGGATGGATAGTATACATCATGTTGTTTCTGGTGGTATGTGGCACATCACGTGGATCCTCATGGTTGAGAATAAATGAATTTTTGAANATCCTCATTGTTGAGAATAAATGAATTTTTGAAGATGACAAAGTGAATTGAAGAAGGAAGTACATGTAGGCCCTGAAGATAATTAAAGAAAAGAATTACAAAATAAGAAAGTGTCAGGTCGGTCCTAATGTTAAAATAAAGTGACATAAATGGTATAAGTAAATATCATTATACATTCATTTGATACACAAGTCGAATTTCAGAGGAAATCAGAATTAAAGAAGGTCGGATTTCAAGGGAGGATGAAGTATTTTGGTGATATGTTCTAAGGTATGTTATTTTCAGGTCATATTACCATTTTTGCTATAAATTTTTTTCTAGAATTATTCAGATGGTGACATTGCTATGGTATTGAAAATACATATCAAGGTACCTATTGTAAAAATTTAAGCTCTTGATTCTCTATAATTATGGAGATACACTGAATGGAAGATAGGGTTTGTGACCAGTCCTGAAGCTAGTCAATAAACAGGTGTTCCGGGTAAAACAATCATAACTTATTCATAGAGAATCCAAATGAAGTGGGAAAACTTTCATTGGAAAGAGTACAGACTTTAGTTTCTTGTGTGAGAGTTTCAAAATCGGATGTTAAATATTGAGAGTGGGGCATTCTGTTCAAGTTCACTCTCCTGAATAGACCAGAATTGAATAAAGTCTACCATTCTTTCTATAACTTCTTTTTGGGGAGGATTCAAGGAGTGAAACTTGGAGGAGTTTCAGAGAATACATTGAGTAATGTTATCTATAGGATCATAGTACTCCAAGAATTGAAGAATTTCAGAAATTGAAGAAGTCTCAGGAAGCATTATCAGGTTCTTTGTGATGATTTAATGTGAAGTTTTATTATCTCTCGTATATTCTTGGGTGGAAGGAAGGGGCGAGGATGGAGAGTTCAACTCTCTCTTGACATTGGAGGATTGTATCTTCATCTTGGAGGTTTATCCCTCCCTTTCCATTTGGAAGCTGTAGCTACCTTTGGAAGTCATTACTTCCCTTGAACAATAACTATTGATTATTTCTCATATATTTTGCATGGTGTATTATGGTGTATTATGGTGTATTGGTGTAACTCTTATACTATTGTTCATTTCTAATTGGATATAATTGAATGGTTTAAGTATAAGTTGAAAAAGGTTTTAAATTGTACTTGATACTGATTCACCCCCCTCTCAGTATCAACAATTGGTATCAGAGTGGTTTACCTTCAGTACAGTTTAACCACTGGAAGGAAGATCCTCAGAAGAAATGGAAGACAAAATTTCAAATGGGATTCCACCATTTGATGGAAGCAATTTTGAATACTGGAGTAATAGAATGGAAACTTACTTGAAATCTCTTGGGGCAGATGTCTGGTTCTTAGTTGCTTCAGGATACAATAATTTGAAGAAACCAAAGACGACAGCTCAGAAGGAAGCAAAAAGGAACAACGAATTGGAAATAGATACCATCCTGGATGGATTGAAAGATTCAGTGAAATCCAAGGTGGGATCATGTGCATCATCAAAAGAGATTTGGGACAAAATACAAGACCTTTATGTAAGGGAAGAAGAAGAAGAAGAAGAAGTTGAAGCAAATTACAACATCTCAGATTTCAAAGAAGAAAATAGAGTTCAGTTATTTTGTTTTAATTGTGAAGGAGTAGGTCATGTTGAATTTGAATGTCTTCATCCAAGGATTTAAAGAAATGACATTGAAGAAGAAAAAAATCATGAAGAAAAAATTATTCAACAAGAAGATGAGA